>BRZM01000061.1:0-468442 GCA_033238685.1 Lates japonicus | reverse complement strand
ACGATGACGACCACAGACAGAGATAGTTGAAACAGAGTTGTGCTTGTGGTCTTTCTCCTTCAATAAGGCACTGCTTAGACTGTCACTACCATTATACAGGGTTTCTATAGGTTACAACAGTGCTCTGTGTGTTACTGTATCATCTCAGCACAGCAGGAATGAAGCAGCAGTGCTGTCCTGTTCATTCATTAACACTGCCGTCATGGATGTTAACCAGATTCACCAGTCAACTGTTACATATTAACACTATAGGCTACAATACGGTAATATAATAGCTAGTATAACATGTACTATAGGGTTCCAACAGATACCTCCAGATACTACACTGTGCACTACACTGACCTTGGTTGAATAAGCTTGATAACTTACAACAGTTTGAATATAGACTAGACAAAAAAAATTTTACTTGAGTGTGTATCCTGATGAAGACCATTAGATATGGTTGAGAGCTCTGGGAACAGCTAGTAGGTGGGCCTTGAGTTAAGTCGAATTAGACTAGACCAGAAAATGAATTGTAAATTAGTGCACAATCAGAACTTATGCTTCATGATATGGTACCAGTTATTGCTAACTGGTGAAGCTATCCTCACCATGGGGTCGCTGCTTACAGACAAACTTTCTTTGTTTATATAGTCTCAGTTTGATAATGTACTGTCTATTATTTCTCAATATATGGTGCTAGTACACAATTGGAGGGCAGACACATCATCATTTTTTCTGCAATAAATTTATGTAAAAATGTTCACTTCTTAAGCATTGTTCTCCCAAATAGACCTGAACTCTGTCACCCCGGCTGTGTTAGTGCCTTGTTCTTCCCACTGAGCAACACATACAGTAAACCCACTGATCTCTGCCACAGCAGCTCTTCATAGACATCGCAAACAGACAAAAACAATTTTTGTCCTGCAACAGCCGCAAGCCGCACACATTACTACACCTTATTATTTCAAATCATGAGCTCCGGACTAACTCTTTCAGCTGTGGCAAGGGGAAAGGTAGCCACGAGGCAATGTACAGGGATTTACACACACACAAACACACACAGAAACAAACACACACATCCCTAATATAATTGTCAGCGTCTGTCCCTCCCCGTCTCAGAGTGAAGCCCCAGCGTTCACAGAGAAGGGTAATTATCGTGTATCCGAAAGGGAGGATGCAACCATCTCTGGCTCTGATTAGAGGGGACAGGAGAGGAGTGTCGCCTCCCTTTTGCAAGCCAGCGTTTACAGGGAGGCGCACCTTTCACTGTCCAAACAATGTCTGTCAGCCACTATCAATAGCTGCCGTGGGAGGAAACAGTAGCCAAGGTGCCTAGACTGCCATACAGACTGAGAAATGGATATAAATTGGGTGAAAAGTGCATTACAAGGCTCTGGTAACTCCACAAATCCCTGTGTGGAGGTGGAGCGTAGCAGCCATCGTCCCAGAACATGTCTTACAACGTCCCTTTGCACTTATATTAGTTTCTATCATGAATCAGAGTGTCAGACTGTATAAACTAAGATTATTTTGTACCTGGCAGCTCTAGTGATTACAATCTCTGGATGGATGTAAGAGAAATATAATCATCTTTCTCTTGCATGAGGAAGGTCTTGTCAGAGGTTTTTAGTTGGCCCGTGTGTCACGCTACCTTCCTCTTTCCTCCTCCTGCTTCACTCCCTTCACCTCATTTCTCGTCCCCAGAGGTTACCGTCTGCACCCCTCCCCACCCCCACACCCCCCTTCTCCTCCTCCTCAGCACATTTCAGCCTCATCTTGTACTTTGTACTCTCCTGTTTCCATCCCTGGCCTCCCGTAGCTGTGTTTCGGCAGTTTGACTTTTCTTGACTGATTTTCTAATCGGTTTTTGATGAAATGTACCATCTCCCACCTTTTTTCCCTTCACATTTGAAAATATCACTGAAGGGAAACTGTGCCCGTTACCCAACACACACACACACACTCACACAAAAATGGAAGAAACTGCAAACTTAATGTGCCGACTGCCTTTGAAGTTCAAGGGAAGGAAGTTAGCTGCCACTTGAGATGTCATAGCTAATTGTCCATTGCGAATACATGTATGATCATACAGCAAAGTGAAAGCGGATAATGACAAAACAGGGAGAGTGAGGGAACATATGCAGAGGCCTCATTTAGTAAATAAATGAGCTAAAAAGGGAAAAAAAAGAAGGAGACAGTAAAAGAAAGCAAGAAAAGAAATCGGTCTTCCCTGCTCCCTTTACACACAGCCTGAGTTAACGCATCGCGGAAGATGATCGTCTCGACTCAATTTCTGAAAATTGCCACTGCTGCTGCAACCCTCCCTCCACCCCCAGAGAGAGAGAGGGGAGAAAGAAAGAAAGAAAAAAAACTTATCAGCGGTTACTCCTCCTTCATTTTATTTCATTTATGAATTACAAGGAAAGATGCCATTATATATTATTAATTCTCTGCTGTTGCTTTGGCTCTGGCTGCTGCAGCGGTGAGCTGCGGATGTCGGCGGCGGTGTAATTACGTTCTAGCCGGGCAGCCATCCGTTTCCTTTCAAAAATTTACAGGATTCTTAATCACGTTGCTCATTTGGGTGCACGGTGGCGGGGATGGCGAAACACAAACAGGGGCACGTCTGTTTGCACGGGAACACCTGCTTAGCATTGATAGCAGATGTCAGTCAGTGAACTGAACAAAAAAAAAAGTGCAGGGAGGGGAGGGGGTGGAATTAAAAATGCAAGCATCACCAACTTCTTATTATTTACTTACTCCAAAAATGAACTACTGGAATGGGAGAAGGAAAATCCTGGCAAACGCTGGGGAAGCTGGGCCTCGTAATTGTGCTGCTGCCTCCCTCCCTAACTCCTTTACTTTCCCCTCCTTCTCTCTTTCTCTCCTCCTTCCTGTCCATCTCTTTCTCTCTTTAAGAAATCTAGAATACAAGAACTAGTGAACATCAAGAGGTGTTTTTTTTAACCTTTTCCCTTTCCTTTCCACACACTTTTTTCCCTCTCGTTCTCAACCTATCGAGCGATGGAGTCTTATATTTCTATCCGTTTGCATCAGTCTTTGCTGCATTATTCATTTGCATTATAGCACTGGATGGTAATTAAATCTTGCCTGGGATGCCGTTGTATTTAAATGAAACGTGAATATTTTAGTGAGGGAAATGCAGAATGTTTAATCTGCCCCCCCACCCACTCTCTCTCCCTGTTTTTGCCTTTTAAAAGCTTGAATATTGGCCGAGCTTTGAAACTGTTTATTGTGCTCGCTGCTCTTTCTAAACGGCTTCTTCTTAAGAATAATAGTGTTGAGTCAACAGCCGCATTGACAAACATATTTCAGCTGATGCATTTGCCTGGACAGGGATATTTGATACCTTTGAGACACACATACACACACCCACACACACACACACACTTGGCTTCTCCTTCTACACACACACATGCACATGTATGGAGGCAAACACATATAAAACCTCACCAACAAAATGGCCACTGAGTACCTTTGTCTCACAAACAGAGAGAGAGAGAGAGGGAGAGCTTGATAACGTACACATAGTAGTAAGAGACAGTAAGAGAGAGAGAGCGGGGAAGGAGGAGAGACAAATTAGGGAGGAAGAGACAGAAAGATAACAGGAGGGGGAAATGACAGAGGGAAAGAGACAAGAAGACAGTGAGAGAGGGTGGGAGACCTTCGTTATACAGACAGAGAGAGAAAAGAAGAGAGTGAGGTAGAAAGAAGAATAAAAATCAGTGTCCACACTGGCATGACTTTTTTGACACAAGAAAACAGAACTTTTCCAGTGTGGATATGGAAAACTCAACAATGACATACAGTAACCCTGCTGAGGGGCTGCACAGCATTAAAGGTAGGACGCCTGCAGCCCTCTCAGGAGTGACTGTTCACCTGGTTAACAGGTAGTTACTTTTAAGTAACTATCAGGTCACCTTGGTCTGTTTGTGCAGTTGTGTGACAACAGTGTCTGTGACACTGCTGAGTAGATGTTGGCTATGATTTACTTTTTATCATTTGGCAACCAAAAGATATACTGAGAAAATCTTTTGGTGTTTTTCTGTTGTTCAGGTGTTTCATCTCTCGTTCGGTCGACCTAGTGTGGACGACAGTGGGAGAGAGACTGAGAGAGAAACAATAAGGGAGGGCAACAGACCTTTGTCACACATCATTTGCAGAGAGTGAGGAAGGAGAACAATAGAGACAGAAAGAGAGAAAGATGCAGAAAAAAATGAAAAAGAGAAAAAAAGCGGAAGAAAGACAGTGATAGAGAGACCCTGCGAACGGGATGACAGAAGAGAGAGAGAGAGAGGTTGAGAAGCAGAGGGATGAGCTGTGCCTTTAATGCCCATCTGGCCCGGAGATGTAATAAAATTGACATATTGATTCCTTTGAATTTACGAATGCCTGTTTCATAAACTCCATTTCCAAAGCCGAGGCCTCTTTAGAGCCCTGTCATTTTTCCCCCAAATGGATCAATTATGTGCCCACGTAATCCTGTTACCTGAGAAACCCACGCATACTTCTCCCATTTGTGGCGCTTCACCGGGCGCACAGACTCGCATTATGTGCACATAAACAAACTCGAGGTTTTTTTTTTTTGTGTGTGTGAGAGTCTGTGTGTGTCTTCACCCCCTCCTCCTCCTCTCCTCCTAATATTAGCGATTGTTTTCTCCCCCCTGGTGTCATCGTACGAGTCTCTCCCGGAGGGTTTTAGGGAGGCTTTTCCTCTGCTTCGCTCTGGCTTGTTTTTGAAGTTGGAGAAATCCCTTTCACCCCTATAAACTGTAATTCTACCACCTCTACATCAACACAAACATCACATCATATCCTTGTTAAGAGCCCTATAAACATAAATTCCACTTTCAGCAGAAAAAATAACCTCTTTAAAAAAAAAAAAAAAAAAACATAAATCACAAGGAGAGTCAGTTACAAGCTACAGGAGGATTTTTTATGATAAATACATCATCTCCTCCCAACTACACCTTAAGTAATGAACACTGGATGGAGTGCAGTACTACACACAGGAGGTTTCCCAATCTGCTTTAAGATAAATACTGTTGTGTGGCTCTGAGTACCTGGTTAAGAAGAGCAAGGCAACTCAACTCAATCAGGCTTTGGAGGTTCATTTCCCTATGTGGTCACCTGTACTAAAAGCACAGGCGAGTCGAGTACAAGAAGGTTGAGTTGGATAAAAATGTGCACAAAAATCAGCACATTCACCAAAACCTCGTCTTAAAATCTTTGTTTTCTTACAACAGAAACACACTGATTATTTGTTGGAAACAGACTGAAATATTCATGCTTGACAATACACAAAAATGCCTGTTGCAGTGTGGAATGCAGTTCTGGGTTGACAAAAAAAAATAAAAAAATCTATCAAGTAATTTCTGTCTAAAATATATTACTAATGAAAAAAGGGAAACAATCTGCCACTGCAGTAAAATTGTTTCCAGAAAAAAATCTACTTGTTTCAAGAATTTCCCAGAAATCTGTGTATGTATCTCATTACAATCAAGGAAAATGAATCTAACTATTGGAAACTGGCAGAAATATTCTCATTTTTTGCATTTTTGTTTTCTTACATGGTGAGTCAACTCCTCTGTATCTACAGGGATTTCCTCAGTGAGCACTCATGATTTAGTGGAGTCCATAAAATGACCAGAAGCATGAGTTGGTTTCAAGGAATAACCAGAAACAGAACTAGAATGTGTCTTGGTGTCACTGGTGCAGAAACGTGTCGACAACTTAAAGAGTTTCTGACCCGTGCTGGCAGTACAGGGATGGCTCACATTCATAACCTGGGTGAAAACAGAGGAGTCAGTATGGCTAGTGCCTGGGCGGTAATAGCATAATAGGCGGCTACAAGTGGTCACGGGTCAAACCGGTGCGAGTGTAAATGTTGGAGTAATACAGCGGGCTGTCAGGTGGAACGGAAATGTATGAAGAGCGACAGCAACGGTGGCGCACGGGAGCTCTCGCTGAGCCACTAGATATCTATTTTACTATCTCACATTGTTGTAAAACCAAGAGAGAGACAGAGAGGGAGGGAGAAGGGAGGGAGGGAGTGGGAGAAAAAAAAAAAATCAGTCCTCGATCTTATTTTCCACACTCCGGCGAGCTACAAGCGGCTCAGTTACACTACACTTGCACCGAACAATCAGTCTGGCAAAGGTTCACAAAACGACGAAATACCTTGTCACTTACTGCCTGACCTGTTCAGCGGAGTGACTCGGAGGGAAGAAAAAGAAGGAAGAAGGAAAAGGATGTAGAGGAGAGGGGGAAAATCATGAAATAAAATAATCATAAAGCAGCTCTGCTGTGGCTGACATGCCTGAGAGATTCTGGACAAATTCCTTTATGTTTGCATTCTTGTTTGTTGCCGTAAACATGTGACACATTTCTAAGACATTCACTCCAGTTTTTCCTTTAGATATAATCTGTATCATCTTCTTCAAACTCTTCAAAAAGCTGTATGATGATTACACTTAGTAAAGCACTCAAACCCAAGACTTTTTTACAAAGCTATCAAATGGAAATGTTCCAGATGTCTTGTGCATCATTTTATACATATTTTCTCTAAAGTTATCTTGACACATTTGGTATCTCTGAACACTTTAGGATCTCCACTAGAATTTGAAATAAAGTGCTGTGGGACTGAAAAATGTTTGGCTGCACAGCACGACTTCGTAATAGCTGACCCTTTGGCAGGTCAGTGGGGTTTATGAGGTTATTGTGTGTTGAGTGAAGTCTCGTACACTTATCATCAAAAGCAACCTGATTTCTTTGGATGCTTGTTTTTCGTCCAAATCCACAGAGGAAGTGGGGTGGGTGAGTGGGAGAGGGGCGGGGGAGTTATCCCCTCCAAACCTCAAACCGACCAAACAACAACCACACATACTGGTGCATGTTTGACTTTGAGAAAGAAACCAAGACGACTCAGGTTTTTGGGATGACAAAACTCCAATGAACGCAGCAGCACAACAAGCAGCTTGGATGTCATATGCAGGGGGGAGGAAGGGTGTAAAGTACATGATTTGTCACATAGCAGCTGTAGAAAGTTAGGGGAGCTCTGAGTCTGAGTGAGAGAGGCGATTGTTAAGAAGTGAAGAGGAGGTGGTGGGGGGGGGGGGGGGGGTGTTGGGCTTAACGGGCTGACAGGCGGCTGGGTTCTGCTCACTGGACTTAATCTAAAAGAAAAAGGCCCCAGTTATGATGAAAGGTCGGCAGAGTATGTCTCAGCAAATTGGCTTTTTTTGCTCCTTTTTTTATTTTTTAAAACTTTGTGCTGGCTGATGCTTCCACTCCACTGCTGTGGAAGCCTAATGACCTACGGCCTGCTAACTCAACCCTTCCTCCCACCTGTCCACCACCCCACCCTCGGAGACAACCAATTTCTGTGAAAACTTTGGCTGCCAGTGTCAGTGTCATCTCCACTGAAGTTTTTCCAAAACCAACGCTGGTGACAAATCAGGAAAGGTCAACCATCAATCTAACTTTTTTGGGCCTTTACTTTTTTTGGTCACATTTTGGTCTCAGCAGGCCACTTTGCCTCCTTTATGAGACAATAAATCACAGATGAACCACTAACAGGAGAATCTGATCTTGTGCAAAGTTTGACACATTTCAAGATAGACAGATAAACATGATAGATTAGGTAGATCATTGGGGGAATTCAGAAAGAGTAGCGACCTGGTTGCGGCCAAGTTCATAACATGATGGAACAGTTTGGCTCTGTCTTGTTCCAGGCCTGACATTTCTCCAAGGCCAACTATAATGATGGACAATGACAGGTAATTACTAGGGGGAGCGTACATGAGCACTCAAGATCAGCAGTATCTGTGAAGTTTCTGGAAACTCTGAGCGGGACAGAGGACGGCGGCCAACATCCTGAGCGGCGGGTTCCGCTCCAATCGGAGTCCAATAGGAAAAAACCACGCCACCGCAATTTTGATGTTGTGTTTTCCCTAACTTGAACTGAAAAGTTTACAACCGCCGCTTGTGTGCTGAGCTAGCTGCTTGACCCTGAAAGCTGCTACAACCAAAACGACAAGGCTGTCAATGAGGACATAACTACTTTGTTATCATTAATTTTTTTGTCTCACAGATGTGTGGCTTTTCTCCAAAAACAGCAGAAGATGCATCGGATGGCGGCAGAGTCGAATGTATGTTTTTACACCTGGAAAAACCTCCACTTCCTAATGGCTTACATGCATTTCCTTATTCCTCATCCTGGCGCTTGCTAGTGCTTTTCCTGGTTGTCTTTATCTTTGCGAAGGAAAAGGAGTGTGTGTGTGTTTGTGTGTGCGTAATGCCCTAATATGTCATTATTTAGTCTTGGGTGTTTACTCTAGCTGTTGTGAGGGCACAGATGAACTCCTAACGAAGACGGAATACCAAATAGCTTCAATATTTTGCAAACAGCTTCACCTGCACGCTGGGAAAGCAGGGATACGGAGGGGGGAGGCAGAGAGGGGGGAGTCGGTGTTGCAATCTCTCGTGTTGCACAGACTCCTCGGCGCTCCCCCTTTATAAATTACCTCATCAGTGACTGAAATTAACACCGATTCTTGCAGGCAATTTCTCAATTTCCATTGCTAATTAGCTTTTTCTCTTTACTTTTAAATTCTGTAGCACCTGTTTAGGGGGAAGACATCTTAGGCAGTGCAGGCGCATTTAATCACAATTTTAATTAACCATCCCCGTAGATGTGAAAGAGAAGCAATTATAATGCAGATGAATGATGATTTTTTCCACATTAAATTGTTTTGTTTCTTCGTTATGTTGATTGCATAAATACTGGCGCTGCTCAATTTTTATCTACTGTAATTTTGTAATTGTTTTGCCAAAAAAAAAAAAGAAAAGAAAAAAAAGGGAAAACCAGCAGCAGAAAGGGTTTGGATAGACAGAGTTTGTCTGTTGACAAATTGTTTCATTTAGTTAACCCGTTAATCGCCACAGCAACATGGAGAGGATTTGGCAGGAAGTGTTTTATTTGCTTTCTTTCCCCCGAAACAACTGTCGTCAACCATCCCGCTTGTCAATCACCCTGAGGTTTTAGGGCTTGTTGTTGGAGGGGATTACAGTCTTCTTATCTCTTTTGACCTTAACAAACTATTTAACCAAATGAAAGTCATCCCCTTTCTTTCCTCAGCCTCCCCTTTAACTACTGAGCATATAGTCACGAATGAAAGCACAGATGGGTGCTACTGGAATGGACTCATAATCTTTATGTGCTCGTGAAAATATCATTGGGTTCGATGACGGCGCTTTCGACTGTGTTTATTGCCCCTTGTTCGCTGAAACTTTGCTTTTATGTTAATGTCAGAGTGACTGTCGCAGTAAAAACAAAAACACACCGCTGTGGCAGATTTCCTTAAAATGCTGCTGCCTTCTTCAGCTGTTAATGGGACATGTTTTTCATAAAAAGCTTACGTTGGCTTTGCGTCGCACCTTTTATTCACAGGGCAAGCCTGTTAAATTAGAGAGTGAGCCTGTTTGAATAGGACAAAATTATCTGTCTTGACAGCGTCTATTAGTCACATATCGTAGGTAAATAGTTTGAACCAATGTTGCATCATTTCAATTCTGAAATGTCCGATGCCAAACATGTTGGACATACTGGGAATAGGGCTGAAAAAGTTGAGGTTAAAATGTTGCTAAATGAAGTTTCTTGAGGCTGTCTCTGATCAGGATCGATCAGGACTGAGCGTTTTTAGATGCACCCTTTTGGAAACAGTTAAACAGTCACTGTTGGTGTATTTTTATTTATTTATTATTTCTTTTGTTGAGTGGGCTTCTTCTATAGAAGACCTATGGAGATCATTGCAAAGGACCTGCTGTAGGGCAGGAAAAACTCCCAGAATCCTCCTGTGCTCTGTCCTCCGCCCTCAGCCACCCCCAGCAACACTCATTCTCTAATCCCACTGAGCACTGCTTTCAGTTTGTCCAAAGACCATGCAGGGGAACTCCAATGGACCAGACACACGCACTCACACACACAAACACACACTCTTTTGCTCTCTCTGTATGTGGCACACACACACACACACACACACACACACACACACACACACACACACTTGTTTCATATCTCTCTCCCAGTCACAGTGACAGACACTTACTGAGGGGGCTTTGCTGTCTAAAACTGGTCTGGTCATCTTTAACACAACTACGGACACAGAGGTTTTACTAAAGTCTTTGCAGTTCAGCGTGCGATGGTTTTGATCCAGATTAGTGGCATCATCTGAATTTTTAATGTTGAACAGAAAGTTTTTGAAACAAAATGAGATAAGTAGCTCTTGTACATTGTTTGTTTGGAATGTATACAAACAGTTAAGAGTTAGTTGCTTCGATATAAGATGTCTAGGATTTGAGAAAAATAAAATATAAATAAATAAAAAGTCACGATTTACACAACTAAAGGCCTTGGTTGATATTTGTGATGTTTTATTTTAAGAACACTAAACTATCAACTTGCATTTTTTTGTTTCCTATAAATGTGTGTACTGTATGACACAGAGAGAAAACAGCCAAGAGTGTTTTCAGCTTTGCCGCTCTGACTCTCTCTGAATCACTCCTCTACGAGCAAAGCTGGGTTTTTTTTATGGATCTATCTTAAATCATCCTGAGGTGCGTCTAAAAGGAAGAAGCTCCTCTTTGAATATTAGTGGCGATTGGCTGGAGGTAAACAGAGCATTAAATCCTGCAAAACTGTGGCAAGGCCAATATGGGCGCGGGACAATGGCTTGGCCCGGCATCTCCAAGCCTTTGTTCTCGGCTTAACAAAACTCTGCCGTCACACCGTTTTACCTCAATGCTTCCCTGTCGAAACGGCCATCAGCCCATCAGAGCACATGCATAGCTGAGGACAGGGAGGGAGGGAGAAGAGAAGGAATAAAACGGAAAAGGAAAAAATAAGGGTGGGGAGAGAAGAAGATGATGCAAGCAGAGAAAGAAAAGATAAAGGAGAGGATAGGTGTGATGGTGAGAAAAAAGCAATATGAAGTGAAGAAAAAGAGACTTAAGTGTCAAATCCTCCAAGGCCCATTCAAGGGTCAAAAACGGCTGAAATATACGCCTATGGATAGTCACAAGGAAAAAGAAATGAATAAAACACAATAATACTCACCTCTCCCACAACCTTAATAAGAATATGGCAGCTGTGAGGAAAGGTTGGGAGGTGGGGTGGAGGGAGGCATAGCGTTTTTGAGCTTGAAGTGACGTGGCGGCGACAGAACTGGAGCAGCGAGATTCACTAAAAGTTTCATTACAAAGTCCTTATCTGCTTCCTCCGCCAGGCCGCGGCGAGTTCAGAGGAAAACAAAAGAAACTTGGCACATCTGCGTCTGCTGTGACCTGTCTGTCTGCCAATTAGCATGTGTGGTAATAACGTGAAGTATTATTGTGGCGCATGTATCTATGTATGATATATGTGCCGGGCTATGTATTTTGTGTGCACATGCATGTGTCCTGTACATTTGAGTGTGTGTGTATGTGTGTGTGACGCCAACTTGGGCATGTGTTTGTCTGCGACACTGTGTGCATGTCCGTGTCCATGTGTGCCAGATGTGCACTTGCCTGGTGAACATGTGTAGTGTTTACTGGTGTCAGCCATTTTCAAATGATATTTTATAATCGCTCTTGTGGCCCAACCCCCATGATCCAGTTCCTCTTAAAAATTAAAAACTTGGAAAAATATAATTACAAACTCCAAAATAAAAAGCTATTTTCACTTACTTTTTTTACCCAAAGCTGGTAATTAACATTCCATGGCGGTCATCTCCATAAGCCACTTTTATTTGGACACACAATCTTAAGAATTCTCATATTATATTTTCTAAAATCTTCTTTAAAATGTTTATCAGGAAGGCTGAAATGTACACATCTTTTGGACCCTTACTAATGCCGCATGGATTTTCTTCAAGTACATAGTGGGAAAAACTGTTCATGTCAGCCCCACAGTGATTATGATGATAAGCATCAAAGAAAATGTAGGAATTTTACAGTTGTGATTCGGCCTCTAAATTGAAACATGGTCAAGGAATCCACAGATGTTGGCGGAACGTAAAAATGTAAACTATCAGTTATATTCCCACTATATGATTCAGTCTACCTGGAAAAAAGAGCAAACAGTATCTTCTCCAGTTCACTTAGGGTTGATTTTAAACCGATTTATTAGCACTTAACCCCAAAACTTGACCTTACGATCATCATCTTGGATGTAGTTCAGGCCTCTAGTGCCGCAGTTTGCCTGCTCTCAGTTGCCTTCTCCCTCCCTCTCTCTCTCCTCCACTGTCAGGTTCTGGCCTGCCAATTTCCACTTGAAGCTTGACTGGGCCTGATTTGATGCAAACTACCTCGGGGTGAGGTGGGGAGTTGGAGGGAGAGAAGAAGGGGGGGAGTGGGAGAGGGACTGAAACTGATGAACAGTTATGTCAAGTCGATTTTGGACCGCTGGGGAAAGGTAACCTCTCCTTGGGAGGGATGGTGAGGGAGGAGGGCAGGTAACAAAAAGGGCAAAAAAGACAGGATTAGTGGAGTGGAGGTTGCTTGGGGAGGAAGGTGGGAGGGTCTGAGGGGGGTGGCAGAGGGGGCGTGTGATCGCACCAGGGTGCACCCACTCTCTGCCGCTTCACCTCACCTCCCTCTGCTTACAGCCCCGCGCAAAACGCTAACTGTCAGTGCGAGTACTAATTGCAGATGCGCCAGTCTGCCATCATAATAAAATCAGAGGCAGGGCGGACATTAAGCATGGCTGGCTCATTTGTGAGACTGCTGAAAAGGTAGCATAAATGAATATTTCATTACCTTAATTACTAAGGAACACTCCTTTCCGCCAGTCGTGGAATGAGTGTTGCTGTAACTAATTATGAAAAGTAATAACATTAGGGATACTGTGATTGCCAGTTTATAAGGCGGCGTCTGCTTGCTGTTGAGGTATAAACCATGTTGGGAAACATGCGGCGCGGAGCGGAAGGAAGGAAGGAAACGAGGGCTCGGTTTCGATCAAACCCACACATCTGCAAAAAAGTGGGGTTTGCAGGGATGAATGGAGCTCTGATTGTTTGCAGGGATGCTTGTGTGTGTTTGGGAAATTGTAGTGGAGGTTTAAACAGGTATTAAGAGAACAAAGGTTATGAAACTCACTTGGCGTGTAAATGACAGCTTTTGTATGCAGGGAGCCTTTGATACCGTTTTTGATGAATACAAACACAAGTATGAAGACAGCATGCAGCTACCTGGACCCATAAAGTGCAATTTGATAGATCCTTTACAACACAGCCCTGAAGTACCTGCACGTCCAAAAGGCCAGACTACAGTAAAACCCCATGACTGCACATTTGCGCTCAACATCATCCTCAAGTCTTTGATGTCAGACACATGGCTCGATACCTTTGTCCATATTTCACCTCTGGCCCGTGAGCTTGCGTCCATGCCATTGTAATGTTATGACCACTGATAAGGTCGTGAGGATTGTGAGAAAAGGCCAGGTACAAGGTCTGCTTTTGATGGCCATACTAGTTAATACCCTAAGTAGTAAAAATTAATAACAAAGTGGTGGGAATTTATCTCAGGAATGCCGGAGCAGACAGCCGGGCGATAAGAGGTAGCTTCCTGGGTGGGGAGAAGTAATTAGAGTGGGCTGACTGGTTACATGACTGACTAGCTGCCTGGTGGGATGCATGGATGTAAGGTGGGGAAATGGACTGGAGGGCCACAAAGAGCAAAGTTTGAGGCAGAAAGTGTGTCAATTGTCAATTTTCTAAAATATGTCAGTGACTTGTTTGCTTAACTACACAACAACTCCTCTGGTTGTTCATGTTTACATTTGGGCATCTAAATGGCTTGATGGAACAACAGATAAATCTGTTTTACAACACAATGAAAAAAAGCTGAGACACATCCTTGACTTTAACCACTCCCTAGAGATGTTTGTAAGGCCACAACAAAATCACTAAGAATACACAAACATTTAAACCCTCACTGATGTTAAAAAACAACAACAAACAACCTCAGGCCTGCAAGTTACAAAGCCACTAACAAAGACGGGCTGTGCCTCAGGGATGAGTCACAGGGTAAGTCTGAGATCAAGTCTCCATATCTGAACCAATCTTAGTCGTCTTACACAAGGTTTCTAGGTCAGGAAATGCAAGTCTACCCTCTGCTGCCAGGCCTTCACTTGTGATTCAGCCTAGACCAACGTATGACTAAATTCAGTCACATAGCTTATGTCATCAGTCATCCTTCGCCCAATAAATAAAGCCAATAATGATACAGCCACAACCACACAAACCTCAGTTTTATCACCTCATCGCATGACTTAAGTAAGATAATAATCATACAGCATCTGTCACAAAATTCTGGTTCAATGCCTTTTCCAAAGCCAAACCGTCCTGGATTGCTGTGTTACCCAAACCAAACTACAACCACATCCAGACCCTCCCTGTCAGCTCAACCTCAGCCCTCCTAGCGTTTAATTTACTGTCATGTAAACGCATAATAAATCCTTGACCTTCTGTGACCACCTCGCCCCCAGCCAGACCCAAACTGCAGCCTGAAACCTGAAAGCTCCTCTCTGCTGGCCTCATCCCGTTAAGCCTGGCTGTGTCAGAAAGGCTGAGACAGGCCTGTCGGTGTGATTATCCCCCATACCTGAGGAGTGTTTGTTTGACGATCGTTTGACAGGACGGGACACGAGGCGTTCAGGGGAGGGCTCCTCTCAGTCACAACCCATTAACCGTGAATTCCTCTCAGGAAGTTTTAACGGACGACTTTTACCGTCCGTGGCTGCACCACAGTCTAACACCCACCCTTTCCATGTTTTAGCTGTCCTTGACTCACTCTTGCAAAGGTTAAATGTATGTTTGAATAAAGGAGGCAGTGTAATTTCTGACCATTTCCTCTTTTTCTCTGCAACCTCAGTTGAAGATTACTTGATCAACACTGAGATGAAAGCGTGGAAGTGGTGAAATTTGTGCAACCGCAAAATAGCCCTAATTTCTTCCTAATCTCGTTTGGCAATCAGCTGCAATTAAGTGAGATAACACATGGATTGCCCCGCAGCGGGCAGAAACGGAGCACAAAGCAGCAGACATCCTCGTTAACAAAAAAGAAAAAATTAGCAGGAGGGTTGCACTTACAGTGGTGGCAGAGAAGCAGGACACCTTCTGAATAATGAACTACAGTAAGAGTGAGCCCTGATCAAATAGCATTCTATCCCGAGTTAAAGGTAGGATGGTGTGCTGCAAAATGTGTTGAGTCGTATGTGGAAAAGGCCTAGATTTCCAGATGTCACCATGCCTTAATCTGTTGATCTGTTATTGATTATTCCACCAGCGGCGTGACCTTGCCAGAAGAGCTCTTCCACCCGACAATCAAACATACATCAAAGGTGTGTGTGTGTTTCCCTAAATGTGTGTGTGTGTGTGTGCACATGTGGCCTTGACGTAACTTGCAGATCAACCCGTGCCGACATCAGAGCAGAAAACTGGAGAGCTACTTTCAACACTTGTTTGCACAAAGAGTGTCATCTCTGAAACGCTGCGCAAAAGGAAAAAAAAAAAAAAAAAAAAAAATACGGTAGAAAAAATCATTTAATGGGCAATTGAGGTGATTACTTTTTTTTCTCCTTTTCCTCAGAAACGTCATGAAGCTGTGCCCTGCTTTATGGCTGACAGCAGTGATAAGTCACACACAGACACACACACACACACACACACACAGCGAAGCTTGTTCACACTGGCTTCAACCAGCTGTGATGCATTTGTTCTTTTGATTTAATCTATGTTTGTTCCTTTGCTTTCGTACAAGACATACAATCTGTTTGTTAAAAAGCACTTTAAGATCAGATTTGATTTAACAGGTCCTCCTCACATTGAGTCAACAACATAGACCATGACAAATAACATGTGATACAGAAAAAAAAAGTGGGACATTTACGCTGTTCGTCAAAACATAAATGTCTGAAACCCAAACTAAAAACAGTAAAATTCTGAAGAGTACAGTAAATCTGCACTGCAAGACAAATCTACAAAGGTATGCTTGGCTTGAAGCTACAATTACAAAGTACATCTAATTTGGTGGAAAGATGCATCCAAACTCCTCATGTGCATCTTCATTGTTAGAAAAAGAAAGGTGTTTTGATTGTTTTTGCCCCCTGCCATTTAATTGGAAACCTAAATGTTGGTTTACACCTGCTCAACCTGTCGTCACCAATAGCCCAGACTCCCTACGCCGTCGGAAGAGTCGGCCCAGCGTGGAAAATGTCGAAAATCACAGGCGGGCGGTGCAGCAACTGAATAAGTGCAAACAGCAGGGCGAGGCCAGACGGATGGGCCAAATAAAGACTTTGCATTTTCACTTGGGAAAGACTCAAATGAGGCATGATATTTCAAAATGCATTTTCCTCCTACATAATGCATAAAACATACCGACTTAGGGTAAAGAGTGTACACGTAAAGTAAGAAAGTCCAAATGTTTGTACAATTATTTGCCAGACCACTGAAGTTTCAATTTCCTTGTTTGCTTTTTTGTCAAAATACGCCAAGGTGAGAGGAGAAAACAGAAAACAAAGGATGAAACAAAACGCTCGGAAAAAAAAAAAGAAGAGAAAACAAGCAAAAGGCATGAAATAAAATCAGGAAGCAGGAGAAAGACATCTGACTGCATTGCAACTTTACTTAGAGCAGCGTGTACAGCAGAACAGGCGATACATCATCAACATAAAGGGGAGCTGATGCAGGCTGTCAAATCCTGAGAAGAAAAGAATGGATGGAGGAGGTGGGTCCAAATTTCGACGGGCGAAACGCCGCCGCCAGAAACACCGCTGATGCTCCTTTGCTCCATCACTCTCACATCTCTGCTTCCTTCACCGTCCTGAGTTATCGATGTCCAGGCGACCTCGACTCTGACAACCGCCCGAGCCACCGAGAGACAGATCTCAGCTTATTTTCAACCCACTTATATGATGCGGCAGCAGGCATGAACTACACTCATCCCCGACTGTCACCCAGCAGAGCCAAATTAGCACGTTTAACTCACAGCACAATATCTCAAGTAGATGCAACGGTGCACTGGCTGGTTTCAAGTATCAAAAGGCGAGAAAACCTGTTTTTGAAACAATTCCTTCTGGGAAGAGGCAGAAGTTCAGCAACAAGTTTCGCTGCACCATGCACTAAAACAGGACTTTGCTTACATGTAAAAGAGCCTTTTTAACAATGCATAAACAAATGCAAAGAGATTAAGGCCAAAAGCATGCAGGAATGCCACGTTGCTGCGTAATGTCACCACATTGTTTTGGACGATACATCATTATTGCCGTTTAAACATAAAGGGAAGTCACAGGGCAGAGTTGGCTCACTATTGGCTGATTCATGCCTCGGTGTTAGTCAGGCAACGGATCAGCCACCGCTCTCGCTTTCATCGTTCTTGGCAGTGGCAGTTGCTGTGTATATGCGTGTGATTTTGTGTGTGTGATGTGCATCACCCAAATACACTGTAACTTCTGCAGCTCTGCTTTTTAAGCCAATATATTATGCAAAATACAGAGTTTTGCGGTTACCAAAACAAGCACAAACAATACAGCTTGAGCTGTTTCCACAAAGAAAGACAGAGGATGGTCTGAGACATGCTGAGGAATGCACGCACAGCAAAGAGTTGTCATACAAAGGTTAACCCCTCCTCAACACCACCGCCACCACCCATTTCTCCAAAGCACGGGTTAATATCATGGCTGCCCTGGTAGGCGTATCCAAGACCTCTCCGAACAAAAGGCCCTTTGCAGTGAACTCCTACTTTCCCCCAGTGTCCAAGGTGTTTGCTGATAAATCTGCCTAAATCCCTGTAGCTGGCCAGGAGGAGGAGGGAGGGGAAGGTGTGCCGATAATCCTTCTTCTTAACAAAGAAAAAAAAAGTTCTGAGTAAGGAAAGAAGAAAGGGAGAAAAGAAAAACTGGAATCCATCACATGATGCCATTTAAAGAAACTGTGGTACCCCTCCTCATCTCCCCATCTTTTGTAAGATTTGCATGCATCCAGCCTGGGAATCACTTGATAAAGATATCCTGCAATCATTTTGATTAAACAACAGATAAACTACATTGTGCATGTTTACATAGGTGAACGTAGTCTTGATAATTTATTTTCCACCTCACTTTAAAATGATGGATGGTAAATTACTCAATTTGAACTCCCTACTGCTTTCATAAAAATTACAAAAGCACTACAAAACTGTGCTGTGAAATGTTTTTTTTTTTGACAAAGATGTTCAGAAGTTTGAGGCAGATTGTTTGTGAGCAGACAAGGACAGAAAAATAAAAGCGCATAGATTAAGACACCTGCTATTGACCCTTATCGCCTTCTTTAAGCACGAAACAATCAATCAGTCGCAGCCAAGTTTTTTCTTCTGCTTAAGTGTGACTGGCCTGAATAGTGTGGGCATGCCATCTCGTAACACTATCTGTCATCAGGAGGGGCCCGGGTCCTGCTAGAGTAGGGAGGCTATAAAGGCTTGTAACCAGGGGACGACCAACAAACAACCACAAACACCCTAGTTATTCCTCTCCACCATCCACCCACCCCTTTCTGCCTCTCTCCCTATTTTCTCCCTTCCTCTTCTTCTTTTTTTCCTCCTCTCCTCTCTTGCTCTCATTTTTTTCGCCCCCCTTTTGATCTCAGGCCCTTTTCTGATGCTGAATGCAAATGTGTAGCCCTGCTGCTGGCGGCGAAAGGGGCTGAATTGTGATTAAGAGGGAGAGGAGAAGAAGAAGAGGAGCTCCTTTCTTTGTTCTCCCACCGGGGGATGTTTACCAGGAGAGACACGGCGGATCAGATATGAAAGGCATTCAGGTCAGCATTGATGTGAGCGAAAGTGAAATCGTACCTAAGGCATTCCAAAGACCCGCGGTGTCAGGGGTCCGGGCTCGCGGTGCCTCTGCAAGTGTGTGTTCACTGGCCAGGCGAAAAATATCTTCACACAAGCAGGGCGGTCGAAGAAGGAAGAATAAAAAAAAGGAATAATAAAAAAAAAAAAAAGGGAGAAAATGTGTCAAAAATGTTTTTTGGCTATTTTTTGGGAAGAGGAGGAGGGATGGATGAAAGTTTTCTGTCCAGTGTCCAGGATGGAGTTGAGATGATCATTAGTTTTCTTTTCTTTTCTTTTTTTTTTTTTTTGGTGTGTGAGTGTGTGTTGAAGTGTACAGCCACAAACCATACTATTTGCTTTTATCTGCCTTATCAAAGCATAAAAAGCTATTATATATTTAACTGTTGTGTGTGTGTGTGTGTGTGGAAATACTGTTGCTCAGCTACATTCCTGATTTAATTCCTAGTGGAAAGCACATATTAGAGGATTTGTTGAATAACATATCAGCTTGAAAGCCGAAGATATCACACTGCGATGACTGTATCTCTGTGACACACACACACACACAATAAAATAAAATAAAATCATGTGAATTACAATAACTGCAAATACTCCGGGCCCTTTGACAAACTGATCCCATGAAAAAATGTTTCCTTTCAAAACTGTACCGTTCACAAAAGGAACATCCTTTATCCTATATACCAGCAGCAACGGAAATCACAATGATCTCGTAAGGCAAGTCCATTCATTTTTATGTGCTTGGCTATATACACTTGACTCACACACTTTGAGCAGATGGATATATTTAGCTTGTGTCGACTGCAGCCGAGGGAGAGGGAGTTAAAAAAAAAAAAATCAAGTGATGCAAAAAGCTACCGTACGTTCCGGAAAATAATAAGGCCTCACGCAGTGCGCCAAAATACGTCATAGTTGTGACAGGACAATATGCCTCATATTAGCCTGTATTGAGGGAAACCTGCTAGCCGTTTTACATGGGGTAATTGGAATGAGTCTATTTTGATTCAACCACAAGGCCGACGTTATAAAAATACTCCAGTAAGAATCATCGGCTATCTGTGGGTCTGTGCACCACAACACTCTGAGCCCAACAGACCCCCCGCTGGAGACTGATTCCTGCCAGCCCCTGTAATATCTCACAGTAATTATTTCACTTGCTTAAACAAAATAATCCCTCACTTCCCTCAACATGAATGCACTGCAAAACACGTTTCACTGCTTCTTCCTACAGAAAAAAAAATCCATCAGGAGTGTAAGGTGTCTGCTTTGGCTGCTCCACACAATTGCCAACCCGTATGGGAATGGCAGCAGTGAATGGCGCGGTGGACAACCCCCTGCCACTATTGATGGTATAAACATGTAAATGAAACACATTACCACTGACAATCAATTGTCCACGAGCGCCCTGCGAAACCTGCCCTCCTCCTCCCCTCCTTTTTTTTCCTTCTAACCCCCCGTTTTGCTCAGTGACGATGGCAAAAAAACGCCCCTACCTTGAGGAGGAAAATCTGGGAGAGGAAGGAGGAGGGAGGAGGAGGGAGGTTGGTGGATGGGACAAGGGAGGAAAGAGGAGGGGGGGTGAGAGAAGAAGGCAAAAAAGAAGAGGAAGAAAGGGAGCACCTTGTCTTACCCCCCTCCTTCCTATTCTCTACTGCTCGAGAGCTGCGAACACAACTTTAAAAAGGCAGAGGAATAATAGAGATGGACAAATTGTTTAGACTGGCAGAAATCTGGCATTGTCTGGGTCTGAAAGCAAGGCTACCCCTCTCCCACACATACACACACACACACACTTTTCCCTAGTTTTTCCGCAGCTTATGTGTGAATCTGTGATAGCCTTAATAACCACATTCAGACTATTATATCAAACTCCAGCAGCAGAGACGCAGAGAGAGAGGGAGATTGGCCTCGTCTTTCTGCTTCTTCTTCTCCTTCTTCTGCTGCTGCTGCTTCAGATTATGTAATCAGCGCATTTCCGAGGGTATGTCCTGACATCGAAATGTCATCTGGGGTGCGGAGAAAAATCAAGAATGGTTCGAAAAGCTGAGTGATGTTTGCACAGAGCACCTGAGAAAAATAATGCCAATATCATGTTCCTCTTTCATCTTCTCCTTTAGACAAAAGCTGCCACAGTTTGATGCAAAAGTCTGTGTAAAATCAATCAAAAACAACATGATTACAAAGCTGAAAAGATTTTTTCTAAAAAAAAGGTGTTTGATGCTTGTGTGGGTTGGTAATAAAATAAGGACGGGTGTGCAGGTGCTTTTCTGTTGGGCGCTCACAGCTGGATGTGACAAGCAACACCTGGCGAGGGGCCAAACTCAAACACTTCCATGCCGAGATCAAGTTTCCTGGGGAGAGAAGGGTTTTAGCGGTTTAACAGTGGGGAACTGGATGATAAAAATGTAATTTCTCAGGTTTGTTGCTTCATCTTGGTGCCATTCAGAGTCTATCAGCTGTAAGACAGAGCTTCCTGGCCAGTGCAAGAGTTTGGATGAAGAGGGGATAAGTCATGAACTGTGGTTAAATACCATGACAGACTGGGCAGTATGAGTGAGTAAAATACAGTAGCACCTCCAGCCTGGTAACAGTCATCTGGATGAGAATGTCATTGGTTAGACAACAGTGAGCAAATGCCTCATTAATACTAATTGGCTTTCACGTGCTGAAATACCCCCTTCCTTTTTTTTTTTTTTTGAACAGCAGAAAAAAATTGTCTAACAATCTATCTGTGTGAGGATGCATTACATAAAGAAAATATATCAGATCAAAATTTAGGCGGCTTGATTAAAAAGATAAAAACTAAACCAGATGTAAAACATTTAGCATTTTTAAACAAAAATAATGACAGGTGGCAAGCAGATTATAATTTACATCAAAACATGCTAGCTTACACACAACACCTCTGAAAAGCGTTCAGTGAAATTAGCTATAATTGTACATATTTCATATTTGTGTATATTCATCTATTTGTTAGTTAAGGGAAGAAAGATTGAGTCTGGGTGCAACCGCCTCCATCTGGTAAAAATTTGAAAAACACCTCTGTATTGTGTATGCAGCGCTGCATTCCTTTTTCCTCTCCTTTTTTGGTGCATTAAAGACGTTTGTTAGTTACTGCTGGAGAGTCAAGTCTGTCCTGCCAGCTGTCACACTTAAGCCTGCCCTACATCCCTCCACAGAGCCAGGCAGGAAGAGGACAGAGGGGGACAGGCAGAGAGCAGAGAGAGAGAGAGGGAGGAGAGGGGGAGGTGGCCAAGCCTCAATAAATCTGCATTCCCAGGGGAGATTGGGGGTGAGGGAGAGGTGGGGTGGGTGAGGGGAGGGTTGAGGGGGGGTCATCAGACAGAGCTAGTTGTTATGGAAGAAAGAAAAAGGATTCACATCGATTTGAAAACTAGACGATATTAAACGTATTTTTCTTTAAATGTACATTCTCCTGGATGAGCAGTGACTACATTTTTATAAAGAGATATAAATATTCCTTACACCTCTGCCAAAGCTTGCGTCTCTTGTCAAGTTTAAGGGTGTAGAAAATTATATTTGCTTTGCTGATATTATTTTATCAAATGCTACATTTGGTACAAAATAGACTGGTTTCTCCTCTCGCTCCCCTTTACACAAAACAGGTGGCCACAGTTAAACAATATCATATCTCTAATGTGTCTTATTATCCTATATTTTTCTTTTCAAAGTATGAACACTGTAAATGTACATATATATTGGAAATCTCCAGCTCCACTGTGTTGTGCTCTTGTGCTATTTAGTGGAACAAAATGCTTGTCTGCTATTGATTGTATGAAATCAATAAATGAAATCTGATCTAGATAAATAACCTGTGAGGCAGAAGTTAAAAAACTGTTGTGGAAAGCAAATAAAAGCCTCGTCGAGCAGCTGAATCACAGCCACCGATATTTTACACACACTCACTGCTTCAGTTAAGCAGTGTTTGAGCCTATGAATAATCCAGGAATAACGGGCCAGGAAATGTCTGCTGGTTGCCTCTTGTGGGAAAGTGTGCAGTCAAATGGAAAAAGAAAACCAACAAATCTCCACCTCCAGCACTCCAGTCAGGCAATTAATGTCGCATTTTATCGGACATGTCATCCTATTTATATATGATTATAAACGCCAATAAACTTACTGATAAAGGTAAACAAAAAACGCACGGTTTACAAGTTGAGCCAACAACCAACTGCCATCTCCCAACGAATTATTTCAGCACTCAGCTCGTCCCGGAAAACAGCGACAGTGTGGGTAAATTACTTGAAAATGTGCTTTACAGAGGAGATGTAAAGACATGTAAAGAGAAAAAACACCACGACTAACGCATGCCAGCGCGTGAATTAAACAAATCAACTCAAGTCTGATTGGTTTGCACCCAGAGCAGCGTAGTCTGCTCCAACCACCGATGCTCTGGTGACCGCCACAGTCCCCCATGGCGGATTCTGTCCGGCGGAAACCAGCCGGCACCCTTCCTCCCAACAACATCCACAAGTTTCAACTAACCTCTCACCTTCTTAAAATAATCTCCTGAAAATACACATTTAAAACCGATATTTTAAGACTCCAAAGACTCGAGTGAGCGTTACCTTTACAGACGCAAACTTTACGCACAGTTCTCCCCAGATGTGGTCCCTTTATCCCTGCGTAAAAGGGAAGGCAGATATGCGCACCAGCCGCGGACCTTAACACATCCCGACCCACGGTGAAACCTTCAAACCAGGCTTGCATCCAAAAGTCTCCCCCGACTGCTTGGTTTGTCTCCCCATCAATTTTCTTACCGTTTTTCCGTCTCTCCAGGTTGGCTTGTTTTCACCTCTCTTACACCCCTAGGGCCATCGCCATGATCTCTTGCTTCATTGACGGTGTGTGTGGGGATGGCAGCTCGCATGGACTCATTCCTTGATTTCAACGATATCGGCGGAAACACACACAGCAGCACCAACAATGTGGGGTGTTAGCATGGAGGTCCACACTTGCACCGGACGCGGATTAAGGCACAAATGGAACTTGGATGGAGGAGTTGAATTGTAAAAAAAGAAAAGAGCCGTGGGTGAAAGTATGAAGAAAGGAGCGAGGATCCCGTGTCCATCTAATTTTGATTTTCAGCTGATCGGCTGTCAAGCTTAGTGGCATTAACAATAAAAGCAAACAGCAGGAGGAGGAGGGGAATTAGAATTTCTTATGGGAAAACCACAATTCATTTTACGCCAACGAGAACTGCAGCGAAAACATAACCTCTTATCCTTATTTCGTCAGAAAAGTTTCACAACCCGGTTTGTATTTTCTTCCTTTTACGAAATAAATCTTTTTGTACTTATTTTATTCAAACTGACAGGATCTGTTCGTTTTGCGCTCTCAGCCCGGGTTTGGCACAGGAGGCGAGCAGGTTAATAAATCAAATTTCTGTCAAATTTAAGGGTCAGATCAGAGCTTACGCGTTAAAGACAGCAAAGCGAGAATGAGCCTCAGCTTGGAATAAGCCTTAACTGTGTGGTCTGATTAAAAGTCATAGAACTTTAATAAACACTTGGGTTCGCCTGAAAGGAGAGTGCACTTCTAGGTTTAATAAACCCGTCTAAACCCTCTTGTCAACAGTTAATAAATAACAGATGAAATAATTGTTAAAATATTATGACTCCACACTATAAGAAAAAAGAAAATCTTTGAGCACAAATGGCGCATAAACAAAGCGATAAGGGCTGCGTCGCCTGTGTGGATCTTCGGTTCCTTAGCTAATTTATCAGCGCAAATACCGTTATTAGGGTAAGTGAATATTGACAAGAGTTTTGTTTGTTAATGGGCACTTGGGCGTTTGACTGAATAATTAACACTAATATAATACAGGCTGAAGAAGACTCAGAGAGGAAGCCAGGATGCATATCGCCTTTTTCCTCAAAGGATGTGATATTGTGCAGCGCCGACGCTTCACCAAAAGCACACTTTCCCCGGCTGTCAGGAGCACGGGACGCCTCTACATCACGGACGTGAAAAAGGAAAACAAAACGAAACAAACGCACCTATTTCCACCTGTGCAGGTAAGGCAAAGTTAGGCTCCAACTCCTGACGCGGGCGCACGGAGGTTTGATATCAACCTTTCTCCGAAAAAGACTATAAATAAAAGAGAGGAGGCACATACCTGTTTTTTAGGGGTGTAAGAGGTGTCTTGTGGATAAGAGTTGCGGGGAGGATATTCTCGGAGCGTCGGTGGTGGATCCTTTTCCACCGGTGATAATAAAGCCTTAAATAAAGCCTTAGAAATAGTTGGGAGGAGGGAGGACCTTTATTCCTGCGGGCAGGTTTAACTGATGTCTTACACCCACTCCAGGAAACAAACCTAGGTAGGGACTGACGTGTTACGCCTCTTCTGGCATTTTTCTTTCCACCTCCTTTTCTTTGCCATAACTTTGGAGGAGAAGCCCCTGAAACACGCCACCTATCTTCACAGGAGGGGATAATTGAGGAGGCAAACGTGAGGCATCTTCTGGGTTGAACGTGAAGTTTTTTTTCCTCCCTCTCTCCTTTCTCCCCCTCTTCCTCCTCTTTTCTTTCCCTCACTCTCCTCTCTGTTTCTCCATCTCTTCTCTTTTTGAGTGAAACCAACTATGTCGGGCTTCGACGCGGAGCAAAGAACAGGCGACAGTGTGTTTTTTCTTTCTTCGTGTGAATGTGTCTGTGTGTGTGTATGTGTGTGTGTGTAGAAGGGGGGAGAAACTTGGAGCGCGTCCACGCCGGCCGCAATCATGTAAGGATTATTTTTTTTATTTCTATTTCCACTCCGTTTAATTTGCAGAAATGGCAGGGTTGATACGGCAGGATGCAGGAGTTGGGGTGGGGAGGCAATTCCACATATTCTTCATTATTGTAATTGGCTGCGACTGCAAAAGGTTTGGGGATGTTCGGCTTTTATCTACGCTGCAAAAAATGTCCGCCTGGACCTTGTCATTTAGTGTAAAACACTGTTCTTTTTGCTAAAAGTGTGGTGACAGTTGCATTAGTTTTCGTGACAAATAAATGTTTTCTTATATTGAGCATAATTTACTCAGTGTCAGGGTTTATTTTCTCGCGTTATTATGATTTAACTTGTTTTTTAGAAAATTATTGAAGAAAACTGAAAACGTTTTGGAAACAAGTGGAGTTTCTCAGCGTCTTTAGCAGAATTTGTGTTTTGATGTTTTGTGAAAAATGAGATTGAAAAGGTTAAAAAACAGCGGGTTAACCACTGAAGGTGGATGTTTTTATAAAACAATGTTTTATTACCTGTGATGTACCTGCAGCATCAGTGAGACTGCAGGTACATCACTGTCTGTGTCTGTCATGTGAATACATGGAAACTCCACATACGGTCACACTCTGGAGGGAGGAAATAATCATTTCTAATTTTTGCCTCTGCTTATTTGCATTTTCCAATTGCTCCCCCTAACGAAAATGAACCAAAGTGGATCCAAAATAAATCTGTGATATTATACAACTATGACTGCACAAACTGTAACAGAGCAGTGACAGAGATGACTGCAGCCTCTGTAGGAATATTCTGATGATACTAAAGGAGCTGAAAAAATACCATAAAGTACAATAAAGTGACTGTAAAGTCACCGCAGAGACACTGCGAGTCCATTCAGGAATATTAGAAGAATATCATAGGAGTATTCCGACATTATAAGAGTGATTTTTCGTTCTGGACGCCACTTAACAGGATGAATCCCGCATTTATTAAAGAAGTCAACCATCGCAGCCATGTCTGAGTTGCAACAGAGAGAGAGAGGGGGGGGGGGGGGGGGGGGGGGGGAGGAAGCTCCACCTTTGCAGCGCCGTGATTGGTTATGTAAATAAAGTATTATTTTGTGTCCTGTCCTCCTGCAGTTCGCCACTGTATGGCTAATTAAATCATCAATCAAGGGGCTGAACTGGCTGATGCCCCCCCAAATACCCTTCTTCTACCCCCCCCCCATCCTAAAAAAACAATCAGATGCAGGCAAAGAGAAATCAGCCATTAAAAGAGTCTTAACTTCTGATAGGAATTTTATATATAAACAGTTTTTTACTCTGTTTTCTGAGGAATACCACGTGTATTATTATTGTATTATTTTTAAATACCTTAATAGCCTTTCCCTCCAACTTGTCTGCATGGACCAGAGGAACTCAAATGCCAAATTGAAATTTTGGTAAGTTTAGCTTATTCTCTTAAGTATTTAAAATAATTTCCATCGTGAAATCATTTTTCCCTTCTTCTTATCCAAAAACAAGGAGATAGAGGGCAGAGGTGGGTAGAACCGATCGGGGTGAAGCTGCTTTGCCTCCCGTTTTTCTCGGGTCGAAAGTGGATCCGGTCCTGGGTGAATTATTGTCATGCGTAATTTACTGCCACGGTGCTTGCATGTAAACGAAGCAGTCCAGCTCCCTCTCTCTCACTCCCTGTCTCTCTCTCTCACACACACACACGCGCGCACACACACACACACACTTGAACCGTAGCTCCAGCTCTGTGTCCCATTCATCCATGCGAGCCTGGAGTGGCACCTCTCGCCTTTTTTACGCACACAGGCTCTCCTACGTGGGGCCGCATATTCACCGTGAAAACGGATTACAGTCGGTGTGTGACCTATAGGGGGACCTTGTGTTTAATGAATATATTGATTTAAATGAGGGGAGGGGGCACAAAAAACAGCACATGCGTGTATTCTGAATTTTTGCTCGATCTTTTTGACTGTTAATTTCAGATTAAAAATGCAAACATGTTGTTGCGCATGTTGTCAGTGTGATTTAATTAATTATGAGGAAAAATGACTGTTTATAATGTTTTGGAGAATTGTTATTGATGAGGTGAACTGTCAAATTAAAAAGGAAGATTTGTAATTATTTACAAATCATTTCTAATGAATTGTGGTTATTTTTAACTGTACTGTTGATCTGTCCTCTGTATTTTCTCTCTAAATAAAAAAAAAAATGAAGCTTTTGCAGCACATTATCGGCTGTGGCTTATTTTCTGAAGTTGAAATGTTGCCCCAGAAAAATCAATAAGTGGAAATTCACTTGGGTTTAATGGTTTTTAATGTCCAACACCTAAATTGGAGCTCTGCAGTTCTGCAGCTGTCTGCCTCAGGCATGACTGCTGATTACCAAGATTATAATCCTAATTTTCTCTCCCTCTCTCTCCTCCTGCCTGTGTGAGAGGAGAGGCCCACTTTTAGTTTTTTGACAGCGTAAACACATAAACACAGTGGTGCAGTGGGGTTGTAGGAATGTTTCGCAGTATTTAGAGGATCTGTCAGTCTAATTACCACTTCTGTTTGTATGTTCAATAGAGTAGTCGGGTTACACTCACACTACTATATTGTATGTACTTTGTCAGCTGCTATTACGAGACTGAATGTCTCACCAGCCTTCGAAGTTTATGTGACAAGAGAGACGCAGTAACAAAGATCACAGTTTTAGCTTTCTGGATATTCAGACTAATAACAATCCCTTTATACTGCAGTTGTTCAGCTGATCATGTACTTGATCATGTACAAGCTTTAAGTACAAGATCAACATTACAAGCGAGCAAAAGTAAAGAGGTCAGAGGTCACTGCAGCATGACAGTATCCCTTTGAAAAGGCTTGACTTATATGTTTTTGCAGGTTTATGTCAAATTTTTGAGTAAATTTGTCCAGTTTTTCAATTTTAAGATAAAACAACAACAAAACCGTACTGTTTCCTTCAGGTTTCTCTTCTAGTCAGTGGTAAAGCAGGAAATCCTCTGCAACAGACCGTAGATCAACATGAGACACTAAAACTGTCCACTGAAAACTAAAACCTGGACTAGCAGCAGGTTTCATTGCAGAGTGAAATCAGATCCCCACTTAAATCATATCGGCAGTCGACATCACTGACCATCTGAAATGTGATACTTATTAAAGAGAACATCGGCCCACTGATGCGTTCATCCAACCCAAAGATCACACAAACGACACCCTGGTCTTATTCAGTACAAGTAATGCTTCTACATCATTTGTTTTTGCAGCCGTTTCTGGTATACAATATAAAATAAGACCAGAGAGACACAGTGAGAGAAAGGGATGCCACAGCAGAACATGCCTCGAGACTGAATCACAGTTGCATGTACATGTTGTGCATTCAACAACTCAGCCGCCAGGCGTCCCTGATTATTGGCCTAATTTAGATCTGTGAGAGTCACATGACACTGTGGTGCATCCAGTGATGAATCTATGCCCAGTCCTGCTCTCAAGAAAAAAAAAAACACTCGGCAGCTCAACCAAACCTGCTACAATATGTGGAATTCATCGTGATACTTTGTGCTGGGTGATTTGAGACACAGAATTCAGGACTTTTAAATTCATTTTAAGGCCATGGGATGTATTCGGAATAAGATATGACTGATCAAAAGCACACATTGAGACACCTTTTTAATATCCTTAGTTAAAACTAACCTTACCTGCGTCTCCCAGATGTGGTATCCACGATGCCTGCATTCCTCCTCCTGCTGCTGCAGGTGGTCATCAGAATATGAGGGTTGTAGAGTACACTTCCTCAAGGATTTTCAAGGATTACATGGACCAGATTTTGCTGTTTCAAGGGAAGTTTCAAGTGTCTCACTTTGTTGATGATGCATCATGAGACAAGAAAGAGAAAGAGAGAGAGAAAGAGAGAGAGAGAAGGATCATAATTAAAAAAAATACATTTTGTTTTTACAAATACAGATAATATTTCTATCCAGACAAATTAATCTTAACTCTAACTGTAGATTAGGTTCTAGCTCCTGTCAACAGAGAAGAGTTCAAAGGTCAGAGTAACACAGAGCTGGACTGATGTGGAGACAAGTTCTGCGATGCTAACACTGATGTTTTTGGCCTGAAGCTGCTGATTCTTGATGTTTTGTGCCAACAGTTAATCCTTTCAATGTTGGCACAAACAAATCTGACACGTTTCCAAGCCAAACAATGATTCAGCTTTTCCCCCAGAATTTTATTCTTATCAGGTAAGAAAATCATCTGGAACAGAGACTTGTCCAGCATGGGAAACCTAAACCCTCCTTAGTAATCCATAGTGAGCTCATAGCTCTGTGAGGTGGGTTTCACTAATGGCCTATTAAAGCACATACATTCCTGTCATATAAATATAAAATATCCACGCATAATCCTGTCGTAAATGGAACTGGATCAAAATCCTACATTAATATAAAGTTGGCTAACACCTTCTAACAGATAATAGCTGTGGCTTTAACTCAGTTATGAACATTTTACAACAAAATCAGCCCTGAATGATACTGACTGGGTCAAATATGAGTTTTAATAAAGTGCCTAAATGTTTTGGTTAAACTTCAGCAACAAGCGTCCCAGAGCAAACACATATACATGGTGACACTGACACAGCAAGAGCAGTTTTCTGTGAGGTGAAGGTTTCATGGTCAAATTTGGTTCCATTTTCAGTTACACTTATATAATATAATCACAGAGCCTGACAGTAACATGTACCAGTCCTATAGTGCCTCGTCCTCAAGTGTTGGGTGGTGTTGCTTTTCTCAGCCGTTGCATCATGCATGAATTTGACATATGACATGTTTCAGACATGAAGTAAGAGGGGATTTTTAAAAGATTATTTTCAAGTGAAATACGTAATCATGATGATTCAGATTTACCCACAGCAATAATTCTGTAGAAATGAAACTATCACCAACCAAACTTATACCTCTACTTTATACTGATTAGTCCAGTAGATGCTGAGTTAAGTAGCTAAGTAACATTATAAAAGCTATATTTATCTTTTATTGATTAGGATAGAGTGTATAGAAAAAGACAACGGTTGTGTGCAAGTTTTAACAATCTGCCTTGAGCTGAAGGAGTTGGTGTAAATACAATTATAACCACTTCATGTGATGTAGAAAATCAAACAAAGCTGGTCTGACCAGAAAGTGGCTCTACAAAAAAAGAGGAGGGACATTTTGAAAATTCACTTCTACAATTCAAAACAGCTGTCAAGTGACTGCAGCTCGGCCTCTCGAGTGTTAAACCCTCAGCATACAGTTTGTGCTTCAGCCCTGAAAGCAAGTTTTGCCTCTTTTTAATTAAAATAACGGTCGGTGTAGTGTTCAGAGGTTTTGAATGCATGACAGAGAAGCCATAGTATCCTAGATCACATCTCCTCTCTTGGCTCCTCTCTGTGCCTGTTTGTGGCTCTTCCAGCTCTGCAACATCAAACTCAACATCTCTCGACGGGGTTTGGCTCTGTGATAGCCACCGCAAGAGCCTCAACACCACAACAACTCCAGAGATTGACGGACAATTAAAGACTGAGAGGCGAAGGCTCGAGCGTGTGATCTGCGAGAACTCCTCAAACATGCAAAAAGAATTTAGTTTACATTTGCCATGAGCAAGAGAAGAGTGGGAAAAAACCTCTTCTTTTCTCAGCATTTCTGATCTCTCTCAGTTGGACAAGAAAGCTCGCGGAGAGAACAGGATCGCTGCATAGCAGATTGCTGCAGAAACAAATGCTTACACCAAAAAAGTATTGATTTTTTTATGTTGTTCTTGTTAGCTGAAAACTGAGCGGAGGCTTCTACAAATGACCACTTATTCAACTGAGACTCTCACGAGAAAAAGACAAACAAAATATCATGTGTTAGCCATCTCTTTTTTCTGTTCCTGTGGAAAGAGGTCAGATGTTTTGTGGCTCCCAAAAACAACAGGTTGGGAAAGAAAAGATGAATAAAAACTCAAAACTTTTCTTTTTATTTAAGTACCTTCTACCTTATTCTTTGTTATTCTTTAGAATTTTGCTCATTCACACTGTATGTAGTTTGCAATCCTTATTTTTATCTTGATTTTTTTTTTGGGTGCATGACATCAGTGTTTTTCCTCAATAAAAAGCATGATGAAGACAGTAAGATGCAGTTGAAAGCCCCAGAAAAAAGGTAAGCTGACCTAGAGTCACATTACTATTTCCGGTCATGCACAATTAATATGTTGTTACTTTTTATAATTACCTTCTCTAAATATTCAAATTCATGTGAAATACGTGGACATGTGTAAAAGTATCTGTGAATACATGTGAATGTATAACATGAACTGTGGTAAATTTCATTTCAACAGATGTAATTAGGCTTGTGCAGTTATCACTAGACTGGCTGCACGTTCAAAGACCTGAATTATTATGAGAAAAGCATCGAGGAGAAAAAAAAGACTTTCACTCATTGATTTGCTGGCATGAAAGTGAAGCTTGTTATGTATCAGTATTAAAGTTTGGAGTCATCTTAACATGAGATAGATTCTTTACTGAGGGTTGAAATATTTCTAATGAACCCTCAGCTCTTATTTTTTTTTCCAAAGCAGACACTGCATACACTTAGGTGGCAGTTTATTAGGTTTATTAGCTAATACAGGTGCTGTTGCATTGTATTGGACTACACTGAAATGTATTTCTAATATTCTAATATTTTGTCAGCCCTACTCTCAGACTCTTTAGGACTCTATTGATGTTGATGTTTATTGATGATTGATCTTTTTGGATTTTTTTTTTCCAGCTTTTATATGACAGCTTTGATTGTACAGAGGGAGAGGGAGAGAGGTGGGTGGGAGTGCAACAAAGGTCAAAGGTCTCCAGCTAAAATCAAACCAGTGATGTTGCTGTGGTAGGCGGCTTTAACCATTAGTAGAAATGGTCTTAGTGTCTTGGAACCAGACAGTGCACATTTATGTAATGTGATATGTACAGTCTGACTGTCTACTGCCTGATCCAATTGCAGTCTCTGTTCCAGCGCCACCAAAACAAATCCAGCACATTTACAGTACTTGACAAATGAAATGGTTTTGATTGGGATTCTGATAGATCCCAAAAGAAAACTTTTTACTCTGAGAAGAAAAAAAAGACTACTTATTGCTCGCTGAAATGAATAATTGACAACGTCTCCGATGAATAATTAATCAAACATTTGAATAATTGTTGTAGCTCTAATCTTGACAGACATTTGCATATTGGCATGCTCTTAATATCTGCCTCTGTATATGAATTTACATCCTCTCAGGACACAAAGACAGAATTGAAAGATCTAACTTACATCTGCAGAAACCTTGTCCGGCTCTCAGAGATTTTCCACTCATTCAGATCTCCTGACATGAACCAAGCATCAGCTGGTATGATACACTGCAAAGAGAGGAAAATAGCTAATAAAGTTACTGTATTTTGACTGGGGGAGGAAAAACAAGATCTGCAATCACATGTAGTGCTGCAACACTACAACATGCATACTGTGCGTGCACACACACACACACACACACACACTAAAATACACGGCCAAAACTCCACAGTAAGAAATAAGAATTATTCTCCGTTACTAAGGTATGCATGATAGAATGATGATGTGACTGATTCACTGTTTCTGTTTAAAGGTAAATTCTCATAATTTAACATTTCATAGCCTGAATGGCAACAACAAATGACTCAGCTCTGAGGACTTCATCACCCAGAAATCATGTAACAAGATGTATTTCCTTTTTAAGGGAAGGAAAATTTAGAACAGCTGAACTGTTGGCAACCACAGAGTACAGGCAGACAGATTCAAGGCTAAAATGATTTAATGACCAACATTTAGGTACTGAATATAAAATGGGTGAGTCCTGGGTGGATATATAATATCTCCCTTTAAGGTCGGATGTTTTCACTTGTTAGCATGACATCCAAAAATATAAACACATTGGGCTGAAATTGGACAGATGTCGATGTTTGATGTGAAACCAAAAGTGAGTAAAGAGATCAAAGATAAACTTAATTTGCAAATGTTATTAGCAATATGAAAGATCCATTCTACAAAATAAGTTTGCTTTGTCAAATTGATTTTGGAGGGATTTTAATTGCTGCTTGGATTGTGTTCACGGGTGGAAGGTGGTTGCATATGGAGTAGTCGTCAGATTGCTCATACAGAGACAGACTGACACTGGAGACTAGAGGCTTTGTGACCTGCGGCCCATGTTTTGTTAGATTTAGAGTAATGAAACACTTGCTTTAAGTTTAGGGAAAGATTGTGGTTTTGGTTAAATATTGAAAAAAAAAAATCAATGCATCTTGTCAGAGCTGACTTTTTTGGTATTTAACCACAACCACAATCTTTCCCTAAGCTTAACCAAATGCTTTGAATTGCCTTAGCAAACCCATAAAAACCTTAATCATGTTTTAGTTGCCAGGGTTGGATAGTGTTGTTGATGCAGGATATTAACAATGTGCAGTCTGCAAATATGTCTATTATAAATATTTAATTTGATATATATACACAGCATTATATTTCTTACAAAACATATCTGCTAATGGAAACTAGTTGTATGTAAGAAAAAAAAAGAGACTTGGTTGCTGAAAGCTGCATCTGAAGGAGCTCCCTGGTTAATGTAAGGTATGCACTGTGGAGTCCTTGTTACAATTTCAGCCACGGTGTCATCCACTCTACAATCTAAAAAAAACACATTATGCCATACAAATTATCAGCACATAGTACAGTAAAACAAACTGGCTTCCAAGACTTCGCCTACGATTGTCCAAACTTACTATCACTCAATGTAGTGCCTCCAAACATGGCTGTGTTTGTGTGTCTGCCCAAAATATCACTAACTATAAACTAGATGCCAGCAAACTAATGTTTTTTCAGCAAGTGCGGCAGAACTTTGCAGACAAGTCAGCTTTGAACCCTTGGCCTCTTCGATAAGACTCCAGAGTTTGCAGTCTGCTCGTTTGCGCTTTCAAAAGGTTTGCATTATTTTTCAGTGCTGGCTCAGACAAACACATCTGTTTCATCCTCCGCTAAAGTTTATGGCCCTGTAGGACTTGGAGAAAAGTCAGTTCACGGTCTGCTGGATGCACTGTATACCTCCACTGCTCATTTTAGACATACCATCCTTTCCTGCATTGTCATCCGTGGCGTTTGTTATCTTGACGCTCAAAGGATTTTGGGCAATGTTGATGTAAGCTGGTGTAGGAAGCAAATTGCTGTTGTGTTCTCCACTTCCTGCCATCTTTCTATCCCTGCCGAGTAAAGCTATCACTCTCACCTCTCGCTTTTGACCATTTTTCTTTGCAGCCACCTAAAAATACAGACAAGAATGTACGTGTGTGTGTTAGTGTGTGTTAGGAGGGGAGTCGATGATTTGTCTTTTGATCCTGGCGTGCTTGTTGTCAAAAGCTGCCCGGATTGAAGTGACTGTTGGCCACAATTGACTGTGACAATTAGGGCACGATCATAGTCCCTGAGTGGAGCACTTAAAGGCTAATTTACATGTCACTTTGCCGAATTAAAAAAAGAAAAAAAAAATAGTGAGAGAAAAGATATTCTGCTTTTGCTCACCCTCCCTCCCACCTTCTCTTTTTCTGTCTATCTCCTCTTTCTATTTTTTTTATTCCTCCATGCCTTGTAAACTGTAATTTGTACACTGCTTAGGGGAACCTGGCAGAAGAGAGGCGACCGGCATTTCCATTTGAAAAGAGGCAATCACCAGGCCACTGCTGAGCCTATTGTCCGGTGGTGGTGGTGGGGGGGTGGTGGCAATTTACAGGCAGTGAAGTTAACCTTCTGGTGAGGTACATTACACACTAGGTTCACACCGGTATGTATGTAGATCTCCTTGTGTTTGCTGATATACTAGTCTGATATTGTTCTTTTTAAAACCTGGGTATGTATCAGTCAGGTTGGGCAGGATTGTTATCTTGTTGCCCCTCCTGCTGTGAGACGGTCCTGGCCCTGTCTGGGATGTCCTGATTTGTATAAAACATAATTCACATTTTCATCCACGACTTTAGTTAGCCAAATGAATGAATTAGCCTGGTTCTGACCTCTGTACTCCAGCCCACATTTCAGATTTACTAAGCAGTTCAAATAGGATCTGTGTTTTGCTGTTTGATACAAAACAATGGCAACAACAAAATGAAAAAAAAAAAAAACAACAACAAAAAACTCATATCAGCTTATATGTCAATAGCTCCTTTTACACAGCCTGTTCAAGGCGGGAATGAATTCTATGTAAAGGAGAACCGGCATAGTGGAACAGACGCCAACTGACGCCGGGGCTGTTGTGTTAAACGTCACGCCTCTGATTCCACGATGCCAGCATGCTGTATAAAATCAAACACTGGGGAAGCATTATGCTGGCTTTGTGTGGTTCATTGTAGACAAGAAAAGGTGATGTAATCAAGGGTCTTCTTCACAATACAGCACGATCTCTGCGTAGAAGGGACTAATAAGAGTTCTGTTCCCTTGACATATTTTGACTGACATGACAAGTATTACCTCATCCTACCAAATAAAAATGACTGTCAATCATTTCATCATCTTAACAGCTCACTGATTGGTCCAGTTTCACTTCAGCAGATATGAGCTATTAGAAATTTTAGTGACATCATGTTTGAGGATTTATAAGTACTGAAGTCTTCAAAAATTACTGTCTAAATTTGGCTTCTGCAGCTTTAAAAACAATTTTGGCACAAAGTATCTTTAATCAGTTCAGTTTAATCAGTTATGGCCTTAAAAATCTCATCTGAGCTCAGACACCCCATCCCTCAGCTCTTCCTCGTGGCTGAAGTTTCTTTTCTCCTGTTCTGACAGGCTGTTTGTGACAGGTGCAGAGTGTGTGTGTGCATTAAAGTGTGTGTGTGTTTGGGTGTGTGAAAGGACTCCCCCCCTCCTACATCCATCTCTCTCTCTCTCTCACACACACACACTCCTGCTGTCCTTTCAAAGAGAACATAGAGGGGACAGAGTGTGTACAGAAACAGCAGGTTGATGGGATAATGCCCATCATCTGTTGCACCGTGTCATTTCTGTGCTGCCGTAACCTGCTTTTGTAACGGCCCTGAATACACACAAACACACGCACTCACACACGTGTGTGTATTTGCATGTGTTTCTACATGTGAATGAGCAAAATAATAGAATATAGAGGACAGAACTAAATTTAATAGAACTGAATAGGAATAGATGCTTCATTGATAAGGTGGGATATTTATTTAACAGGCAAAGGATGGAGAAAAACTTAAATACTCTTTTGAAATATAAAAATGAACAAATGTGTGCATATGTGTAGGTGTGTGAACAGGTGTCTGTGTGTGTGTGTGAGAGGTGTTCAGGCATACGTCAGCCTGGACAGGGATTGTCGTGCGGCTCAGCCTGCTCACAGTAATCATTGGTATAAATTCCTTCCTCTGCTGTGAATGACCTAATCCAGATTTGATGGTCATTATATCAGACCTGTTTCATTATGCCGTAAACATACAGCGGAGATAATCTTAATCTCTGTAATGCCACTGTAAACGAGAAAAGCACTGCTGTTGCACTAAACCCACCTCTGGTTGTTGTGTTTTTGTCTCGATTTCCTGGCAACAATTCAAAGTTAACACTCATTTTGACAGTTTCATGATATTTGAAGCCTTTTTTCCCCCTAAATCCTTGAAAACATACTTTTTGTGGATACTTGAGTTACTAATATGAGTATCAGGTTGAATGTAGGTTACTAATCCCAGCGATTGAGCCTTTAATTAATTGCACAGTTTTGTAATAAGGCTGGGGGGATTAGTGTGTGGACAGGTGGGCAGATTTAAACCTCACTGGGCTGGACACATGTTGAGACTGAAGAGAAGCCATCATCCCAAACAAAGAGGGATTTTTTATTCTGTGGAAATACTCCAAATGTCTGTGTATGTGCAACACAAAACAATTCTATTGCATGAAAGCTTGAATGTAAGCTCGGACAATCCACGTGCTGCTGTAAAGCACCGTTTAACAAAAGGCTTCCAAGGGTTCTAAACAGGACCTTCACGGTGTTTTAACAAATGAAATGTTCTTTATAGAACCAAGATCACATTGGGTTTTTTATGGACATTGTTGGGGCTTTGATGTTTGTTCTTAAAAGGTTTTCCAGACTAACATGGTCAAAGGTAAAACTGTACACACTCATTGTATCTTCAAATGTAAAGAACCACAGGCATTTTAACATAGTGTTATGATGTTGCAGAAGAGTATTTTTTCAGTATCAATTCCCATTTGAACATTTTCTTTTAATGATACACTCATTGTTCCTCAACACAGAAAACACAGAAGTCTCCTAGATAATTTAACATAATCTATATTTATGTTATGGCCACCAGTTTTTAAATATTTCAACTTTTACTGACTACTAAGAAATCATCAGTCAGCACAGCGAATCAAAGAATGCTTGGTCACTGCGAATGGAAAGAAAACGTCCTGCTGTAGTAGGTGAACTAATCTCACTGTGACCCAGAATTTAAATGTAAACTGATTTCAACTGCTGAATGTTTTATCAGGTTTCTGGAAAGTGCAATCTTTAGCCTCTGCTCGCTGTCAGCAGAACACACGGCTGAATTTAAAGCTTTGTGATTCTTACCAAAATGATCCATGGGAATCGTAGTATTTTGCATTGATTGTTCAACCAGGAGTTGTGACATTTCAAAATTAATTGCAGTGTCACCAGGCTTACACAAAGATTTTTTATGAGTTCTTGAAAAGTTGACATTTGGGACTCATATTTAGTACTTTTCATAAAACTGTGTATCACAGAGTTTAAACCAGGAACTGAACATAACAAGCTTCACCAAAACTGCTATTTTACAAATTTGCATATAAAAACTACTATTCTCAGTGTTTATATTATATAGATAGAGTTTTACTAAAGGCTTAATTTAGTCTTTAAACATCTTTTTAAAATGTTTATTATGATTATTATTGTTATTATTATTATTATTATTAGTATACCAATAGTAGTAGTGGTAGTAGTAGTACTATTACTAATCCACCTACGCAGCTCTTTATACTGTGCATGGAGAGATATGCACATGCTGTTGCCCATCACCCCACATCTCTCTCACACACACACACACGTAACCTCTGCAGTGAACAGCCTACACAAGTACACACAAACACACACACATGCACACACAATGCCTCCTAAAGAGTTCCCGGCCCGAGCACACCCACACACACAAACACACACACTGAAAGGCAAACATACTGAACACATCCCAGCACATTTACCTGTGTTTTATCTCCTTTCCATCCGGAGCTGTGGAGATGTGATGCAACCTGCTGAGCGTCTCCATGGGAGGGAAGGAAGCAGATATTACTGAGAGAAAAAAAGAGAAAGGGACATGACTGAGTCAACCCTCACTCTCTCTCTCTACACACAGAGAAGTGGGAGAGGTGCAGTATAGAAAGAGAATGAGGAGGAGGAAATAAAGGAGAAGTTATACAGTTATATTTCACCCTTTTTTTCCCTCCAAATTATACTACCTCCAGTTAGAGAAGCTGAATAGGAACAAATGACAAAAAATTGTAAAATATTTCCTGCAATATTGCAAAAACAATTTTAAGTTCAGCACGATAAATAGTGCATGAATTGGCAAATGAATTGGAGAATACTGGCAAATAAATAATGATGCTGGCTGGACACGATTCACCTGATGAATGGTGAAAAATCAGTTTGGAGCAGATGAATGGTGGCTTTAGATGTCCTTGTTTGTATGAAAAGAAATATCAGTGAACCTCTGTCTTAAAGGAGTAGTAACAACTCGGGAAACAAATCAGCTTTTGAGAGTGAAATCAAAGAAGTAATCTTTATGGTAAGAGTGTGATTAGTTTAGCATGAAGCCAGGGATAAACACCTACAAACATCTCTACAGCTCAATGTCTAAAATGTGTGCTCACTGACAGTATTTATGTTAAGAAAATCGAACCATGTTCTGAGTCCATTTGCCAAAATGTTGAACTGTTCCTTTAAATCTTCACCATAATACAGGGGTTAATTTAAGCTGGAATTCTAACTCAACCTTGCAGATTCATATGGGATAAAATGACCAACAAACACTGCACTCACGACAAACACCAGATTCATATTCCAAACATTCATTCCAATATTTCATTCTTAAAACCTTTTCTGGAGAGAATTACTATTAAAACGACTGCAACAAGACGCTTTAATGTGATTTTACTTTCATGCCAGTCATCACTTTCTAAGAAGAGGTGTTAATTTTGCTAAATAGTGAATGTCTCATTTTGGAATGAAACTCTTCATTTATCTCCAAATGTCAATTAAATTCAAATATAATCAAATATATCTCAATGAATAAAACATTGTGGGTAGCACATTGGATGAGCTTTCACTGCTCAGAGTGTGCAGTGTTTTGGGTTTCTCTCTCTCTCTTTCTTTCTCTCTCATTATAAGCAGCCTTGAGCAGTATAGCAACTCTCTCTCTCCTTCCCCACGTACACTCATGTTTGCCAAGCTCTGTGCTAGTTGTTAGTGGCCCCAAACAGTTTCACAGTACATTTAGGGTTTGATCTTCTGTTAGAGATACGATGGCACAGCACGGCTGCGCTGCCTGCTGCACACAGTATACACAAACCATAGATACAGACGGAAGGCTCCTTAAAGCTGCCCAGAAACTCACCTCTGTGCTGACTGCAGAGGATAATAAAGAACTGCTGTTTGATATCAGATTTATGCTGAGAAAAGACCTCATGAAGAAGGAAACTCAGGTGAAAGCAGCATCTGTATTATAAACAACAGGTGTAACCCTTTATCCTATATAGAAAATAATGGACTATTTTTGGCTGTTAGACCCCTGTGAGGAATGTGAACACAAGGTTTTCAAGGACTCCTCACTGTAGGTCTGCCATACTGCTTTGATGGTGGGGAGACAGTTGCCTTGCACTGTACCTTAACTGAGAGAATCACCATCAGCTCAAGTTTAAGATGATGTTTCTCTCTCATTAAATGATTATGGATATGCTGATGTACGTCAATGTGCTCTAAATGTGAGACTCTTCAAGGTAAGGCAAGGTTTGAAGAAAACACCTAGAACAGCCAAACGATGGGTAAATAAAAAGTCAGCTGCAAAAGTGCTTAGGTGATGAAAGCCTATTGAAACAAACATTTCAGAGGAAATGCATCCTCGCTGCATTTACTTTTGATGATAAAGCACTTTCATTGTAAATATGTCTACACTTTTGGGCCAGTTTAGAATGTGGGACCCTTTTTCTGGAGGAGTAATATTATACTGTAGTACTGTTTTTTTTTTCTTCTTTTTAAAATCATGGTTAAAGGATGATTAAAATACTTTGATTTATGGTTTGTTCGTCCAGTGGAATTCAAATATGGGTTTAGTAATTAACCTGTGCTGTTGGTGTCGGAGGTGAATGTTTTTGTCCATCCACACTTGTACTTTCCATTACAACTTCCTGCTTCTTGTCACTTTGTGCCTTCTGAATTTCCTCGATGGAATTTTAAGGACAATCATTGTAAGTGATGACATTTTGGCTTCATTTTCACTTCAGGATACTAACTTTAAGGTTGAGTTACAGAATAAATGCCAGCAATTAAAGTCCTCACAAGTATAGCATTTCAAGTGCCTTTATATACATTTAAGTATTTTTAAATAACAGTTGTCTTAATGCTTTGCAGTCCCTGTAAACTCTTCACTTATTAATTTGTTTATTTTTGTCTATTGTTCAAAAGTGAAAATGTCATCACCCTTTCCCTTCTGTTATTTTTTGTTATTAATATATATATGTCAAACTCCCATCTTCTCTAACTGTGATGATGCAACCTAAAAGGAAGGGAAATGAAAAAGAAGGAAAGGACAGATGTGGCTATGGTACAAGGTGTCCTTAAGGAGGGAAATGCTAAAATAATTTATTATCTTGACTGACTTTGTAGCAAAACCAGAGTCTTATTATATAATAAAGTAACAGATCCTAAAAAATCGGATCCCCATGTAGAACTAATAAAGTAAACAATAAGATATTGTCAAAAGGACAGAACAAATCCTTCCAAAATCTAGGAATGAAGCACCAAAAGCAAACAAAACACACCATTCTGTGAATGTGGACGCTCCTGTGAGTGTGTGTCTTTGTGTGCGTATACCTGTGCATCTGTTCTGGCCCATCAGTCGACACGATCTTAGCCAGTCCTGCCAGTTGGTTTTATACCTTCACACCCTGAGGAGAACAAAACACACACACACACTCTTACACACACACAGTTTCTAACACTTGGCATGCCATGTCAAATATTATGTCACCCGCTCTGAGCCACGACCGTTAACGCAAACATTAGTAACTGAATACAGCAGACTTGGCTCGAGAGTTTTATTTGAAATCCTTTTCAATACTTAGGCTGCTCGGTTGAGTTCAGCTGCAGAGAATTAAGCAGTTTCAGTCCAGAACCACAGTAGAGCAGGAGCATAAACCACCAACGCTCCAGTCCTGGATGTCAGACTTTCTTACAAGCACATAATGGCTAACAATCCAAAACTGTCTACTGGTAGAAAACCCAGAAATGGCTGCTGACCAAAAAAGTGTTCTCTTAACTCAGTCTACTTTCTGGGATATCTTATGCGTTATTAGGAATAGGAAAATTATTATTTTTTTCATTGTTTGACGTTCCAATGTTTTATTTTGTCAAAGGTAAGGGCTTATTTTCATGTCTTCTCTGCTGCCAAATTTGGTTGTTTTCTGGGAGTGGGTGGTGGTGACGGTCCCTTACCAAGAGCTTCAGCCATTGTTGTGTTAACAATACAAATAGTTATAATGCACCCTCTCGGCATGCTGCTTCAGAAAAGGGTGGAGACAGGACTGCCTGGCGGAGGCTAGCTGTTAGCATGCTAACTGCATATTAAAAGACACACTTTGTTTAGCTTTCTCAAAATGTACAAAATTTAAACTTTAAATGCATATTCATATTAATTAAACAAGCTAACAACTTCTAACTTCTACTATGTAGCTCACAGTTAGCCATTCACTGAGCTGCTCCAACACGGCTGACAAAAGACTGTTACATAAACTGAACATCTGCAGCTTTAATATTATTGCAGGTCACTATTCTCCATCAAATGTCAAGTCATTCTTGCAGTAATAATGTAATGTTCATAAAATCAAACACAACTTCCTTGAATAGTTGTTCACCACCATCCAAAAAACGTCAGATTACCCAGGCCTTTAACAGAAACCCATGATGTGCTTTACACCCAGAGTGGCTTTGATTTTTCTGTCTAATTTGGAATAAAGCCCTTCAGTTACAGGAGTTGATGGAACAACTGAGAGGCACTCTCTTAACACACTAGGTGGGCATGAATAACCTCTTTAAGCACTGGTAAGTAAGTATTCTAAATACTATGTGACCTAGTTCTCACACGTGTACTGTAGCTGTCACAGAATCAACCCTAATTTCTAAGGCAAGCTACTTCTGACAAAAAGGGAGGAGAAATCCTTTGCCTGGAGCGCTTGACGTGAACATGTGAAGATTTCCTCCCAAACGAGATATCCACTGACAAGTGAAGCAACATCAAAAAGTACTAAATTAAAACAAATGATGGCAATTTTCCATGGACAGTAGGTGTGTCTTAACACTTCAGCTGACAAAATGTTTTATATGCTCTGGGCTTCAGACATATTACCTGATATCTTTAACTCCTGCTGGTGTGGATGCAAAGCAGGTTTTTACTGAAAAGTCTTATTAGATAATTAAAGCTCCCTGTAACTACACAGAACTATACAATCTCCTCAACACAAGGAATGTGAGGAATGAGTTCTAGATTCCAATTCCAATGCAATAAAACAATCAGACCAAAAACCTGGTAATTTGTCGTGTGAAGCTTTGATATGGTTATAGGTATATATGGGTCCGGGTCTCGACTGACTGAATAATAAAGTCTTTCAGCCAGTGATCAGGGGAAAAAAATCCATCTGATATGATGTTTCAAAATATAAATATTAAACAGAATTTTAACATGGAAAAACTGAATTTAAATTGCAATCTACAAGCTACATCCTAATGTATAATGATTACAATGAAGTTCAAATCACTGCATTTGTGTTTTACCTTTATTATTGAATTTATTATTTTCAGCAAGGGCTCAGATGAATGGAGTGCAGCTACTAAACTCTTTTTGGAGCTATCTACAGGACTAAATGGCCCAAACAAAGCACAAAAGCACAAAATGTCAAGACACAACATGTGTTTTTACTGGAATAGTGAGACCTCTGTTCTGTAGCCAACAGAGATCAACACTGTCACATTCAGGAAGTCTTCACCAGATAAATAAAGGTAAAAAAAAAAAAAAAAAGTGTGCTCACACACGCAGAGGCAGCAACGCTTCACTGACACCCTGAATCACAAAGACGTGAACACTCAGTCAGAGGAAGCCATCAGAGGTGATAACACCGCTCATTTCTGCCTCCCTGACATGTGAAAAGATGGTTCATTGGCTAATGCTCAAAAATAATACACCACTACACACACACACACATTTATACACTACATAAAAGGTCAGAGGGCAGAAGAAGAGAGAAATCATTACAGACACTGACCCACACAAACAGATGATTACCCCCACGACGGCCCTGCGTGGATCGATGTGGAACAATTTGCTCTATTACCAGGGTTGGGTAGTTAGACAATATACTATGTGTTAAATAACAAGACTGTAGTGGTTGTTATTATAACTGCCATGAGGGGAAACATCACAAAGAGGTAGGACACACAAACATTAAGAAACTGAAAACAAAGATGAATGTTGAAGAGTAAAGAGTTTAGAGCACTCACTGCAACAGAAAACTATGAGCACACAACTTCAGTAAGACACCAATCATGGCCATAGCTACCACTGAGGACACTGTTTGAGCCACAGTACCTGGTTTTAGATCTGAAAAATAACACACAGTCTGATTACAGTGTTTCTGGCAACAAATAATTTTGAGCAGGGGACAAACAGCATTACTTAAACTATTCACATACACACACATGAACACACTCTTGCACAGGAGCTGTGGCCCTGTTCCCTGAAATCTGGGATGTACTTTTCCTATTTGCTGTTCTCATTACTCTTTGTTTCACCACGTCCTTGTTTACATCCTAATAAGTAAATCTGACTTGACTTGAACACAGCTCCAGTTGAGCTGAGAGGGAGCAGAGGCGTGATGGCTACAGGCGGGTCAGCGGGTTAATCACACTTGACTCGGAGCTCATTGCGATTGTCTGGACCACTTTAGACGTCGAGCGCAGACCTTTCAGTGGAAATCCCATTAACCTGGCGAAAAGACCATTTAAACACGGTGACTGGAGAACCGATTAGGTTCAATTTGAGATTCCCACTAAGCAGCGCATGGCGCACAGCCAGAGCGAGCGCTGAGAAACGGTGAAATTCAACGTGTGTGAACATCACCCAGGCCAGAAAGGTAACTCATCAGGAACACTATGAACACACTGAGCACTGAAACACGTTGCAAGGGTATGCTCCTATCTTCCGTTTGATTAAATAATGATTTCCTGTGAGTTTTTGTTGTCAGCACCATTTTAAGTGTGGAGGATCTAAAAAAAAAAAAAAGTGTCCATAGAGACAAAAAAGAGCTCATGTACCTTGAAAGTATCATTTGTCTCAAAAAAGTACCATCAAGCATTTGTAAATTAAATTACCATGCTTTCATGGGAAAATACAGTTGTCTTTTGAACTTCTGAAAGTCCTTGGAAAGATGTATTGTCTTCATGTGTAGAAAAGAGGAAGCAGGTGGAAGACAAAGAAGAAAAAAGAAGTGGAAGAAGAACAAGACATCACCTCGTGCTGCTTAGCAATAATTCACACCATCCTGCTTGCTGAAGGATATGTGCCTATGATTTCAAACGTTATCTAAAGCTCAAAGTTTGCACCACTGCACTGCAATTCATTGCATTATGGGTGCAGAGATGAAGGTAAGCGGGAGGGAGACCTCATGCGTTTTCGTACACTACAATAATCACACAGCATCGATTTGACACGGAAAAATGGCAGACAAAGGTGGGCTCGTATGCTAATATACTGGAGCCTCTTTCACCCTTACTGTACAAAACAAGCTGCACTCTGACTCACTAGCTTGGTAGATGACACACAGTCCTGAATCATTCACAGAGCTGGAGGATAAAGCTGAGTTTGAGCGATAAAGGGTTTTAGAAAGGGTTTTAGAAATGCAAAGGTTTCTCAGAAGTGGAAATGATTGCACCTATTGTTTTAAAACTTTTTAAATCTTCCTCATTTGGCATAAACAGTGTTTCAGTTTATTTGGCTGCAGGTGATAAAGGCCATATCAATATGGAGAGAGAGAAAAACAAAAAACAAAGATAACACACAATCTAAGACATCAAAAAGACAAAAAAAATCCTCCACAGTGATGTGAGACTCTATGCTCTATTCCAAAAATAAGTCCAAGAAGAACAAAGTGCAGCCAAACTTTTTGATATCAAATCTTTACAAGTCAGTTGATGCTTCTGAGGGTGCAGGGTCCCTCGTTCATTTTGCACTGATGCTGAATGACTAATTTAGATACTTGCTCTGGCCTACTTCATCAAAAGACTGAAGGGTTATGGGGTTATGAGTGTTAAGAGATAAAATGGTCAGATATTCAAAGATTGAAAAGAAGTGACATCTGCAGTGCTCTTACAAAATCATCACTAATGTAGAAATTTTCTGTTGCAGACACTGAAATTCCTTAATTTTAAAAGGCATTTGCTGCTTTTGATTGTGACTTGGAAATACTGTATAAGCACTTGTGCAAAATGGATCTGTATAAATGGATTTAGAGTCTTCAAATTTTAAGTTTTTCCATGGTAAGCATTTAGATCTTGGTGGGAGACCACAACTATCAAGCAGGATCCCAGGCTTCTAACCTATGTTAAAAAGATCAGGTTTCCCCTCAAAGAATGAAACAAAAAAAACCAAAAAAAAATAACCTTAGAAATGAAATTAAAGCTGGTGTAGGCTGCAACGCTGAGGGACAGCTGAGCTGGGAGACCTGATAGACATGTGACCTTCACCAAGATTTATGTGTCCAGAACCATACAGATAAAATTCCAGGTGAGAGAGACAAAGTGCATTCATGTATGCTTTGTCTAATTCACAATTAGAAAGCTGATAATCTGTGAGATTTTTCTTTAAATGCATGGTGCACTGAAGTGGGCCTTTAAAACTTTGAGGTGTTACAGCTGAAAACAGTCATCATCCTAATGAAAACCATGGCTGAAGAGTTAACTAAAAACGTGACTTTACCTGAATATATACAGTTAAATGGACAATGAAAGCATCCTATGTGACTCCTCTCTCTACATAATCAAACCTAAGTGGGTGTGGGGGGTGGGGGAGGCAGGGGCCGGTCTGTATGTGAGGCTCTGACAGCCTCGACAGTTGGGATGGGCGACTGCCAAGCTGCTGCTAAATATACACAGGGGTCAGTCTCTGGCAGTTCCTCAGCTTTGTCAGAGCCGCGCTTCAGGTTTTCTGATAAAAGGGGTCTCTGCTTGCTGAAGTCAAGAGACAGTTGTGACAGGGGAGAGGTCGCGGGTTGGGGACCTCTGCGTATGTGTGCGTGAGGACCTGACCTGTCGGAGGTTGATAGGCACTAGGCGATGGAGGGGGTAGGAGTTGTCACAGAGGTCCCCAGATATCAAGCCAAAAGGACTGAAGTTGTCCGGTTCTTTTCTGCCTGGGATTCGTGGTATTTTTGTGTGAATGTGTGTTACAGCTACACTATAAAAAGTATGTGCTGAGTTAACCAGTTAGTCAGTTGAGAGAACATGTACTGACAACTAAATTGGTATCGATTAATTCAAATGCCACATTTTTCATATTTTTTGGATTAAATAATTAACTCGTTTAACAGAAAAAAATATTATTATTCTATGTATTAACACTAAAAATTACTTGGAACTTTGTGAAAGATTTCAGCAGCAAACAGACATATCTCTTATGTTAGATTGAAACATATACAAATATCCATTTTGCTATTTCCTGTCAATATGCTATATTTTCTAATATTTCTAATGGCATGAGCAGTGTCTGCCAACACAGCTGAACAGAGACAGAAAAGAGTGTCACCCATAAACACTCAAATCTTAACAGATGAAAAGCTAACACAGAAGACTGACAGGTGAATTGACCAGAAATTCATTGAATGACTTTATAAAAACAAGTATCTCACAGATTAACATTTTTTGCAGTGTGCCTGTGTGTGCATGCATTTCCCTGTGTGTGTGTGAGAGAGAGAGAGAGAGAGAGTCTGTGTGTGTGTGTGTGTGTCAGCAGAGCACTGATGAACTCAGCACAATGTTGAATGGGACTGTTTTGGCAGCTGAGACAGCGGGGCCAAACCTGCGGGTCAGAGATAAACGCCCCTCGCAGCTCTGAGCTGCGGAGAGGACGTCCCATCAGAGATGGGGAGAAAGCACAGGAAAACAGCTCGCTGTGGGGGCAGCGATGGATGAGAGGTTAGACAGACGGGCTTGTGAGTGGAAGGTTGCTGGTTGAAATCCCAGGGCTGTATGGGACTCTGTTCCCTCCCTTATTAACAACCATGACAACATATTTCTTGGAGAATTGACAGCTGTTTTTTATGTTACAATAATCAGTCTCTTTTAATTAGTGCATTTAAATTCCAGGTAGGCCTGATTTTCACAGAACCAGTTTCAGACATTTTGAAATTAGCATATAGCCAGACAAACTTGCAAACTGGTACCCCGCAGCTGAAAATCATCACTTGTTGTCAATATCTCCTCCTAACCGGATCCCAAACCATCCCAAAGTATAAATTATGACTTCAATAAACCAAGTGTCCACTGCTCTAGACTTGCACCTTTATGACTTCAGTGTGTTTTTTAAGGAGGCAGAGGAAGAACTGATTAGCTAAGTTGCAAAACAAGAGGCCAATCAACAGCTGGCATGACTGCAGACAGAGTCCAGCTTTCCAAAGATATGCAGCAGGTCCTTGTGCACCATGATGAAGGAATTTCAGAGGTCACGCATGACCTCTCAGATACTCTAATAAAACAAGATGGCAGAGGAGATGCAGCATGGATAAAAGACAAGAGTAGTTAAAAAGCAGTGAGAAGATAAAGATAATTAAATCAAGCATGAAAAATTGCATGCTCGTACAGTATAAAAACATATACATGCAAAAAACCATAGGTCCACTTACTTGTGGATTTACAGATGTAACAGATTACAAACTGTTGGAGGGAAAGAGCCAATTAAAGCCATGTTTACTTTTAAAGTTCATCATTTTGATCTTTTTCTTCAAAGTAGGCATCACTTCATGACTCAACAAAGGTTGAAAACTGCTCAAGACCACAGAGAACATAATGGAACTTGAACCTGTGATCCAGTCACCAGGAAGCGGCCTAATCACAGCGAGGAAATGATAAGGTCGGTGCTTGATGTTTGCAGCAGGAAGCCGGGCGGAGGTGACCGCTCCATTTAAACATGCAAACCTGCCAAGATTCAATCTACTCTTGTTTTTTCTCGTGAGTGGCCTTCTCAAGATCATAAAAAGGCCTTGGAGAATCACTGACTGGAAGCTTGAAGCTGCATTTAGGAAGGAAGTGAGTAAACGGTGTGATGCGCAGACAAAGGTTCTTACTCCAATGTAAAACTGGAGGCTGTCTGATTAGGGAGAGGCTTTGCTCAGAATGACTGAGCTCAGCAAACCCTCAGATAGTAAGCTGACGTGAAGTAAAGAGGCACTGTGTTTCTACAGCTTCAACGGTCACTTCCAAAACTTCTTCGTCTTTTCTGCTACATCCTTGACCAAGACAGCTGCAAGGTTGCTGTTCCACAGCTGTGCATAACCTCTGTCCTCTCTTTGAGTGGGACACATGAAGGGAAATTCTACTTTGGCAGTCAGTCAGATTATTACCAAATGTCTTGTTATAGTTGAATTTTGCAAAGACAGCAAAGTTTGTTCATTCCTCTTATGAGCTTTTGATGATACAGTAGTTGTAGACACAACTGGCCAGATCTGAATAACAAGCATCACTCTTATCCACCTTGCATTTGACAGGCAGAGATCCTGTTCATGAAAAGAGGAAGCAGACAAAGGTGACAAAGGTGAGAAGTTCAAAACCTGCTGCTTCAACAAGGTTGTTGTCCACATTTTTCCACTGTGAACACAGACTGAGACACTGCAGCACACTGTCTGACAGGTCACTGATAGTGAATCTGAAAGAAAAGGCAGCTTCAGTTTTGTAAAAACAAAACAGAGAAGCAGCAGAATACGAGCTGTGCCTGAGTCAGAAAAAACCTGACGGAAAAATGGCCACAAATGGCAGCAAGCATGGATGCATTTGACACAGCTGTACAGGATGTTGTAAGCTGACTTTTAGACATAACAACTCTTAAATTGTCATATTACTTTGATAAATATTACAAACATTACATTAACTGATCTTATAAATTACGACTGCGGTTTCTGTGTAGACTGCCATGGACACATGATTTGTTAGGGCAAATTAACCCCCATCACAAACAGCTAACAAGACCAAGAGCACTGAATATTTAGGTGAAAACAAAGGGCAAATTTGTCGTGATAATCAGAGAAATCAGCTAAAGGACATAAAGAAAAAGCACCTTCAGAGCTGTGTAGCACAAGGCTGGAGTTTAAAAGAGCAGCTCCGAGGTACAAATTAATGTGAGTGTGTAACAGGGCGCTGCTGAAAAACTGCATACCTGCACAGCAAATCTGTCCTCTGTAAATAACATTTAGAAAAAGCCAAACCCAGTGTGCAGCAAATAAAGAACCACAAACATGTTTGGAGAAATAATCTGACTGCCACGGAGGCTGCATTACACCTTTCATCTCCACGTTAGAGAGAGTGGATTTGGTCTTCCATCACGAGGACAACACAAACTAACGCGGTGAGAATGGAGCGAGGGTTTGATCTTTCCCGTGGAGAGAGGCTGCATCCGAGCAGTTAGCAAAATGAATTGAATCAGCGGGATTAACGGCACCTGTAAAGACCTGTCAGGTAGATTTACAGGCCCCGCTGATAAGCCGGCGGCGAGGGATAAATACGCCTGGTGTCCCGTCGGCTGCCAGCCAGTCAAAGGAAACCGTCCACCCCTCCCACCTCCTCTATCCTGGTCTCTCTCTTTCGTTTTCCCCTGGAGCTGCAGACACCTCCACCTTTGATAAGGTAATAACATCAGTCTTGACTCTGGCTGCAGAAGTGAAAGCTGACGGCAGGATGGTGGAGACATGCTTTCAGGGTGATGAATGCAGTCAAAAACAGGCGGACTGTGTGTGTTGACGCCTGTTTGGATATCAAAGGTGAACACACCCTTGCTGTCAGGTGCAAATCTTGTATTATGGAAATGACAGGGCTTCAGAGGCCTAAAAAACTTGTTTGTAACATACAATTTTGTATTTTTGAGTTTCTCTGATGGTATTTTTAGAGGGTATTACAAGACTAACACATTTGTAAACCCATCAAGGAGCAGGTAGTCACTGCTATGTTCCTAAATTCCGAAAATGGGAGATATAATACAGGCTGAAGACAAAAGGTCACGTCTGCAGTCACAGTCTGAACAATAGTCTAGGCTGTAAAGTTTCAAATAACATCCAAGGAGGTGAGGGGTTTATCTTGGCTCCATCTTCCTGTGTCGTGATACAGTACAGTGGACATTTGTATCACGGTTTCAGTCTTGGTTTAAGAATTGTTACTCCTAGTATATGTAAAAGTGAGGTGACAGCTGTCCTGATCCGTGGGGAAAAGCACAAAAGACCAGGAAGGGAAAAGAAACTGCAGTGTTTGGCGAGAATTGGCTCCACTAGTGCCCAGAGCAGGACAAGAAAGCATAAGTCATCTCAGCAGCGAGACTACTTTAAATCACTTTGACCAAAAGAACAAATTCCTGCTCATTGGGTGAAGAGAGGTCAGACATTCAGAAAAGTAATGAGAATTGGTGTTGGGAAAAAAGGTCTGTATTTGTCCGTAAATTCCATTTGGCCAAAACTGTACAGATCTTGATTACAGAACTGCTCTACCCTCCAAACAAAAACTAAAACCACAAAGTTGTTCCCCTCTGAATGTATTACGCTCAACTGTGAAGAACAGAACAGACCCACCTCTGCATAAAATATGAAACATTGAGCTGCGTGCTCCTGAAGTGCATGACATTTAGAAGTGACTTTAACTTTTCATATGCGAACACCAGCTCTGTCAAAAGACAACTCCCGCTGTAGCAGTCGCTCTGAGGTCATGTGAATCAGTGACAGGCTGCAGAGAAAACTCTGCACCGTGAAACTCAGGGGTGTTTCTCCTCCCTGCTCACTATCCCTTCTTCACTGTACATAGATTAGAGATTTTAGAGATGGAGAAAGTGGAACTCAAACCCTACATTCCTAGACAGGTTTTTGCTTTATTTTTAGTTTCTAATCATTAGGTTGTCAGTCCCCTATAAAACACTTTGACCTGCACCAACCTGTAGAAAAAGTGCTACACAACATTTGATTTAACTTATTTAGGACAGAGAAGTAGAAACATGACCAAATATTTTAATATTTGGTCATATTACACACAAAAGAATGATTCAACAACTACCTGCTGTAATTAGCAGTGAGAGCTGGGCTGCAGCAGCATGTCTCTGAGTTCATTTCACATGTGCAGGAGTATATCCTCCCAAAGCTAACATCAAACCTTCACCTCCTCTCACAGCTGGACCTGTTCTTGTGTGGCCGACCTCGGTGCCTTCACCTCACAGAGCGTTTTTCTTCACAGCAACTCGAGAGATACGACTCGATGAAAACTTATTAAGGTTGGTTTATGCATCAAGGGTAGAAACTCACCTCCGAGTCGACTTTAATTGAAAACATCAGTTCACTACATTTACAAGAAGACTGTAAAAAGCTCTCCTGGCTGTGGACTTAACGCAGCACAGGAGGATAGCATATCCTGCCTGTTTGTTTAAGTGTGTGAAAGCGGTTTATGATGGTCAGTTACTGAGTCCACTTACTCCATCTGATTTATGTCCCGGTGCGGTGGAGCTTCCTGCAGGAGGGATTGAGATGCGACAGGCTGCATCCATCCAGGGCGACCTGGGACAGAGTCCAGTGTCGGCATGTAGGCCACGTCCCTGGTGAACATGTTCTCATGGTGAGGTAATCCATGATGTCACCGCTGTGAGCTGCAGGTGGAGAACGGACAGGGGACCAAAAAGAGCATGAGTCTGACTTTTTTTTTGGTTGCATGTGTTTGCTCTCAAACCAAAGCACAGAGAACTGGCTCACAACAGTGACTGTTCAAGAAAAAATATTTTTACTGCTGTCAGGTTTGCTGTGTGACTGAAGGTTTACATGGTTGTTGGGCGTCTTTTCCGGTTGGACAAATCCCAACTCATCGCTGTCGGCCAAATTGTGATGTTTTGTTTTTCCTTGGGATTTTAAAGTGAAGGTGATGTCTCATAAGTTTCTGATTTATCTCCACTTTATTGATGGAGACAGGCAATTTAGTTCATTGAAACTTCAGAATACAAGTTAATGTTAGAATAATTCACCATATGGCCAAAAGTATAAAAGCTTCTTGAGCTCTTTTTTGGCACTTTTTGGCTCTTTAAGCCCAATAAATTTGATAAAAACTCACTGCATTTTTTTCAAACATAAAGCAGTTTGTATAATTCCTTACATTTTTAACTTTTGAAGCACCATGGTTTTCCACTAATGGCAACAGAAAAAGGCTCCATCTTTTTTTTTTCACTTTTCAGTGCTGCGCCCTGTGGATTCCTCCCAAAATAATCACAAAATGAAATAAAACTTGAATTTTCATGACATGCTGTATGTCATGTAAATTAAACAGCCATACTAACAATCCAGTGGCTTGGATTTCATCTGAAGCCGCATGACGAGTACCTGTGTGCAAGCTAAGTTTCCTCAAAGGACCATTACGTGGATACTGGGGTAGTTCCACCAGAGCATCGCTGGCACGGCTGCGCTCTTCTCAGAACTATACAGTTTAATGTTTACCCATATTCCCCACTGGTCTGGAATACTATATATCTGTGAGAGGTAATGTTTTTCAAAGCCATGACCAAATGTGTTTGGATTGGCTGTAGAAAGCTCCTTTAGATTTAACACAGGCTATAGAGGCTGATAGCTTGTCCAAAAAAATATATTCCATGAGCAATGCGGCTCCCAATAAAGAAGTAAATTTAATGAATATTTACATAAGGCTGGATACATGTCAAACTTAAGGGAATTCACAGGGTTGGGACACAGATCACTCACTAAGCTCTATGCAGAGGTACTGTATTATGTTATGGAGCCACAACTGAACAACTCACCATGTGCTATGACAAAATAAAAAAGGTTTGAATCCTTTATTTCAGCAGGTACTCCCATCATGCATTATTAGCAGAGACACTGGCAGCCAAACATATAAACACAGACATGATTGAAAGAGAAATAAAGGAGGATTAAACAGCTTCACTGCACAAATTGAACTAAGTATTATGGTGGTTGATAAATACCAATGAATGACTGATTACTTGACCTGAGATTTCTGGAGTGAACTGTGTCAGGACATTTCAGCTGTGAAAACAGCTTGCTCTCAGTGAAAAAGGGCAAATGTAAAGCCTGTCTTCATACAGTGATCTGTTACCTTACTGTTGTATCTCTGCTCTGATTCACTGCTAAACTGTCCCACACAAAAAGAAACTTTATTGTTTCCAACAACAATGCAAACAATAAAGTTGTTGCAGTTCCCTCTGGTCATCACCATAGCTTATTCACTTCAAACATACCTAGTACAAAAGCAAACTTCAGGCACTCACTCATTGCAGACTGAATAGCAGGTCTTTACTGGGGTTTAAAACAGGAACAAATGCACATCATCTACTGCAGGTGCAGGTGTCTGAATAATTGGGACAACAGGTGGGTGATAATGAGTCTCAGCCAAAGTCACCTTCCACAAGCACACAAACTAGAAAGGCACAGAAAGCAGCAACAGTGAGCAAACAAGTTATCAACACAAATGACACACAGAATATTTCCTTAAAAAGGGACACAAATCAGTTTCTCTATTCAGGCCTTAATGTTGCATTGGAGCTCCTGTGGAGGTTTTGTAACTGTACAGTCATTGTTGTGAAAGATCAGGGGCGTCCACTTGTTTTTGTTCATAGATACATCCAGGAAACCAAATAAAATAAATCAGGATTATTTGGGGAAAAGCTTCATCAGAACCAGCAATCTCCAAAGATGCTGAGAGCCGAGCGCCCATACTTGTGCTGACGAGACAGAGGAAGCTTTGAAATGCAGATGGCGAGGCCTATCGACTGTCACCTGTATGAAGCACTTTAACTCCTGTCGCTGAAATGAGCCTTTTCAAGAGGCGCATTGTGATGTGTATCGGCCGACAAGGCAGATTGGTGATGATTGCTCTATTGTAGCTGTCAGCTAGTGAGAACAAGGTATTCATCCTTTGTCAGAGCGACGTCTCATCTCTCATCTCACCAATGAGAGCCCCCCCCCCCCCCCCCCCCCCACCCCTCCTCTCTCCCCCACCACCATCACCCCACCCTCTTAACCTCTTGTCTTGATTTGGAATTACTGTTCAAAGGCATGGTTTACTGGTGCAGCCTGCTACCCTTACTGTCAATGAGGAGAGATGCAGCAGCTATTGTGTTTGCTTCCATGTAGCTATTAGACTGCTGCTCTTTGAGTAATCATGATTGTATGTTTGTGTGCAAATTTTACACTGTGTTTGCCATGATGCATGATGCAACTGGATTCTTGTCACACTGGAAAAGCCTAAGATACGTTCCTTTAATAAATTACTGAGTCCTTAATTCACCTGTCCAGCTGTAGGCAAGGCTGGTAAAACAAAACTGGACTGACCCTGTAAGACAGAGTTTTCCATTAATATGTCCCCTAAGAGGTTTTTCTTTTCTTCTTCTTCTTTAAAAAAAATAAATAAATCTTTGTGCTTAGATTTGTGATGAAATTTTGACAAATTCTGAAAGCAAGACTAAGAAAATAAAAAATGTCTGTGGAAAATTGGCGTTCCCAGCTGAAAGCTCTGACACCTAATTTTGCCTTTGGACTCACTAAATTAGATGTATGTTGTTTGGCAATACAATGTCCAAACTTAGAGGTGTGAGTTTGACAAAGTGTAAGTCACACAACAGCTTTAATATCACCCTGTCCAGAATAAATGCACACACATATAGTTTCTATAGTACCTCATTTATTTCTTGACAGTAATGCTGCACACTGTGTCCGTGTTGTGTGTCTCTGCTTTATTTTCCCCCCTTTTTTCCCATAATTCAAAGTGAAATACTTCCAGCCATTTGACACAATTAGGCGCTCTCTTCCCACCACATTGCATCCCACTGGATGGCCCTCATTATCACGAGCCCTTGCCTTTTAGATAACTTATAATGAGGCCGAAAATGTTTCACATTTTGCTTTTTCTGCTACACCGTCGGTTCAAAGAGACCTACTTCAACCTAATTAGGAGTTCCAACCGCTGCAGTCAAATGCTTTTCTTGTTTCTTATGGGGTTAACAGCGGTGAGATGTAGATTTCCACAAGACAGGGTCTAAAGCCATTATGTTGAATCTGTGACAGATATCAGTGATGTCCAAGTCCTACAAGTGGTCTACAGTACTCAGATCTGTGCGGTGTGAAGTTATGGAGCTGATGGTGAGGATGTTGTCAGTCAGATAATGTGGGGGTTTTGCTTTTTATCCCCCAGATCAACTTACACTTACAGTACATCTGCAGATCTGGGACTTGAATTGAAAATTACAGCAATAAAAAGACAAGAAAACCTGTTCTCCTCCTTTGGTATGTTGTTGGATGAACAGCTGAGCTCCAAATGTTCCTGAATAATCCACCAAGGACCATAGATCAACATTGTGTCCGTTTAATTGTCTTCCCATTTGTATTGAGCACCTGGTCAGAAATCTTCTGCATACACTCCCTCTTGGAGTCTTTTGAATGCCAAGCAGAAAATGGAAAGCATGTGCTAATTCCCATTTTGAAAAACTGTAAAACTGGACCTGACTGAATTGAAAACAATGCACAGAACCTTTTCCCAGACATCTGCATATTCAATTTATAGTTCATGCATTTACAATCTACTTTTACCCATTAACCATTGAATTTTTGGAGTTAATTCTTTAAATTTGGGTGAGATTATATTTATGCTCAAAGCTGTATGACTGCACTTCACAGATGTCCTTTGGTGATGTTTTACTGGCTGTTTTCTTTTATACTATTAGAGATTTTAAATGTAATGTCAACTGGTTTAAATCAGTTCCAGTGCTGCATTTCTAACCTGCCTCTCATCAGGAAGTTTGATCGACCAATCAGATTGTTTGATGTGCACAGCAGCACAATGTTGCTGAGGTTTAATGGGTGTGATGGTCAGCTCTTCGGTAAGAAACCTACAGACACCCTTCTCTGTATGTGTATCTTTAAACAAGTATAATTTCCACATGAGAACATCTACTGCAGTAAGTGTAAACATGCTGTCAATGCATCTGCTAACTGTGATGAACAAAGACAAACTTCAGAGGACCAGTTTATTAAAAGCTAAGAGATAAAGCTCCACAGCACACGCCTGGTTTAAAGTCACTCTGAAAAATCTTTTCCAAAACACACTCTGTCCAGCTCTCAGGACTCGGCTGTCCACTCAGATAATTACAGCCACGGACCTGAGCCCTTCCACCTCTCTTGACCCTCAACAATTCAGCTTTCCACTTGAGTAAGTTGTAGGTGTATTACTGGGCGCCAGCTTGTTCCTGTTAATAATATGAGCGCTGAACCTTGGACCTCACCTGACTATATTATCTGGGACAATAGCCAGCCCGAGTGTGTCAGTGTGTGTGTGTGTTTCCTTTCCCATAATCTTGTTCCCCTTGCTGAGCCACAGAACCTATAAAGCTGTCAGTGAACATGTAGAACACGTCACCTTTGCCGGGGTTTCTCACACACACACACACACACACACATGCAGAGCTGCTGCATTATCACACACACACGCTGAACAAGCCACTGTTACACATACACAAAGGTATGCACATGAAAACACACAAGAAAAACAAAAGACGCTCACTTAACACACTGAAAAGCACACACATCAAATTCACACACTGCAGAAAGGGCCAGATAAACACACAGTATTAACCTCTGCAGATTACTGTGGTTGCCTGTAATACGTTAAATTGGAAGCCTGACAGTTTAAAGAGTCATTCAGTGTATTAAGAATCACCAGTGTTTACACACTGCAGCTATCGGGCGTTATGTCACGGAGTAAACACCCAGACAGATGAATCAATGATGAGCCTGCTTTTTTTTCTTCCTGAAAATATACTGCTGCTACAGCTGGAAATGAATTTTCCTTTTCTTAGTTTTTTTTTTTTTTTGTTGTTAACTTTTATTGAAAGAACAGATGTAATGTTTGACTTGAATCTTACACAGACACTTTGCTGTCTTTCTGCTTTTCAAAATACAAGTTGAGTGAAGAAAGAAACAAAAGTACAACTGTATATGACATGAAGGATTGATTGGCATCCTCTGCAATAATCACTGGTGTTTATATATCTGCAAATTTTAAATTCCATCTTTGCTGCTCTGGCCAATACATATTCCTCTATAGGACTGTTTCAGGAGCCCCAAAACAGAAGACCCCCAAAGACTTCAAAAAACTGAATGATCTGCATCATAAAAGCACTCAAATTCATGCAGGTCCCACATTTTTATCCAAGCTTCTAATGTATGGTGTAGACATGGATGTGTGCCAAAGTCTATCTTTAGGATTACTGTAAACTGGGCAGCCACTCTTGAGAAAAAGAGTGAAATCAGGAGACAATCCAAGTAAAGGAGTGGAAAAATGTCAGAGTTAAGGTGTTGACTGTGTGGCTCTAGCAGTGTGTGTGTGTGAGAGAGAGAGTTTGTGGATGTGAATGTGGTTGTGTATGTGCATTATACATGTGCATGAATATCCATGTGAATGTGTGGCTGTGTGTATGTGATATGACTGCCTGTGTGAATGTGTGTGCTGTCCAGGCCCGGTGTGTATGTGGGGGGCCAGCCAGCTCCCGGTCTGACAGGAGGATTATGGGAAACAGATGACTTACGCTTCTAATTTGCGGCTTTAAATTGCAAACAGAGTTTCAGGAGTCCAGGAGAGTTATAAATGGTGGAAGAAAGGTGTGTGTGTATGTGTGTGTGTGGTGGGTGAGTTATGCCACACACACAGCCAGATCACTACATGTTGACTGCAGGTTCACCCAAACACAGGACGACAGGTTATACATTTATATCTCATTTTACTTTTCAGAGTTTTCATGCAGAGTGATGACAGCAGCAGGAGGATGAATATTAACACCTCCAGTGTCAACATAAGAGAAAACAGTGAAGAGTGTGAAGGTCAAAGCTTTAGAGTTCTGACAGGAGATATTCCTAAAATGTCTCAATTGGTGTGACAGGTTTTTATTTAATTTATTCTTTATATTGTCTAAAAATAAGAACAAAGAAACTGACTTTAGAGTTCTCTCTTCTTGGTTGGAAAAAAAAAAACTTTTCTTAATTATTTTCATCATAGGCAGGTGGACACAGTTTGATCTTAATCTTTTTTTTAAAATTAAATTCTCATTAAATTCTGTTTAAACCAACAAAAATAGACTGTACTAGGCATCAAAGTTTTGGAGTAACAGGTCTAAAGCAAGATGGACTTCAGATGTGTTTAAATTATTTTTTGTCGTGTATGTCTTGGGGCTTAAAAATGGTCAATATACATATCTTGTGAAAACCCTGATGACCAAAAAAGAGACACAAATTCACTTAATTGTTTTATAAATGTGCCGAAAATGTCCTATGTTCCTGTTTTCAATCGTAATTTTTTGTTAAAATAGTGAAAAATTCCTCTCAAAATTGTCAAAAACATATATACTGTACATATAACTGCCGTATGATAAGAGAGATATTTTATTTGCTAATCTCATTGGTCTGATGTGTGCATGAGTAATACATTGTCTTTTTCTTTTTTTAAAAAAACAGCATTAAATCTTTGTATAATGTGTGGTCAGTTGTCTACATCATGCAGGAGGGACAAAAATCCCAGCGTGACAAAGCCCTGTTCCTGCAGCACATTTGCCGTGAAGGTAAACAGCTGAGCCAGCAGCACATAAACCTGCACCTGTTGGTGATTAACCTTTTCAGCTAAGGTAGGGAGAGCAGCATGCGGCTCCTGTGGCGAGGAGGAATGCAGTGCTGGGACATCGGAGACAGACTTGAGATTCCTGACCAATGAGAGCTTAGGGAGAGGAAATACCCATGAGACCACTGGGGAGGTTTCACCTGGCACCTGTTGAGCAACCAGAGGACTTGCCAGAGACTGTTGCTGCGGCTGGTTAGAGCTACGAGTGTGGCTGTCAGTCATTGTGAGCATGAGTAAATCTGTTGTGAATCATCACCACATGGGTCTCCAGAGATTTCTGTTTCTTTTTTTCTCATAGATAAAGTTTTACTGCACCTGCTAAACATGAAAATAGCTGTTTCAACTTGGGTCTTATTTTGTAGTTCTGGCCATTATTTTTATCAGTCATGATGTACTCACCAAAGTAAGAGTGAGACAGTCAGACAGTAGTTAAACAGCCAATACTACAGCCAGACTATTTAAACCACTTCATTTGGAGGTCAAACTAAAAATGAGCTCAACTGAAATATGTCTAATAATCCTTCATTAAACAGGAAAAACTGTGTGTGAACGACAATAGCAAGCACAGTAGGTCGAAACTGAACCAAGCACTTTGTCTGTAAACTGCAATTTTACTATTCCCTTGGTTATCTTTTCTAAGTGTGGCTTACCCAGGGGTTTGTTTACAACCCGTCTGCTTGTCTGACTGCTCGTGTTTCTGTTTCTGCCCTGTTGCACTTCCTCTCAGGGATGTCGCAGTGTTTCCAGATCTCAGCAATTAACTATGATATCATTATTACTGACAATGAGGACAGTCCAAATTACAAAAATAAGTTGTACAAAACCAAAAGTTTGCTTCAACAGTAAACTACAGATAAAGCATTTGTTGTAAATACGGTATCTATTGTTGTGTTTTGGAGATCAACTCAAAAAAAAGTGGCATTATCAATTCAAACACTGAGCAGGCTTCTCTCTTGGAAGACCAGTGAGGGGAAATAAGTGTGTGAGAGGCAGGAGTCATCTTGTTATGTGCTTGGAAAGAAGAGTTAACGTGTATGTGTGTGTCTGTGTGTGAGCAGAGCGGTTGTGGGTGGGGATGGTCAGGTCAGTGTAACTGTCTGGACAGATTTGACACTCGTTTTCATGCCATCACACTGACATCACATGTGACAATAGATTTTTTTTTGCCTTTATTTCCACACTGTGCTCCTCCACAGTGAAGGTATCATCCAGTGTAGCATACTTGAATATATGTTTTATGCATGACTTGAGTTATAGTATTTTGCACAACAATACAACAGGTCTATACCAGGTCTGAAAGTGGTTGACAGTTACAAAACAATCTCCCATTGCTGCTCTGGATGTTGAAAATGAATAAAGCAATGATTTATCACTGTACATAATCAATTTAAAGTCCATAACTATGGCAGGAAATGCAAAGAAGTCTGAGGGGAACTCCACTGATCAAGATCAGCTTACTGGGGAAACAGTTGAATAAAGTCTTCTGTGACTCACAAAGAGGTCTGACAAAGTAAGTCTGATGGCATCACTATGAGCTCTGAGCTCTGGGATCACAGATACTTAACAGAGAGATGGTACTACAAACTAGGGAGTCTGAAAGATGCGGGTGTGTGCCAGACAGGAAGGGTCTGACTGAAGGATACTGTTGAGATGCATAATGGGAGACTGACCCATTTTAAGGACTGAAAGTCAGGCCTTCTCTGCCTCCGATGGATCAGTTTGTCTTGCAAGTCCTCCTACTCTTAGAAACCCTTATGAAACCATGATAAAAGCCAAGTCATTTGTATATTGCACTGTTCAGAACATGCTTATAAACTCTGCACTGTTCTCATTCAGTTTTTTAGGTGACAACAATGCCATTCAAACCCATATAAAACAGCATAATGGCACCATGATGGCTGAAAAAGTCTCATTCCTCTAAAAGGAGAACTATGATGTGGTCTGTTACATGTTAAAATGTAATCCAAACCAAGTACAGGAAACAACTCAAGGGATTATGGGTAGAGGGAGACAGAAGCAGCTCCGCCTGCTTGGAAAGCCAAGGAGAACAAAGTCAGCCATTTCTTTATGTGGATTTAATTTGAGCTCCACCTCTGCTGCCAACATCTCTAACCTACATGACTTTTATTTACAATTCGTGGTTGCCTTGTTATTGGGCAGCGTGAAACTAAGCTCTAATTAAATTTTCCATTCTGGTTTGGACCAAAGAAAACAAACTGTAGGTGTGATTGTAGCTTTACTTAAGATAAGAGCAGAATGCCACTGAAATAAGTTGACTGAACTGAAAGTTTTTCATGGGCCATTTCCTTTCTTTTCCTTGTGTGCATCAATATGTGGCCAGTTCAGATTGTGTGTGTAAACATGGGAAAATTCTTTGGTCTGGAAATGAAGCCCACCTAAAACTTAAAAGATCTTAATCTAAACCAGTTTGGTGTGAAGGAGGAGAGCTAGATTGTGATGAAAAAGGCAAAAAATATGTGTTATCATGAACAATATACAGTCAGAGGAGTAGTGCTCGGTGTAAAACAGAAAATGAATTAAAATGAAAAGGAAAAGCAAATGTGTGAAGTACGGCAGGCACACACGCACTCAGCATTACAGAGAAAATGCAATTTCACAGAGTGGTATACTTTATAAACCCAGTGTCAGTGGAGCTCTTTTTACAGTGTTTGCAGCAATTCCTTGAAAAACACCCAAACACTGTGAAAGATATCAGGCCTTTTTCCCATGGTGCATACAGTATATCATAGCACAGAACAACAAAACCCCCCCATTAATGTCGGGGTAAATAAAAGACCATGTCAAAGTTTTTTGTGTCTTATTTATGCTGAGCTACTTGCTGAAAACAGAGGCGATATATTTCACGAAGCCACATACAATATAAAGCAGAACAAAGGTCACCGCCATCTGTCTTTGGAATGTAACACATTACGGTGAAAGATCTTTTCATTCAAACATGAATGGATTACTCGGGCTGCAAAGGTCCCGACCGTAAATAGATTTGGATGTGGACAGCAAAAGGAAACGCACTTGATGTCCGGACTCATTTGAAGAGGTGACGACAGACAAGACAGTGACAGCCAATAGGGCGGGAGAAGGAGCAGACCAGCTGGCCACACACAGTCAACACTCTCTTCCTATACAGGTACAGTTCTTTGGCATTATACAATCAGACTTAATGGTCTCTACTCGGTGATGGAACAAAAACTCTCCACCCACTGGACTTTTATTAATTAATGAAATGAAATGAAATTAATGAAACAGGTGATGGTGGAAGCTTAATGTACCAGTAGTGAGTGCTTGCAGGTCGTGGGACACAGCTCACATGGCAGTTTCCTTGGTTTTAGACTGTAAGCATGAACCAAACTCTATTATACAGTTTACTGAGAGACACCTAGACAACGGTACAAATATAAAATAAACTAACTAATAAACTCAAGCTTTTTAAATGTGAAGATTGTTATATCATTATGAATTGAACATCTTTGGTTTTGGACTGGAAATGTCATCTTGGGCTCTGGGAACTTTTGATGATAATTTATAGACTTATCAGAGGTGGGCCCAAGGCTGCACTAATCAAGTCACAGATCTAATCATTGTTTGTGTCATGCATGCACAAGACAAGAAGGGATTTGCACTGTATTATCCTCTGTAGCTTGTCCCTTCCTTGTTTTGCAGAGGGGAAAAAGAACTGACACATTAGACTGAGAGCGAGATCATTGTTAACAACCTAAAAAACTCATAAAATCAATCTTTTTTATGAAGGCAGAGCTCGCATCCCTATCAAGGCTCCTTTTGTGTTATGTATAATCATCTACTGCTTGCATGATCTGCTCTACATGTGAGGCCCCGCTGTGCCAGGATGCACTTATCTAACCAGTGTCAACACAACAAATTCCTGTAACAAAACGGCAGCGGTCCACACTGTACTTGAAACTGGGAGAGGAGGACTGTAGTGGGAGGGAGGGGGGAGCACTGAAGCCTGGGTTTCTGGCTTGGCATTGCAGTCCATTTAGCAGTCCATGCAAAGTGTTTACAATACGTCTGTCTGTGGCTTCATTGTCTCATAAATGAGGACAGCGAATCACCTGGTGAGGGGGAAAAGGTCCCGAAGTGGAAAGGCTTTTGTTTGGTGGATGGCGAACCTTTCGCCGTTGCCTTCCCAGGGAGGAGAGGTATTTTTTTTTCTTCTTTTTTGTTGTTAAACCCACAGTCATTAGTCGGCTACAGTGGGGGGAGACGAAGAAGAGGGAGGAGGAAAAAAAAAACAAAACGTGAGGCCCTTTGCGGGACCTGAACCTTTTCAAATGCGAGCGCGCCTTTTGTTTTTGCAACCCTGTCAAGAACGGTCACCTAATTAGACCTGATATCTCTGGCCAAAGAGAACCCGTTTGTTAATGGCTCTTTACGGAATTTTCTTAATGAGTTTAGATGGCCATTGTGTGGCAGGGAGCTCCTCTAAGACAAGAGCATTTTCCAGCAAACACACACACACACACACACACATACACACACACACACACACACACACACACATGGACACACACACACACACTACAAAAAAAGAAGCGAAATGAGGGCGAAGATTGAGCAATGGGAGAAGCGAGCTGACATGACTGTGGGCTAAATAGGCAAGGTGTAGTGAGAGCTGTGAGCATTATGGATGGAATCAAGGCAGGGTCATTAAGGCGGAACAAAAGCGAGCGAGAGCGTACCCAGGGGCCTGGTTCCTATCTGGCTGCGCATTGTGTCGGGCCTTGACGGTGTTGGACATTTTCAGACACAAGCAGCACACAACACCTTGATCACATCTAGTCACTGACACCGTTTTCTTCAGCAAACTCCAGCGGCTTCTTCCTTTTAGGAGGGGGGAGCCTTTCTTTTTATTTTATTATTTTTTACCCTCTCCTCTAACACCCAACATCGACACCAACCCCCTCGTCCTCTTTTTTTTTTGTTTTTTTTTTTTGCTTTTGTTCATGTCTCAAGGCTTTCCCTTTCTTCTCGGCTCTATGGAGAGGGAACAAGCTTGTTAGCTGGCATGGATATTTTGACTGGAGATATACTTTGGCCACTTGCCTATGGAAACAGTGTCAAAGCACAACCTGGCTTAATTGTCACATCGGCAGTCCTGGGAGAGGTCTTTGGTGAGGTCCAGGCCTAATAAATATCAAAAGCTCCTCTCATCTCTCTCTGCTCTTTCTCTTCTCACCCCCCTCACACACACACCCCTTCTTTTTTTGCCAGTGAGGGAAAACTTGTAAATTAATCTTAGTGTCAAAACAAGACTTTCTCTTCTTGCCTCAGAATCTCTAGTTATTTTTCTGTTTTTGTCCCAGAAGTTTTCATCAAAGGGTAGCGCTGTCTGAGACCTAGTGTAAGACCATCCGTGCAATTTATAGATTTGATGTTTATAGAGGCTTGCAGTTCCTCAGTTGATTTAATGAGAGTCTAAAGCTTCAGCAAAATACACAGCAGCAAAAAAGAGAAAAAAAAATATCAACAACAAACAGAAGCTGTTCAGGAGTAGAACATTTACAGCAGTTGGGGAAGTGGAAGGGGAATGGCATTTGGGGAACTCCAATTTGATGTAACTCGAGGTTTTCCAAATGGGTCACTACACTGTTGCATAGCGATATGGTGGCATGAAGTATTGATTCTTGATTATACGCAGGATGTGCTGTGTAACATTTCAACTAACACTGTGTACATTCAAAGAATCTTTTTGAGCGTATATTTAGCAAAACATCTGATGTAACTTTTTCCATTTGCTTTGATGCTCTGAGGTTGGATGCAGCATCAGATTTTGATCCCTCATAATTCATGACTGATGTTGAAAATACTCATTTTATAGCTGCAGAATACTTGCAAAACTTTGACACATTAATGAGTTTATGCCTGCATTTATGAAAAAGTTTTAACAATCAACATGGAAATTATTAAATCTAATACATCACAAGTTAGTGAGGTAAACACTAGTTTATTAGTGCTCGTTCCTGTAATGTGCTCCCCAAAGATCACTTGTCAAATATGCTGTATGAGTGGGACAATAGTGTGCTTTAATCTGGATTGTCCCTTGAAGTTTGAGTTTCTCTTTGTCATGCTCTGGTCTTTGAATATTCAGCCATAGTGGGCATCAATTCTTGTGCTACCTCGTTTGTTTTTCTTAAGAATCAGAACCACAAATTATGTCACTTGTTGTAAGGCAGAGAAGCGCCACAGGACAAATGAAAAGAGCTTGCACAGGAATTTGTCTTGGAGGCAGCTGGGCAAAGACATCCTGACACCATATAGAGAAACAATCATGTTTTGGTGTCAAAAAAAATGTTTATGTGCATTATTACTCAGGACTGCAATTGCAACTGAGTATTGTAATATTATGTAAGTATTTTATATGAGCTGTGATTGAGAAACATGTGCTCCTCCCCATTACAGCCACAGAGATGCCCTTCAGCGAGGCCTTTGACTCCGATGAAGCTGTTCTGTGGCCAACAGATCAGACTGTGGTTACAATGAACAGCTAACAAGTGTGAATGTTTGTAACTGTGTGAGTGTGATGAAGAGAGCACTACTCTCAGTGAAACTTCCTTAAACAAATGAAGGTAACAAATAAAGATTTTCTATAGCGTGAAGGAAAAGTGAAAACCATTTGACAGACAGGAGATAAAACATCGGTCCACATTCAGCCTTCAGACTGGATGTACATTCAGGCAATATGGCTGCATAATGGTCTGCTATAAAATGCCTTTCTGTCATTGTAACATTAGTGATGGAGGATGTCACATGTGTCCAAGATACATAGGGGCTTTATTTCTAATGATTAATAAACCACAGCTTTATATCTGTACTAATTCATATCACTATCACACTGCCTTGAAGAGCTGCAAACCCTGAAAGAATTTAGAGTTTCATAGGCTTTTCCACCCAAAGGAATAATATCCTCAGGGAAATATTATATACTTCAGTACAATTCCAAAGATATCTGCTTTGAATATCAGCACAAAACGTGCTATTGGCAGTTATAAACATATCCCTGCATAATGCTCTTCAAACATGCTTTTTGTTTCTCTATATGTTGTCAGTACGTCTTTGCCCAGCTGCCTCCAAGACAAATTCCTGTGCATTTATGCTACATGGTGCATTAAGTGATTCGGGGTCTGATTATAAAGGGACAATTCACCCATTTTTTGTAAACACACTGCTGCAGGGTTGAAGTGTCTCGCTCAGCCACGACTGATGCACTCAGACAGTCACAGCCGCCTCGTAAAAAAGGGGAATTTAGGCTTTTATCTTTCCCCGTCCATTTTAATAAGCACACTTTGTGACAGCTTAGGTTTCCCCCAGCATCTTAGGTGATACGCAACTGAGGCGGAGACTTCCAATTAAGGGGGGGTGAGGGGGTGAGGAATGACACAGAGGAAGGTGATGAGAGATAAAATGTGCATGAGAAAGAAAAACAAGGCTGGTAAGGTTTAGAAAAGGTTTAGATCTGCATGGCCCTTTTTTTTTATAACCCCACTCTTGTCTGTGCCCTTGCCTTTGTTAACTGAGTTAGGCCTGTTACATTAGCCGCTGGAATGCTTTATGTACTTGTACCAATTCAATTATTTGTTTCTGCGACTCAGCTGCGGCAGGAAGCAAGGAGAGAGGCACTCACATAAATTCTAGCTGTTAATTTCCAAGTAATGCAGTGGCCGTGATCATTTAAGACAAGACAATTGATACCACTGTCAGGAAAGAGGCATCTCTGAAGGATGCTTTTTTTGTTGTTTTTTCTCTCTGCTTGCAGAACATCTCAGTTCAGATGAACGTCCCAGAAGCCCTTTGATTAATGTAATACAATAAGAGAAATGGGAGGCTAAAATGCCAGCGCACGTTTCTGATCTGAATATTTGACTCAACAAATGAAATTCTCTCTGTCTGTCTCCTCCTGCCCCTCTGTCGAGGACCTCTCAATCGTTTTCTTTGTCATCAATCAATAGACATGACAGTGACAAACACTCTGAGGTCCCAGTCTCCCTCTTTTTTCTTGCTTTATTGCTTTATGGCTCCTCATTGTCAGGCTTGCCGACACATGTATTTCCATGTCATCTTTTGGAGGTGTCAAAAAGATGACAGAGGGAAACGCAGGGGAGGGAAGGTGGGGGTGGGGGGGTGTGGGGTCATGAGCAGGAAGCAATGCCAGTTCATTTATGTCAGTCTTGGATGGAGACGGTGATCATAAATTCATACGTTAGCATACACAGTGCCGCAGGTCACTCAGTTCCATGGCATAAAAATTTAGATTAAGTGTACCTACTCTGCTCATATAGACAGCTTTTTAAAATTTACACTCTGCAGACCAGAATCACTTCATCATTTCCCAAGTACAATGAATGGACAGAGATTAGTCTTGCAGGTGCTGGTGTAGAGCCATACCGACAGCTTACAAAGACATTGGTTTTGGAGGCTTGTGCTACAATCTTTCTACTAAAGATCCAACTGGAAAGTGTTTTCAGGTGCTCATGTGGTCGTGCGTCACAATGTTAACCTGTTACAGGCCCTGAAAGGCAAAAATGATTTTCTTAGCCTCCTAAAGTACCCTGATCCTCCCGCTCACACTGCAATGTGTACAGTTTATTCTATGCAGGAAATGAATTTGATTAAACACAAATTCAGGAAAATACAACGTGTAAGCACAAAGTGACACAGGGTGATATATTCATCATACATACATGAGAATAGAGGTGACAGTAGTATAACAGGACCTTATATTCAGTGTGAGACAACCTACAAGAGCTGCTCACATGCACCTAAAACCACCTTCAGCCTTCAAATGTCTTGCTCCGACAGTATAATTTGTCTGAGAAATCATTCACCACTGCTGCTTGTCACTAAAAAACATGGAAGTGGTCTTTGTCCTGCAACTTAACCAAAGATGCAGCCACAGAGAAACTGAAGTGCCACTGAACTAAAACCTGAGGTAAACTAGAATAAATTAGTTGACATCATGGGAATGTTTTCTGCCACACAGTCAATCTTGTGAGGATGATATGCAACACATTTGAATGTAAAAACATCATATCACACATTCTGCGTTCACAAGCCTCTTTCATCTTGGTCAGTGTAGTACCTCCAGGCTATGTACAGTATGGCAGCACAAATTAGAGCACTGGTGCTCTGGATTCAAAGAAGCAGTTCTTGTCTGCAGACCTTGATTGGCCTGTCCCTGATCAAAGTGATAATGAATAAAAGTGCTTCAATCAAGTGGTGTTTTCCTTTAATGCTACAAATGACAACTTTATCTCTAAAAGGCTGTCTCTCTGGTGTAAGGAAGAAAAGACATTAGCTCTCAGAAGGCTGAAAAAGTATGAGGATTTGGTGTTTTCTAGGGGAATATATGATTCTATAATAAAAAGTTATCAAACTAGACTGAGTCGACCCCACGTGCTGTGTACTTCATCATTTTTATGGAAAACAAGGTTAGAGCTTTTGACACCTGACTGCTCCTCAAACATGTTTTGTTAATGATTGCACCATTACCTGTTAGCAATCAGGACAAAGTCAAGCATCAGTTACCTTTTTCAACGTGAGGCCAGGTGAAACTCACCTGTTCATGAAATGAAAACATATAAAGGTTGGAGGAGATGTCTCTTTCATGCTGGAAAAGTTAATTATTTGTGCACTTTTTTGAGAAACACCTCAGGTTCATCTGTTAAATTGTGCCCTGTTTCCACTGACAACGGTTCAGGGTTCAACCAGTTGATTAGACCGCCTCAACAGGTTTGCCATTTTCAGAGAACAAACAGACAATTACACCTTTTCACTAATGGACTGATTGCAGATGCAATGCAAGAAACACTGTGAAAGCTGTCACATTATCAGGCCATTGACAATCTACTGTGTGGGCTTTGTTAGACAGAGGGACTTTGGATGGAACTATGAGGATATGGTTTGGATTTCGCCTGTTAAACACAATGATGTGTTATCTCTGACATCCCTTAAACATATGCTAAATGTTAACAATACTATTTAACGGTATGTAGTGTTTAATTGTATGTATGTACACGTTAAAAATAAAAAGAAATTACCCTAAATGTGTCCTCAGTTCCTCTGTATGTGTATCACTAATGTATGTGCAGTGTATTTGTTGTGCTTGTGGATTAAAGTAATTTTAATTTTCTTCAAAACAAAAAAGAAATCATATTTTGCTGCATTTGCTCACCATCAATTAAATGAAAAAAGACATCCTGATACACTCCTTCACCATCCCCGACACCTTTGCTTAATCCACTTACAATATTTGAGCTGCTTCGCAAACAAATTGATATCATCAATTGTGATGTTGGCAAATACCACAGCCAATCTGCTCATGAATGTTTATCTCCTCTAACACTCACCCACCTGCTAAGAGGTGCCACGCTTTAATGAAATTGTTTGGACTACCGGCGCCCGTTGCTAAGGAACTGTGTGTCTCCTGGTTTTTTGCCTGCAGATTTCTGTCATCAAATAATGATTAGAGATGAGCACACCTCAAGGTGCTCAAGCCAGTGAAGGGTGTATTCAGAGCTAGATTGGCAAACAGCTCCAGGGCGAGAAGAGACACTGAAAAATGAGCCTTTGTATGTGATGCCTTTGCTGGCATCAACTCCAGTTGTGGCCCTTTCAAAAGAAACATCGATGGCTTCAGAACTTAATGCGATTGGAGACGCATCGATGTTTACGTTTTGAAGGTAGGATGACCAGGAATTCGGCAGTCTGTGGAATTACACGGCTCAGTCTTCTGCTCCTCTGTACCTCTGAAAGGTGTCGGTAAAAACCTGTTTTCACAACAACACCACCTCTTCTCACCGATTAAGGATTGTCACAGTCAACTTTCGATGCTGCTCCTTTCATCCCTGTTTGATGTCTGATTTCTTCTCCTTTCATATTTTTCAAACTACACATCAGCACACAGACACTGTCAGACATAGGTGACATGAAAAGAGTCTAAGATCAGGTGTTTCATGAATATGTTTACACGTAGCTGTCTTTCACTGACAAATTATTCCTCACTTTTCCGCTATAAAGAGGGTTTTGCAAAATGCATCTGGAGGGCCCATGTTTGACTTGATTTGTGCTACTTCATGCTAAACAGAGACACTAACTCTACTTGAGGAGTCTGTATGTTTTCAGAGCTTAGTGCTATGGTGTTTAACCTTTATGTACAGAAGATTTGTGCTTCATATTCATATATATCCACACATCTCACTGTGGGAGCTGCCCAGTATGACCACAAACTGCCATGGTCCAAAAACATCTGGATATTAGCATTTAAAATTGCTCTTCCAAGCTTCCAGCACTACACTTTCCAAGCATACAGAACACCACACAACTGTAAAGACTGAATTTTTCTGTTACCGCTGACAATCACAATCTACTATCATCACACAAATTATTCAGAAGTGCACAAAGTTAACCAAATGGTATTTACTGCAGAACAGTTGAACCTTTTGTCCCGCATCCTGACAATACCCAGTCTCCCACTGCTAAGAGGACCTATTGATGCAAATCTGTTTCCACTCTAACCCAACAGCTCAGAGAGACCAACTGAAAACATAAAGAGTGGGCTGACCCTTCTAACAGATCATAAACCTGTAAACCACATCTCACGACCATGTATTCAATTATCAAAAACCCTAACAAATTAATAGAAACATTTGACTGAAATACTGGTGATATAACATCCAATACAATGATAATGTGGGGGAACAGGGCCTATCTAAAGGAAATGGAGCAGCCTTTTTACATCGGAACAGTGGTAGAACTTGTAAACAGGCTGTGTACAGTTCACTGAAGTCAGGATTTCTGGGCACTTGAGCTCTCAAAATCTAAACAACCACCCTTGCTTCTTTTGTGTGATGTTCAGCTTAGAGATCCACTTTGCCAAACATATCCCTCCCCCCTCTGGAGATCTGAACTGGCAGGAAATCAAAAAACATGCTCCTCTACCCACCATAGTGCCACTGCCCCCTCCTGCACTCTCTTTACCCCCACTTGGTGACTGTAGGTGAGCATCTGGACAATGGCATACGGTTACTAGAGTCTCTCCACAGGCCCTCTGCATGGTATTCAATCAGGTTGAGGCAGGAGGGCCTCTAGATTGTATAGATCCAGAGGGCCAATCCATAGGGGTGCTCAGCCTGTGCAACTTCACTCCCTTAAAACCACCTCCTTTTAAGGTAGTGCTATTGGCCCATTCACCACATGTTTAGATCAATTGTATCCCTGTTAATGGAAAATAATTGAAGTTTTTCTGAACCTGCTGCTGCTGCACAGCTTTGTACAAAGAGATGACCTGTGAAGGATGTTTTTAATTCAAAACCCCGCGCTAACAGGGGGAGCAGGGCCTAAATTGACATCTCTGTTCCCTGACGAGTAAAAATGTTTTTTTTTTCTTTGTAGTGAGGCTAGGAGGCATCCTCGTGATAATTACTAATGCTGCGGAACAGAGAGAGAAAGAAAGCTTTCTATAGAAGCTCTCTATAGAAAAAAAGGGAAAAAAACGTGGCAGTGAAATGCAGACACATCAAGAGTCACGCTGAAATGGTTCCCCTTCCATGCATTAATGGCCATATCAATTGAATGGCATCTAAAGTGCTTTGAAAGGAGGTCTGTGTGAGATACACACACACATACATACACGGCTCATACATACAGTCAGCACATCTTGTGATCCCCATCGCTAATGTAAACTTGGTGAGTGTGGAGGGGGGTAAAGATGTTAACTGTGAAAAATAAATGTCATCATTGGTCTCTCCTTCAAGATGGTTTCCTCAGATAAAAATTCTATGGTCGAACTCGGCAACTCGAATCAATCGGCGCAATTAGGGCCTGCGGGCCATTACACTGTGCACACATCTTCCCATTCGTTACACTGAATGCTCTCCACTCTCATTGTGCATGGCGAGGCGTTTGTGAGGAGACTCAATAGAGAGAGTGGAAGTGGAGTCTTAAGAGACTCTCTTTGTGATCAGGGTAAATATAGCTCAAGGTAAATGTATATGAATATGTTAAGTAAGAGGGTCTCAACCTGGGGGCTGGGAACCTCCATGCAGGTCAGGACTTGGGCTTGGGTGGCCATTAGGCCAAACACTGTATATGTTATGAACAGAGTACTTCATGTTCTATCTGTGTGACCTGTTTCTTGTTTATATATGGGATACTATTAAATAATCTGCATATTTAGGCCAAATTACAGGTATGCACTCCGAACAATTTCCTCTCAATAAGTCATTTCAATCCTGAAAGACTTAAATCAAGTACACAAAATCTCCCCGCAGCTGTATAAGCCAGTTTTTCTGTCTTTATCAGGACAAACAAGAAAAAATAAGGCAGGTTCTTGTGCTACAATCAAGTATTCAAATTCAGTATTTAATTACTCATATGACTGTGATGTGGTCATTGTTGTTGTGATGTGAGTAACCTGTATCTTCTCTGCAGAGGTTGTGACATGTAAATTTACTCCAAGCCAAGGCTCTCGCTCGATGGAGTGCAATCAAAACCCTGTTGCCACATGCCAGGGCTTCAATCTTTAAAAGGGCCCCTCTGAGCTTCTCCCTAACAGGCTTGCTTGGCACACTCCGGTCGTCTCCAGACTTGAGACGCCCTCACCTAAATCAGCGGACGGCCTGTCCCCGATTAGCGTTAATTGCAAGCTTTGTGAGTGAGCCAGGCCTGCCGTGGATCGGCACCAGTGTCTTCTATTTTAATTTTATTTCATTTTTATTCAATCGGGAAGGTCAATTATAAGAGCAGAAATTCTGATTAGCAGCGATGGTCTGGCAGCTCATCTGAACCGGCGGGTTGATGTAAGCGGCACCATGTTGAGATTGCCTGGTGTTACCTCATCCGCTGTGCACCATGGCTACGTTCAGATCTGAACTAGGTACAGAGGAAGGAGAGCATGGAGGATGCATGGAGGGACCTCTGGGAATGATGAAACAGACCTCTCACGTAGTGGAGACGCGAGCTCGTCTGTCGAGTGTAAACCAGGCAGTCAAAACGTTTCTCCCCTTTTCTGGCCCTTAGACTGGGTATAATCATTGTGAAATGAAATGGCCTGTGCAGGGGTATCTCTGTTTAAACTGTGGTAATTACCATCTTTATATGTGGACTCTACTCAAAACATGCAGATGTAGGTGCTAACTACTGCATCTGACAGATTGACTGAGCAAGACTGATAGTTAATTGAAATAATATTTCTTTGAATTTCACCATTTTGCTGAAAAAAACACAAAAGGATCAGATTGTTCTTCTTTTTTCTTTTCAGAAAAGCCCCTTAGACCCTTTAGACTTACATCATTTGGCCAAAAGTTTGTGTTGTCACCAGCTGTCCTTTTCAGTTTCAACATGGCAGTGACCCAGTATACAAAGCTATAAAGAAATTTGGTTGGGATGAGGTGAGGTGAGGAGGAAGCTGACTGGCCTTAACAGAGCCCTGACTTCAACCCTATCCAACACCAACATCAACATCAAACTGACAGAGCCTAGCTTTTATTATGATTGTGACAATACTCAACAAATACTATACTAAATCAAATGGCTAGTATTTAATGGCCACCATATGGTGAATATTTTCAGACACAGCCTAACATTCTCTTCTGAGATCCAAATAAACGAACCCTATTCCCTAAATATAAAAAAATAGATAAGTTATTGAAAAAGAAAAACATGCATAAAATGTTCAGAGAAACTGATTTCTTTTTCATGCAGCACAAGAATGGCTTGATGTGGGTTTATAATGGTCAGTATCAGTGTCACCTCTGTTAGGTATGTATTGTTGAGTGACAACTGTGTGTCTAGCATCCCCTTTGCGAGGTTATATTATTCATCTGCTTCAATTATATCATTTGTGCAATTATACCAGCGTGTGAGTGGTGAAATCCCAGCAAGTATCTGACAAGATGGGATTACATCAGGAAGTAACAAACTGGCACTAAAATTTCCTATTCTGACACAATGGCAAAGTAGAGGAAATATCATGAATTAAAAGGGTTTTATTTTTAGTATCAGAAAGGAATTCAGGTCACAAAATGATGTAGGTAAGTAATGTTTCAACATTATTGTGCAGTAAATGTGCTGTTTTATAAACATCTAGTCAATATTAAAATGTTTTATGGGCATTTTTGCATCACTATCCTGGTAAAACTAAATTAAGCAGTTCTACTTAAAAAGTCTGAACATGCCTATCTCTCTATACTGTATGTGAGATGTGAGCTGTACAGGTAAGGCCTTGCCGACAGGCAGGTGAGGGGTTACGAGGCCCGACTCTGTCAAAAGGCTAATAATTAATGATCAAATGTTAGCGGCGGTGGCGGTGCTGCCGGGCTCCACTGATGCCATTAATTCAGCTCAGTGGAGCTCAGGCCTTTTGCTCGAGACCTGCTGCAGCTGTCACCGTGCGTGCTTAATTATCCCCTCACCCCCGTCTCACCCCCCCTCACCCCTCCAGCCTGCGGCCGCCGTGAGGCTACTGCATCCACCCCTCCCCAACCCTCCACCCCCCTTTCCATCCTTTCCTGGGGTCTGCAATAATGCCCAGGGCAAAAAACAAAGAGGTTAAAGTGGGTGAGTGAGTTTAGTCCTCCTCTCTATGTTCACTGTTACTCATGGTGCACAGATATAATATCTGCGCTCATGTTCATCTGCAACATAACTGTGTATACTGATGTCACATACATTGAAAAGTGATACCATGTTGCTACTTTAAGCTCACTAACGGGTGATTGCATGTTAACCCAGACACCAAACAAAAGGATTGGTGAGTAATTATATCTTTGAGGTGTCTGCATCCACTTGCACTTAACTGAAGCAACACTATTTTTAAAATATATATTATCTGCATTTTTCTTTTATATTTTTATTATGGCTTCAGCTGTAGATTTCTTGCAGAAATGTCAAATTTTCTTACTTGTTTTTGTGGGCTATTTGAAGGACTCTACATTGTTTTCCTTGTTTTGAGTTGTGGTCTGCAGTGTGCTTCAGCTGCAAATGTTTGCAGCACGTAGGGTAAGAGGTAAATATCAATGCACAGCACAGTTCCAAACAAATACTAATGGTGTATTCCTGCAAACATTTGTACTCCCTCATCAACACTGAAACTCCTCTGCAAACAGAGGTTTCTCACAATGATGTCAATAATGGGCACATTCAATCAAGACAATGAGTTACACCTCTGCTTTTCCTGCTATGACAAGTCAAAATGTAGCAGTAAAATGAAAGTGTTGAGTTTCCAGCTCATCTTTATTAACTGTACACACTGATATTACACTGTATTTTGTAATATCTGCTCAAAACAACTTCTGCTCTTTTAATTGCCTATTTAATATTAACATGGCTCTTTCCTGGACGTCTTTATCCATTATTCTTACTCTTAAAATTGCAATATTAGCTTCACATTGGATATTAGGAGAAGATTGCAACTTTTCACACTGAGCAGTATGTGTGTATAGATTTGATTTACAGTGTATCTGTACAGATCTCTTGTACAGGAGTACTGAAGAAGACTATGTACACATAGGAAATCATCCTAGATCAAATAAAAGTAAATAGGATTTATGCTGTTTGAAAGTAAAGGAGACTGTGGGTCTGTAAAATCAGCTTACCTGCCCCTTGGCTAGTACACACTTCCATGTAATATTTACCAGTGTCAGATATCTCAACCTGTCTACTCTGAAAGGGAAGTTAAGTTTACCTGCTTGGCTCAGCACAGGAGACATTCAAGGAGCACACTCTCACGCTAACCAATAACCTTTAATATTTCATCTGGCCTGGGTGATATGTTTAGAGACCTCTCTGCACTTCCAAGTTGTTCTGAAACCGGCGAGAGGCAGAGAGATAGAAGAGGAGGGGGTATATATCCACTCTCACTTTGCTGAAGGATTATTTCCGTACCTGTTCAAACATGCTCCGGTGAATTATTTATCCCTCTGAGCCCCTGCACTGTGCACTTGTACGGCAAGTATAAAACATCTTACCCATGCTTTTACCTCTCTGTAGTGAAAATGTACCTTAGGACACAGGGCGGACAAAAAGGGGACACATCAGAGCAGGAATTTCTAGCTTGGGGGAAAGAGGAAAACAACACTGCTCGCGGCAAAACAAATGCAACACACGCTGGTTAACCTGAGTTCTGAGTTGAGGGTTGCGCTCCTTTCTGAATTATAGATTAGCCCTCAAAGTGGATCACTCGAAGGTCTACATGTTGCGCCTTTCCAGTGAAGTAGGTTCATATCTTCCCATATGATGAAAGACAAGAGGAAATCTGCCTGAGTGGAAAGTTTCAGGTGAGTCGTGCTTTAGCCAAAAACAATTTTTCAGTAATGTCGATTAACTTATTTCCTGTGGGCGTAGCCAGCAGTGAGAGAAGGCGTGGCTACTAACTAGTAGTTAAGTGTAACACTATACAAAAGTGGGTGATGACGCATTGCTACAATAATGACTGCCCCATTGTCAAGCACAAGACAGCACTGTCTCTATGGGCTGACTGTGCAGCTTCACAGGTCAAAGTTGAACCAAGTTACACTCTGACCTAAGAGTCACTGCTCCCAACAAAACAGACGATGCATTATTTAACTGATGGTGTGAATACCTGCAGTTTAAGTGTAACCGCATCTATACAATACAAGCCTCCTGTCCTAAGTAGTGATTTCAAACCAAAACTGAGCAGACACTGACTTTTGTTGGAGTTCAACACCAAAAATACAAATGAAACTGCAAGAGCGAGCCATAGCTGTGAGGTGGGAGAAAAAGATACCTTGTCAGGATTTGCTTAGAGACAGAGAATGCATGGATTTTATGCATATCAGTTTGTAAAATGATGTACTGCAGGCTGGTATCTTTTAGTGGACCAGTGGAAGCACTCTAATTACAAAATGAGAAGTGATTCTTTAATGACTATGGTGTAGGCCTCTTCAATTTAGTATAATCACACAAGAGAGTGTCTCAAGATGAAAGATTATCAAAGGAGCTGTGTGCGATAGCTCAAAAAATTAATATTATCAAATAGCCCCAATCTTCACTTATCAAGAACACTGCATGATAATTAAATCCAAAAAGCACAAGTTGCTCAGTTTTTTCCATTCAAATGAAAATTACTGTGATAGTGATAGTTAACCTAAATGAAACGTTTCATCTTCTGTGACAATCGGGGGGATTATGATCTTAGATTTAAGTACTGGACTTTTTTCTGTTTTCAACATCTGACCATGATGCACAAGACTGCATAAAATGTTAAACAGTCACTGATGGTAAATGACTCAAAGCTAATAGAAGCTAACAGAAGATACAGTAGGGATTCAGTGGCCTTTATTGCACTTTTCACCTGGGTCAATTTCAGTTCCATATCACAGGGAATTGGATGACTTCAACGTTACAAAACCACAACAACACAGAGAAACTAACCATCAAATAAAAGTGATGTACAGCCACTCTTATTTAAAGGTACCCTGTGGAAAGTTTGACCTGGTAGTGCTATGGAACAACGTTCTTATGAATGGGTCCAATGTAAACCATGCAGGATTTCAAATCGACTCTGCAAATGTTTATTAGCCCAAAGAGAAGCAGCCCAGTGCTAAAAATCAATCAAAACTGCCAAATAAGAATAAGAGATATTTGACAATTCTGCAAATCCCCTGACTACATTTAAAGTTAACTCTCTATTACATCCAGTATCAATGTTTTTAAAATCTTTCTATAACTTTCTATAACATTCATATACATAGCAAATACAGTATTCTGCCTCAAAGTCACATGTTCTATACCCCAATCTACCAACACTGGCCCCCACACTCTTTCCACCTTGCCACACCAGCAGTGCAATATCTCCTGTATTGGCATATATATTTGTAAGACGTCCAACAGCAAGTTACTTTCAATGTAAGACTTTCCCCCCCAGTTTCTAAGGAGAAGCTGATGTCCTGGTTAAACAAGAATGCAATAAAAGCAATTCTACAATGTCAGCATTATACAGTATCTACAACACCATGATGTCTTCTTAACATACACCTGGATATGATGAGGACTTCTGCACTACAGATAATAATAGTGTGGTTTCCTCTCATTGTAAATAGCAGAAGGTTGCATATTTTCTAAAGAGATGATGGAACAATTTGACATAAACACTTTTGTACTGTTAGATGCAGTTGATCTTTAATTCTTTGTGAAAGCTGGAGTCCTTAATGTTTGTTGCCAAAGGATGGAGAGAGACTCAATTGACTTAGAAAAGGAATAACATTAAATTGCTATGAGCTTGGCCTTGTAATGACAGAAAAAGTCCCTGGAATTACACACAAATGTTGATAGAGATCAATCCTATCAAAGCTCTTGCACCATGGCACGTAAGATGGAAGAAAATTTCCTCCTCTTCAACTGCACAAAAGCAATAAGGAGGGTTCTTCTTCCCGTCTCTCCCTCCATGCACCGGGGGCGGCTTTCTGCATCAGAAGAATTCCTGGCAAATTAATGCACTACCTCTTGGGCTAATTAAATTAGAGGGGATCAAAACTACAGAGCGGCTTTTGTGGTGGACACAATGTTGTGCTTCATGCGCTCTTTGCTCTGGGGGGAATTTCTGCCATTTAGCCTCCTCTCTGCCTGCAGCTCCATGCTGGACTTGCTCTAACACAGTCAAGTTTCTCTAATTTGCTTGAATGAGAAAGAATTATTAACTGATAATAAGAAACCAAGAGAGAGAGAGAGTGAGAGAGCGTCGGAGGGCTGCAGGCAAGGATGAGTGGGAAAAGGGTGAACTCTGCGGCACCTGAAGCTCATGAGATTTTTTTTATTATTAATTCCTCCCTAAAACGAGGCATTCAGGAGTAAAATTGCTGTGCAAATGACAAGAACGATTATGGTTGTAATTCCTCTTCTTTGGGAAATGTGTGCAGCTTTGTTGCAGCTCTAACTGGATCAGGCTGCTAACAAGCTACCGCTAACCACGTAGCATTAAGCATGACCTCTGCAATGCATGATGGTTCATACTAAGGTTATTCTGCTTTTACAGGGGATGCAGACACAGGCATTACTGACATTATTCTGTAGCAGAAATGCCAACTACAACATTGTTCAGCAGATAAAAGGCTTGAGAGGGTGTAGTGAATATCATTAGAAACAGCAAAATATAATTTGAATGTGATCAAATTGTGTGTGTGTTTTACAGGATGCAGTTGCTGTAGTAACCACTAACCACTACAGACATATACATGCAATTAATTTTACAGAGATGATGGCATGGTGGAGATGACTGGCCACACTTAGAACTGTGAAATTGTTTTGTGTTGTATTATCTCCATTTGCCTCAGACTGAAACATTTTCCATAAACTATTGCTTCCTGGCCCCTTAGTGTCTGCTCTGAAGAGTGAGAGCATGAGACCTTGATAACAGTTGACTTATATTTTGACAAGTTTCCCATCAGATCTGACAAGATAGCTCACAGGGTCCGACACACTTTAGAAGCTGCTGGCAAGTGATGGAAAAATGTACAGTAATGTGACATCCCTGTTTTGCTGGGACAAGTTTGAAGAAGTTTTGAATTAACTTTAACACTTGAGACCTTTGTTCTGACCAAAAGCCATTGGTATCATTCATTTGGTAGTTTTAGTTGCTTAAACTAGTTTTAGTTGCCACTGATCACAGGAGGGATTAACAGGAATAATTGATTTGTAAAAGCACTCCTCTGGTTTTCAGGTTGTACACTAAAGTTTCACAACCTGTCAACCAAAAAATAATAACGGCCTATGAATAATCTATAGATCAAGAGTTACAGAATACAAAGTCCTCATTAAATATGCATTAGTATGAGGCAGAGCCTCTCATTTTAATGCTGTGGCTGGTTTAGGTACAGCTAAAATAATTACTTTATTTACTGATGGCTTCCTTATTGTGTAAAATATGAGTATATATATATGATATCAGTACATGTTAAGTATGTAAAATCTTCATCAGACAAGTAACAAGTAAGTAAAATTGTTAATTATAGAGAAGTAGAAGTATTAAGCAGAATTAAATGGAAATGAATAAGTACAAGTATCCTCAAATTGTGCTCTGTATAGAGCGTTCCACCACTGCAGAGCAGTCTACTTTGCTGCTGATGTATGAGGACTTTTTAATTTTCTAGGAATGGGTACAAATACTGCACATCTCCAAAATTAAATTAGGGATAAAATGACAGAAAACATGAAAAACAAACCCAGTAACGGCAAATAAAAAGCTACACAATGGTGGAGTTTGAAAAATAAGCTTTTCCTTTTAAACTTTATGGCTAAACTTGCGTCCACACTACTGTGTTTGGCAGCCTTTTTTTCCCCCATGCAATACGCTTCTTGAGATAGTCACACATTATGACCAATTTACAGCAGAATTAATCAATTGAAAGAAGTCGCCCGTACGTAGCTGTGAGGCACAATGTCTGAGAGGAACAAGAAAAAAAAAGCTGATTTGGATCAGCAACAGAAGTCTTGAGTGTGTTTTGCATGCCTTCAGGAAATCTCTCAGAAGTCAAAGGAAGTAAACCCCCGCACCCACTCGCCCCACCCAATATGTCCTGGTCCGTGTTGGCAGCGCCGTGCCAACAGATTAAGAATTAATTCAGCCATCAAAGCCTGCTTACCTTGACATTAAGGTGGGGTTCCCCCTCCCTAACAGCTGATAAAAAAGACATCTGCATTCTGTGTTTCGTCCTGCCTCTGCAATTACAAAGTGACTGCTGCAATCCTCGGCAACACGTGAGGAAGGTTAATCATTCAGGTTGATATAACCGCTGCTCATTTCCATCAGAGGGAGAGCTTAATACAATGACACAACCTGAAATCACTGGCATGGGTTTGCACAGTATGTGTGTGCATGCCTCTCCATGTTTATTACATGAATACATCTGCATCGTTTGATTTATCTCAGATGAAAACATGTTTACCAGCCTTCTCCCGCTGTAAATATTGAGAACAAAGCCACCAGAGAAAGGTTACTTCTATTATTATTGCAGAAAAGGCACCTTAGCAGTAATATAATTTCCATTTTTCCTGACAAACAGCATATTATATCACGAGCTATCAACTCTGGAGGCAAAAGCATGGGTTGTATTTCTTTCCATTTACAAGGAGGTTGAGATGTTTTGTTGTGCTACTCTTTTTACACCTGGTTTACTCTGTCAAATATTCATAGACACACACACTCAAGCATACACAGACACACAAAGCATGCTTCTCTCCTCTAGAGACAATGATGCTACAGTGGTTCAGAGACTTGCTGAAGGATCCTTCAGCTGGAGGACACTTATGGCCATCAGACTCGCGACCTTCCAGCTATGATGGTCTCTTTAATCACTGGGCTTCTAGTAGATGACTTTAGTTAACATTATCTCTATCATGCAGCATGTGCTAATATTATTGAATGTTTTTACAGAATGAAAGGAGTATGACTAACCGCCATCTTTTGGTATGCATTGCCTGAGTTGTCGCATCTAAATTATTACATCATTTTTCATTCTGCATACCTTTTTCTTTCTATATATATTTTTTCTTATTATCTTTAACGTGTGAAGAGTCCTTAACCTTAACCAACCTTCACCTTAACACAATAGGTCTTAACCTTTTTGTCTCATGACCTTTAATTGATGCATTGTCCACTTGCATCCCCTAATGACATTCTGCATATACCAAACATTTGTGAGTTCTACTAAAGACAGATTTTCTGACTGATCACCTCCCAGCCCAGACTCCCAGACTCCAGGTTGGGGACCACTGTCCTAACATAAACACAATATGTTCCCTAGCTACAGAGCGTTTAATGTTAATACAGCTGAAAGAAATGTGACATATGCAGAAGGAAAAGCTCACAGAAATGGGGGAAATGCTCACAGTGCTGTATGTTTTAACTACATGAACAACTCTGCACAATTTACCGCTATTTGCTAATGTGACTGTGTGCTAAAAGTATCAAAAAATTTACTAAAGTGAAGAAATAAAAGTGGCAAGAATATTTAATGAACATTGATTTACAGCATGGAGGCTTTTGGCCTCATGCTCTTAACTGTGCAGAGTGGAGCTTTGTTTGTTTAGTGCATGTTAAAGGAAAGCTCCTCATCAAAGGGATGAATTATTTGATTCAAAACTTGATGTGACAGACAGGTCTGTCTATTCTGACCCATGAAACACTGCTATATCACCCATGTCATGACATCACTGGCCAATCAGAGTTGACCTCTAAACACCCACCATGCAATAATGAAAAATTAAGCATTACTCCACATCGCAGGAATCAGAGTGGACATGGCAAACAGGAGTTTTACAAGCTAGCAGCTGTCTAAATTGCAACTTGCTCTCTAATCCAGAGAGAATTAGGGCCCTTCCTGTGTACAAGGCCCTCTCCCGGTCAGGGCCCCTGTCCTGTTTAGATTTGTGAGCTTGATAAACCTCGACGGCCAACAGGTCTGTTATGAGTGGGAAACGGCAAAGCAAGGGAGGGGGGGGGCACATTTTCTCATAGCCAAAGTCAACCAGGGGATAATACCTCAATCCTAATGGGGCTCAGCACGGGCATTATCTGGCCTCAAATGTTTTTTTCCCCCCACTTCCTCTTTGTCCGTGTGGAAGTTGAGTTTATCCAGACTCCCCTCCCTCCCTCCCCACCGCCAGACCACGAGCACCAACCTGTTTTGGTTTGGTTTCAGGTAGATGTTCACCCCAGCAACTGAGGGAGCGTGAACTCAATCAGGATATGAGACAAAGCTCTCAGTAAAGTCCCCCTCTTCCTCTCCTGTCATATCCGTGCACTGAGAGATAAGCCCTGGTTTTGCCTTTTCCCATGATAGCACTGCAGGGACGAGGCGGCAGCAGCCACGGTGGCCTTGGTCTAGTGATTACAGCCTCAATATGAGCTGACATTGTCGGGAAAGAGCTGTTTGGTGGCTGAGATTAAGTAATGATTCTTGTTGAGAAGAATTAAGGGTGGGGAGTGTCGTGAACAGTGGCACCGTGGCACACACCTCAAGAGCCACATTGCCATTTGAAGTGATTACAAGGTCATTATACAGTGGAGAAGCTAATGACGCACATTTCAACTTGTCTATCACCAAAAAGAGAAATCATAGTTGTGGTTTTCCTGAGCAACATGTTCACTCTTCTTACTAATGGTACCATCCGTGAAGGAAGAGCGAAAAAAAAGGCGTCTCTTCTTAATGCAATCATTTTCACATCAAGAAAAACGTGCCAAAATATTTTCCCGCGAAAGCCGGTCGTATTTGTCAAATTCTCCACAGACTAATCTCGCAATATTGCACGATGAATATTCTTATAAAAAATGGGGGTGACGGAGGGTGATGGTGGTGGTGGGAGGGCGGGTGGGTACGCTGGGGGTTTTTAATAAGGACAGTTTATCTTGTGTCGACAAAAAATAAAATTAAGACAGTTGTCAGGCTCTCTCCATCTCGCCCTTCTCCTCGCAGGTGATGGAATATGCACAGAGACAGAGGCTAATGACGGCACGGCCAGTTTAGGTGAACAGATGGTGATGAGGCCTGTTGCTAGGCTGAATGGTCTGAAGAATTTAGTTTGTAATTCCAGATTATTTGCCTCGCTGCTATAGGTTTCCACAGAGAAGAAAACACAAAGGAGGCATGGCTGTGGTGGTTGTGAGGAGACCTGGACTGGGTCAACATTGAGAGGTTGTGGGATAGAGCACCTGGGTTTGAGAAGCAAAGCAGGATGGGAGATTTGGTTTGCCAGTAGCTGAAGAGCTGTGATGCCTCAGAAAGCGTGGAGAAGAAACAAGGCCGATATGATACTGCTACTTTTGGGCGAGAAATTACCGTCCATTATCTTTAAACTGGAACATTTTCATTGCAAAAAAGCCTGAAAATCAGTGTTTAAACTAATAAAATAAACTGAAACAAAGTCAAAACACTAATAAAAACACATCACTGGCAAAATAAATGACAACTAATGACTATTAAATCACCACCAAATTAATCACAATGCACAACCATCAGTAAACAACCAAAGAGATCAAAACAAAGTAAACAATGATTGTAATCACTTAACATTAAATTAGGTAAAAGTAATTTGAATTTAAAAAATTTGGTTTATGATAAATTTACCAAAGTTTAACGTCATACAGAACCATGTCTAATCTACATTGTGGGATAGTATTGATCAGTTAGTACAATAAACTGATGATTACATTGATTACACTGCATTATGTTGGAGGAGGACACTTCAGAGCTGCATACAGGAGTGCACAAACACAGGAATTTATGCATATATAAGAATGCATGACTGCATACAAGCACACATAATATGGTTGTATTTAAGCAAATGTATCGTAAATCTAAATGACTCTCTACAGTTTGTGATATGGATATAGAAATGTTTTATCTATTATCAGCTTGCTGTGGTCATTAAAGTCTTCTGCCTATAATTTTCCAAAGTATGAACAGGACCTTGTGAGCTCAGTTCATTTCAAGCATTTTATTAATGTCTGTTAAAAAATATAAAAATGAGAAGTGACAGTAATAGAAGTGTTTTTTAGTTTTCATTCCTCCTAAAGTATTCACATATGTTTCTGTTGTACGTGCCTTTCTCAGAGTGATCCTGGCTGTTCAGAAGTTGTTGTACTTGTAATCCACTCTGAGTACCGTCTCAATGCCTAAAATATAAACTCAAAAATCAAACGTGACAGTGACGCAGGAGTTCACCCATTTTTATCACCGCCAAAGAATTTATACTCGCTGTTATCGTACAACACGGTACAAGATTTTCTCCAAAGCGGGCCACTTCAGAGGATGTTGGAAAAGCTTCTCCCCACTAGGTAAACAATCAGGCCTGAGAACAGACTCTCTCTCTGCTCCGTCTCCAACAATCACACCAACTCCAACCGCAGAGGACTTTTCCCCCTCTTCGCCTCTTCTCCTACCTTCCCTCACTTCTCTCTTTCCCTCTACAACATAGACCCCCACCCAAAAGAAGAAGAAGAAAAAATCGCCAGCTTTCAGCACACACTACCACCCTATCTCTCTGTATACAGGACCCTGTCGGCCCGTTTCCTCTGTCAAACACCCCCAGCCTCCCCTCCTTTTTTTCTTTTTGTTTGCTTTACTGTAATCATTTCGCTGGCCCAGAAACGTGTGGGTGTGCTGGCAGCGGTACAAAAACGAGAGACAGAGAGAAAGAGAAGTTACATGGGAACTGAGTTAAGGTTGAATATTTATTAGAAGAAGCCATCTGGCGTCGCAATGTCTGTACAAAGAGGGCTTGCTCTCTCCTTGTAATAGTCCTCCTCCTTCTCCTTCCCTGACTTTATCTCTCTCATTCTCTCTCCCATTTTCTTCATTTCCCCCTGTGTCCCAGAGAAAATATTCAGCTCCAACCACATGCTCGCAGAGCCTTTCACATAATCACAGTGTTATACCATTTCAAAGACTCGCTAATCAAAGGAAAGAGCACAGAGATATTTTACCCTAAATGGTTTACTTTGCTGCTGGGGGAGGGGGGCAATTGTGACATTCAGTCATCACACACCTCATGTTTGTTGTAGCCACTTCACAGAACAAACTGGAAGTTTCCTAATTCAGATTTTTTTCTGTCTTACATACAAGACAGATTTTATGTTTTCTAATCAAAGCCAACAGCAAATAACAAGCATGTGTTGGATCCTGAGGAATCAAAACCTAAAGTAAATCTTTACCTGAGACACATGACATCTTTGTGGCAGATGCTGAGCGGCTGAAGTATGGAGGTAAAAAAGATGCTTAAGTTGGAAAAAAGTAGTGTTCAGAGATTTAATAAAGTCTACACTATACAAAACTATAATACACAATGTAATAGAAATATGTTAAAATAATTTGTTGTGTCTGTTGTAAATGTGCATTTTCTTTTAAACATGTAAACAACACACATCTGTATTCCCTCATAACCATGTCTGAGAGCATGTGTGTTTTCATATGAGAATGTACTGTATGCATGTGTGTGTGTGTTCTTTTACAGTATGTGCATGATTGATCGCATATGAGTGTGTTTGCATGCCTAAACACATGCAAACAAGCAACTATCTATCTGCGTACAAGCTGACTTCCTGGATGGAGCTGCAGCAGGAGTCCAGAGGGAATGTCAGGACGAAGTGGCCGCATTTCACCCAGCAAATCCCTCGGGAATGTTCGGAGTTCCCGCAAGAATGAAACCCCCTCTCAGGGAATTCTCCATGGAAATACATCAGCATGCAATGATACTCGCTCCTCTAAAAGTGTGTCTGTGCTGCTCTCTGTGCAGCTCAGCAGTCACTCAAAAGGTTTCGGGACAAAACAATAAAATCCCAGACTCTAAAACACACACACTACCGGAGAAATAGTGCTGAAGACTAAGGCTACTTTTAAACTTGATACAACCTTCATTTCACATAAAAAGTGACTTTAAGATTTACAGCTACTACCAGCAGAATCTAAAACATGATTATTTTGGAAGCTCATCGAGTTGCAGCTTTTCCATCAGCTGTCACAAAGATATGCAGAGCTATTTTGGGTTTGACATCTTTTCTAAAAAAGAAATAAAGTTGGAAAAGGAGACTTTTTCTAAATAAACATAGCTATGGAAAGTAAGGGCATCCAGCAAGTGATGAAATAGTGACCAAAATTAGCTCTCTAATAACTGGATTTAAGGCATTTTTCATGCTTGTGAACAAATCAAGTCAAATAAAAACTATTTATTTTGAGGCCATTTTAGACCCATATGTGGAAATAAAGGGGGTAAAAAGGGAAAAAATATTGTCGCCAGTAATTTGTAAACAAATGCTAATTTAATTTCTGTTTTGTCCTGAGTAGATATTTAGGACGGTTATGGTAACAATGATTAGAGATATAGTGCTATGATTCATTTGATGCTGAATTAAATATTATTGAGGTTTTTAGCTGAAGGGGTTACATACAAAAGATATGTCTCCAAGTCAGTGAAACACATTCATTGTGGTTCTTGAAGAATGTATTTATCTGAATACCAAAGTCAATAAATTGGACATGTAATCAACTCAAGTGTGTCATTAGCGCCTTCAAAGCATCAATAAAGTTTGATTCATAGATCCCACAGCAGTTTGTTTGAAACTGTTGCCATGATGGTTCAATACAGTGTTGAGAAAGAGTATGTTGCACCACCACAAACAAATGAGCCTTATCCTTAATTTAACTTCAGCATTAATTCTCCACTTGGAAAACATGCGTGTCTCTATTGCCAAATTTGGTCTTAAGTCCAACATGATTTTGGTCTGGTTTTTGTCTCGACTCAGTTTGACTGGATTTGGTCTCGCAGTCGACTTTGTTTTGGGAGAAAGACAAACAAGTTAAACTTTGTGTGTGAACCACTGTAATGATAAAGACATGATGACGATGAGTCGAAAACAGAGGATGATGATTTTCTTTGACCAAAAACCAAACAATTATCTGAAATATAATATTCACCAGAAGAAGCGTGTGTTTATATTCTGTTTACATCTTATTAAACCAAATCCCACAGCATAGTCTGCCTTTACTTGCAATATATCTTCTAAAGTCTGAAAAAAGCCAACCCAGAATAAACTGCATCAACTTTAGAATTTACTGTATTAATTGAAAGGATTTTTCCACATTATGAGTGCTATTACTGAGGGCAATATAGTTGCATTAGAATCAAATAAATGAGTTGGGGATGTTTATGGAATGTCTTCTAGTTTGCAGGTACACACCATGCATCCCAATTATGGCAGAATAAAGCAAAATGAAATTTCCATCTCCATTCAGGAATATGAATGTGCAATTTTATGAGGGAAAAAAGGTGCCAAAGAGGTAAGTACCTTGCCAGCACCATGAAAAATGGCACCAATTAAAGCTTAACTTGCTTGTTTTCTCATAACATACATGTTTTCATAACTCTGAAATCAAATAATTGCTACTCTTTATATCGTGCACAATAAAACTGAAAATATGGCGGCTGGAGGATGCTCCTGAATATTTTAGTGGAATTTCTGAGGGGCTCTGAAAAAAGGGTCGGCAGAAAATGTGGCAAAGTGAGATGCATATGCGAGGGTCCTTCAAGAAATCTGAGAGGAAAACTGCCTCGTTTATCTTTTCAGGCTTGGAAAGTGCACATGATTTCATTTTTGTGATTATATGCCAAAAGCAGCACACTGGTCCCTCACAGATTATATGAAAACAGTGTGTTTATTTCTGAAAAAAAAAAAAAAAAAGGGTTTGTTTTGCCTGAAGCTGTGCAACTTCTTACTGCCGTCTCTCTGTCCAGCAGGTTTCCACAAGGCTTCAGACTGTGTCCAATCAGCTGCATTTTTTAAGCAACACCAAGTCAATTAAATTTAATTTATAGGTTATTGTAATTATCGCTGCACTGAAGTACAATTGGTGGTTTATTACTTCAGTAGCTGTTTATATTACTCCACCCCCAACACCAACACACACACACACACACACAACAAATACACATACACACACACGCTAGATTGATGTTAATCAATTTGGAGAACTGCCCGGATTGTTTAAACTGTCATCACCACCCATCAGTCTCCTGCACTCTCACAGGAATTTGAATATCTCCAGGGTGAGGCGTTCTTCCAATACACCAACACACAGAAACACATTCATGGACTCTCACACACAAGCACATAGACACTCAGACTTCGGGGATGATCACATCACACAGGACTGAAAGTAACTCCCTCCTGTTAAAACTAGTTTTCCTAAACAAATCCATCATTATTTTTCAACAGGACATCAGTCAGACTTACATACAGCACACGTTATTATTATTACTACTGCATAGTGTTTGCATCTTATACAGTTGGGTTAGCAGATCAACAAAACACTGAAGTAGAATATGTGTCTGATCCAGATCAAGGAATCATTTTTTCATCTGGATCTCTTTACACTAAATTCAAAAACATTGCAGGGGTTGGTGAGGAAAAGGCAAAGAAGAGATTTTTATTTGTGATGAATATTAGCGTTTTTGTTCTTTGAGTGGAAACAGACAGCCTTTAAACTCTCCCCCCTAGTGTTTCTAAGTGGTATATCTGTAGGTGCTGCTGCAGCAAAGACCGCCAAGAGCCTAGCTACAGGTAGCGTTAGCAACATGGCTACCGCTATCGGCCTGGTGACTGTTCAAAGCAAAAAAACAGAACTAGAACTGGCAGGTGTTGTTACCTATGGATCTGGCACAAATAAGTCAGTTTTGGGTAAACCCACCAATAGCTACCTGGGAAAACAAAAGCACTATCCTCTTCCTGACAGACACACTTCATTTGTGCTGTGGATCGCGGCTTCATTTTCCTGAGAGATTTAATACCCTATGGCAGACAGAATTGCATAGTGAAAGTGAGGGTTGTAGGGAACCAATCTAAACGCAGATGGTGTCATTATTCTATTGCTATTATTCTGTGCAATCAATATTTATTTCATAATAAGTTAAAGCAAAAAAATGTGTCTATTTGTCACTTAAATTACCCCTTTTAAAAAAAAGCCCTTTTGACCTCATTACCTGGATGACTACTTCTGTCAGTTTCATTCACCAATATTTATTTTCCTCTGATTAGAGATCTGTCTAGCTCTGTATGTGTATATGAAACACAGTGGGAGATTTACATTTTTGAGAGACAACTGAAACTAATAACTTTTGTGCAGGAAGAGATGTCTTATTGCAGGCACAAAAAGACACTGACCACATTTATACACACAGAAATGCTGCAGCTGTAATTTTTAACTTTCATCTATCCTATTGTACCTTATTGTGTTTATTTTATTCCTTTTTCTTCACTTACCTCAACATTTAATCTTCTCATTTTCTTCGATTTTATTGTGTGCATTTGTGTCCCATTTTTGACAGTTTATATTTTTCTCTATCAGTCACCTGTAATGCACCTTAAACAACACTAACCTGTATGGAAGGTGTGATACAAATCAAGTTTGATTGACTGACTGATTGATGTTCCTGTAAACTGAAGTTAAACGCTGTAACTTCTTCTCACATTTTTCTGGCATTAACAAGGTGCAGTCACACTCTGCACACACCTAGACTGTACTGCTCTAAGTGTGATCGAGCTGCATGATGTATAATTGCTGATATAGCTCATGTATTTTTCCAGTTTCTGTTTAAATTTCCACGTCAACAGACTCATTAGAGAAGACATCACTTTATGGAATCACATAAATGGCTTAATTGTGCCATTTTATTACATTGAACTTGGAAAATTGCTCCCTGCATAACAGCAATGTCAGTTTTAAAAAATCTAGGTTGAGTTCATGTGTCTGTGGCTTTTTTCAAAGGCCCGGAGGTTAAGTAACTCTAGCCTTCTATGTCTTCTTCGACTAAATTGAAGGCAGAGCTCAGAGGAGTGTGGATTAATTGCAAATAAAGAGGTTATTCTCCAAAGAAATAGGCCACAATTCCCTCTTCATCTGCTCAAAGAGGAATCTGAAAAATAAATGTCTGCAAAGACTGACACGCTGCAGGTCACAGGTGCCATATCGTGGATGCTTACAATGATGTGAGCGTATTCTGGTTCTACCATGACCTCAACTCATTTCTTCAAATGCACAGGGATGATTTTTTTTTAGGTCACCAAGAATTCAAATGTCCAAAACTCTGAGCTTGAATTGAGACAATCTCCAGGCTGCAGTGACCAAACCTCAGTAAGTGCAGGGTTAAATGCCACAAACAACGTGAAAGTCATGTTTTCAAAGCAATCACCTCTTATTCTGTCAACCAACGCAGATAAATTTGAGGTTTGACAAAGGAGGCATTAGAGCAACATTGCTCTGATGCGAGACGGGCATCAGTGTCTTGTTTATTCTAGGTGAAACCGCGAGCGAGGCCAAAATAATTGGGCAGTTCGTGGCTTCTGCGGTCACGCAGCACACATCGCATTGCCCAGTGAATTTCTGAAATGGCTGTAAATGTCTGCACGGTGACACATCTCACTGCTGCAGCACGAACGCTCACAAAGAAGCTGTTAGGAGGAAATGGGTCAAGATCAAAGTTGCTCGTCTCCTAAGTTGTGAAAGGGATCAAAGAGACGAGGGGTGAAAAAATGGTTTCATTTTGCATTTACATTTCAGGCATTTAGCTGACACTCTCTGTCCAGATACCCGTAAGCAACATGAGAATAAGCTTCTAGATCAGCTCCATAACAAGTGAATATTACATTAAAAGTAACTGGAAGTGGCAGGAGGAGAAATAAACACAAAAGCTGCCGAGAGTTACAAGGGATTTTGTTTCACTGCGTGAATTACAGACAGATTAGAAGCCAATTGGAACAAAGAAACTTCCTTAAAATCTAATCTTCAAGCAAACATCTGAGAATTTCATTATATTTAACATCACATCCTTTCCCTTTCTCTAACTCAGAGCGGTTACAGTGGGCCTATGATGCATTAAATTATCTAATGAAAACCACCTCAATGCAAATTTTGCAGGTTTTTGATGTCTAATGAAAATACTAGCAAGTAGAGGAGGGAGATATGGGAAACAGGAAGTGTTTCAGTGGTGTAAACTGTTAGTTTAGTGTCAGTCAGTGGGAAGGTCAGCAGAGTCTCATTTTTGCAGCGCAAGAGGCCTTTAGTCTGTCTGGGTCACAGTTTATGGTTCGGCCTCCTCATGCAACTGCAGGAGAAGTATGAGCTAATAATGAGATGTGCACAATAAAGACGCAATCTGTCATTTAAGCTAGCTTATCACCAAAGCTTTTTGTCTGCCTGACGCCGACGCTTCAGCCAAAGCCACAGAAAAATTGCTTTAATGACAAGATTTTTCCTCCCCAAATAAGAAACAAATAAAAGAAAAAAAAGCCAAGCACAGACAAAAATCTTTTTGAACCCCACAATGGGAGTGGGTGTGAGTCGTGTCACTTCTATCTCAGCTTTTGATGATCTTTGGCGCCACACTATTCTTTTCTTCTCCTTCCTTTCAAGTTGTTTGGTCGGCTTTTCCCCAGCAATTCTACAGAAGTGTGCTGCAGTTAACACAAATTCTGCCCCAGCTGTAAATTATTCATTTCATCCGTGGCAGGGCCCTGTCCTCACAACTCTGAAATATACGTCATTTGATCACTGGCGTGGGCCCTCGCTCGGTTTGGCCGTGCCAGAGCGGAGATCCACCCTCCCCTAATTACCAACGTAATTGTTCAGGCATCTCCTTACCGCTGGAAAGGCACAAGGCTCTCACGCTGAAACTCTGCAGCCAGAAATGAGTGCCATGTGGGGAGAGACTGTACCCGACCACAGCAGAGAATTTGAGGTGGCGCCTTGACGCCTGGAGCCCGCCGCCGTGCCCCCAGGCTGCCAGAACAACCACGATTCAAATGTTAGATTTTGTTAGATTTAAGAGTGCTCTGCCTCTAAGCCTCTCCTCCTCCTCTCCTCTCTGATCCTGGCACTGATTTATATCTAGGAAATGTTGATGACAACTTTCTGATGTATAACAGGATGAATAAATGCTGTGGGAACCAAATATTGTTTTGGTCTTCTTTTGTGGAGCTGCATATGGGAAGACTGTTTTTGTGTCTCAGCAGGGACATCAGTCTCCTTTCTTCTCTGTTCGCTTTGCCAATATTGGCTTTTTAATCAAAATCAAATATTTGCCAGCGAACCATGTTCACCGCTGATATGATGGCGGTGATTAAGTGATTCTGCTCAACTAACGTCACCAGTGTCAGTCTGTAAAATGTGCAGTGAATCCTGCCTCACCCTGATTTAAAGAGTTCCTGACCATAAAAGAAGTTCATTAGTCTCATAATGGTCTAGTTGCTGCTTTAGAGGATTTTCCACCCTGGAAATTGTTACTTTTTGGGAAGGTATTCGTGTATTCTTTTTTTTTTTTTCATGAAAATAAAACTCAGAGACACTGGTACAAAAACATAAATCCAAAAACTGTCACTGGCAGTGAAACCATATATCCCTTGCAGATTCAAATTAGGTTAAATAACCAATGTAACTGGTTTTAATTTACTTTATGAATTTCACATTTGTTTTTATTTAAAGGATAAGTCTGGTTATTTTCTATATTTTTCTTACTGTCAACACGTCCCATGAAAAGACCAAAACCTTGCATGTGCATTCAAAGTCTGATATATCACATTCCCCTGTGCCTTAGAGCTCCATTGTTGGTCAAAAAACTATTATAAACACATCAGTGAGCCACACTGTTACACTGGGTGACATGTTTCTTCATTACACGGTGGAGTTTATTTTGACTCAGTTCCACATCCACCGTCTTACTGCTGAAATATACACCAGAGCACCAAATGTGGGTGAAAACAGTCTCCAACATATGCACTGTTTTCTCCTGTTTGCTAAAAATTACAGTGACCAGCTGTTTTAAGAAGTTACTGATTCCTCTTTAAAAAAATCAAACGCTATATTTGGGAGCTGTTTTTAAAGGTTGACATCCTCAGAAGACACCAGTAGTCTCGGGGGTGAGAGCCACAGACAGGGTAGAGAAGTCAGAGAGTACTGAGGGACGGACTAACACATTGTTGGTTTTGTGGTCTGCTGGTTTTCGTCTTTTCATGGGATTTGTTAACAATAACAATAAACATAGAATATCTCCAGCCCTCTCCTTTAGGTATTTACGTAAGCAAGTACTGCTAAGCAAATTAATTGCATGATTTTTTGGAAACACTAGTACAATAATTTTTTAAATAATTATTTCCCACAAAGAAGTGCTTACTAAATGTGGGAAAAAAGCATTAATTAGACTGGCTTTCATAAAAGGAGGGACTGCAGGCCACCAAACTCAAAAACAAACACCTGAGGGAATTTGTGCATCCTGACACAGCAGCCTGTCCAGACATCACAAGCCAAGTGATGGAAATTAGGTCGAGGTAACCTCACATGGAGGAGGACATTGATGTCACCAGATTGCTGAGAGGACTGAGGGAGGCTGAGCTAATTCAGCTGGGTGTTATGTTCAAGAACATCTGAACTGATCTCATAACACAAGAGAGACACTTTAAAGTGAAATGTAAAAGAAACAAAGGTGTTTGTACAAGTTCTTGCAAAAAGACTAAAGTCTCTTTGTCCCTCTTGTCTGCCTCTCTTTCTCTCACTATCCATCTCTTCTTTAGGATTGTCCATTATTGTTGTCTTGTTCTCTCAGTATCTAAATGCAGTGTTGTCACTTCCCAGTTTCAATGCCCATTCCTTGCCAGTCAGATCTTATTTTTTGCAGTTTCTGTACATCAGCCACACTTAATTGCAGCTGCCATCATTCAGAAACCATCCCAAATGCTGCTTTGTATCAAATCCAACCCAAAAACTGTGAGTCAAAATGTCCGTTCTTTCACCTAAGCTTATCTGCAGCATAAGCCAACATCCCCCGCTGTTTGATACCATGATTTGGAGAAGAAAAATTTTCATTTTCACTTAGGAAAAGATTTGTCTTAGGGCAAATGTGGTGTGGTGCCAAAATGAAGATGAGGGAGGAATCATGAGTTAGGAGGCGCATATCTCTGGGCCGAGATCAGGAGCTCACTAAATATAGGCCACATCCAGTTGAATTTATTGCAATATAATGAGAAAAGGATGTTCCTCTAAAGTGGATGTGAGGCGTTCATTCATTATGAGGAAGTTTAGTGTCTTCTCACTTTTCTCATGTGAAAGTTGGAGAAACTGCCCTACCAGAGTGCCAAAAGAGGTCCTGTTCTTGTCTTGAAAGCACCCTTATGTGTTCAGGATTTCAAATTTCATTCCTGCAGGGAAAAAATATAAAATGTGCTTCAATTCAATCCAATCCTAACAGAGGAAGATGGTGCTTTGTGATATAGATTTTTCCAACTGACCGTCTCCTTTTCCTCATCACTTTCAGCACGCACCTTTTCTCCAGATTTACTCTCGTCTATTTTCCGAGACGCCTGCTCTAATAAGAAAGAAACATTGTGACGCGTATGTGGGGGTTAAAAGGAAAATCCAATTGCGGAACACATAAAGGCATGAGTGACACATCTGACAGGAGGCATCCGATTTTATCTATCCACTCCGCCATCCACTCCCATCCCCTCCTCTCCTGCTGGTGTCATTAGGCGACAAGATTTCCCAAACATGTCCAGAATTATTTCACACTGCATCTTTTGCAACTGTGTTCCCTCCCCACCCCCCTAACCTCCACTCTTCTTCACAGTATGGCATGCAACATTAACCATTAACATGTCACTTTGTGGACAAGGCTCTGTCTCTAAGAAGGGGAGTGAATAACCTTTAAGGACCAGGCAACGACTCCGATAATGAACTCTGCTTTCTTAGCAAGGCTGTCAAGGCTGTCAACAGATTTTACAATCTGTTGCTTAAAGGAGGAAGGCGAAGAAGGAGGAAAAAAATGTGTCCTTCAAAAGAGAGAGGTGTAAGGTGGATACTGCACCTCGACAGTGGATTCATTTAATTTGGACATATTCAAGCAGAAAATGAGTGATGAAATGGAATTATTAGCAGATTGGTACATTGATGGAGAAGGCGGTGTTACAGCATTTTGTCGCAAATTGGGAATCAAAAGTGTCACAACAGACTCAGCTGATGGAAATGGATGTGACACATGGGTTTGCTGATGATGCAGGAATGAGTTAAACTTCAAAAACCACAGATTTGAAAAAAGTGGGGGAGATGGTATCTTTGATAAAAAGAAAAGCTACAGCTGGTGTTGCTGGAGAGGAGAGATTTCTAGGTTAAAATTTAAGTTGGATGAAAAGTTATGCTGTTCAGAGATCTGGGTGAAATGTAATATCCATGCCTATTTTGACCAGTCAATGACTTGCTGCTGAAACAACAGTTATACATAACCTACGCATCTAAAAAATTAGTCCAGTTTCAACCAAGATGTCTGCAAATCACCTGGAAATCAGCAAATTAGAGTTTACTGGGGTTCTAATAAATACTGTAGATTTTAAATGTAAGGAATCCTGACAGTTCCTGCAACTTCACTGCATTTCACAATCAACATGCATGTATGGAATACAGCTTCTAAATCTGACCTAAATGCTTACAATTTGTGTTTTCCAGAAAACAAAGCATATCTACGTTTTTGGCTCATTTTTCTCAATTGTTTCTGTTTCAACTGAATTTCGAGTCAAACTGACACACAGTAGATAACTTGATGTGCTTCCAAACAATGCCACTTGGCTTCTGTTAATGTTGAAAACAAACTAAATCTGAGTGACATGAACTTCCTCTGATCTATAAAACAGGCTTTCTAGATCAAATCTAAGTTCATATATCTTATTTTCCCCTCATTGAATTATGTCACTTTGTATGAGCGAGCATTCACTCTTTGTTGTGAGTCTTTTTGTGTAACTGTCACATTGCGAGGAAACTTCTGTGTGGTCCACATTCAGATTAAACTACACTCCTGAAAAACTGGGTGCAAGCAGCCAAGATCCATTTTCATTTCGACACCATTTACAACCCCCTGACACGTCACCCCCACCGAGCATTGCTCAAAGCGTAAAAGTCCTCGCGTCCTCGCTCACTTGAAGGCCTGCTCTTCAGAGGAGCACATTCAGTAGGAGTGCGCCAGGGAAATATTTGCTTTGAATCATCAGAGGACATGATTTCATTTAAAGAGCTCTTTGATGGAGGGGTGCACTCCTTCCTCGCCTGTGATGTGGCTCAGCTGAGAGCAAAATCATTCAGAGCGCTGAAGGAGTGATACCGGTGTTTTTGTGTGTGAGTGTGTGTGTGTGTGTGTGTGTGTGCAGGCTCAGGCTTGGTTAGTGTGTGTGAAATAAAGAGAGAGACAGAGAAGGGAAACTAACTCATGTAGATATTTGTGGGAATGTGTGCATGCTCTTGCGTTTTATTAGCATGCATTTGTACAGTATGTACATGGATTCGTTTTTAGGCACATCTGAGCCACATTAGCACATGCATTTTTGTGCATTTGTTCTTGAAATTGCACTTGAAGTTGGACATTCACTACATGTTGGTAAAGGTTCCAATAGCTGATTCCATTTGGGATCTTGTTCCAGGTTGGAAAAATACCTAAAATCATTTGCTTCTTATCTACTCTCTCTTTTCAATTCATAAAAATTAATGTACAAAAATGTGCAAAAACATTTAGATGATCAGCTCATTTATATAATTATCCAGGCAAAGCTTGTAGATGTCAGAATATTCATTTCAGAATTTCAACTTCTATATATTACTTCAGATTAGAATTGCAGAAAGGTAAGTTTTTCTTTAAATCAATCAAAACTTCAGACCTCAGTCTGTCAACATGCCTCTAGGGGCTGAGTTTTTTCAGATACTTTGTTATTACTGTTTCCTCTATAGTTATACATGCAACCAGCCCCCTGACAAGAGCCGGTTCAATGAGTAAGCTCGCTTGATGCCCAGGTCAACGTGACATGTTGTTGACGGAGATGTGTGCATCAATGGTATGTATGTGGCAGACATGAAAGAACAGCTGTAAAAGCAAATATTAGAACTTAGAGGTGTGCAGGGAGTACTATTGTATATATGTAAAAAGATGTATAAAGCCTTCTTCATCCAAATCACTGACAGAACTGTCAGTGGTCAAGCTGCATTGTGGGTAATGCAGGTACTAGATTTTGACAAGGAAGAGGAATTGAGTGCAATGTTAAAATGGTGAAGTACTCCTGTAAAGAGATAATGAAATAGACTCTAAAGTAAACTCTTAAGCTAAACCTAAATAGATTTGATAAGGGATTCAAAAGGATTTGGATTTCATATGTGGATTAGATTCTGTATTTAGATTCAGAAAATACGATCCAACTGAAACCTGAACTGTAGCGCTGTAAATGCATTTGCAGGCTTATGTACCTGTATCAGTCAGTTTGACTTTTTGTGAGCCAGACTTTGTGCCTCCACGTACTCCACATGCTTTCATGTGTCTGTGTGTGAGGTTTGTGTTTGTCTCTTGTGCCTTTCGATGGATTTTCGATGGCACACCCCGGCTGTTAGCAGAGTCGACAGCCCACTGATCTCCCATCAAACCGAGCAGCGCTGCAGGTACAGCGTGTAAAGGCTTTGCTTTGAGACTACCTGTCATCACACATCAGGAGATTATGGCGCCTTGCTCTCTCACTCTCTCCCTCTCTCTCTCCCTGCACTGAACACACAGCAGCTACTACACCATCTGTAAAACGTTACATCAATGAGGTACATATCTCAACACTGAGCCACAGATAATCTTTGGCATTTCAAACACAGAGGCACGATCGCATCATCGTGCAGCAGGCCTCTCCACTGAGTCGGCCGCCGTGTACTCGAACGCACAGATAATGCCAGATGCCGGTGCCATATGGGAAGCTAAATTTATCATCTGTTTTTTAAGAGTAGCAACGTCTTCGTTTTCAGTTTCAGATTGTACTGTCACACCATCAATTCAGGCCCCTGACACATGAGAAGATAAAGGTGGTGATTATGTTTATCGAATCTCAAATTAAAAGACGAATAACATACTGTGATTGTGAGTGATTTGTGAAATGTGCTACTTTTACTTGAGTCTAAACTTTTTAGTCAATATGCCATCAAAACAAATTAATGTACATTTCACTTCACAGCATTTTGCATTTTTCTTTAATCCCTGCGCTGTATTTCTCATGTCTATGACTGAAGGCAAAACAGGAAGTATGAAGCCATTATTGTAACCAGCGTGTTAATATATTAAGACCCAGAATAGAATAAAACGTAAATGATCATTCCTGCAATAATCCTCAGTGACCCGTGAGGACAGCGCATCTTCCCCCCTGGGCCAGTCTTAATGCGCTCTGGTGTCTCTTTGCTCGGTGCACCGAGGTGACATCTGCAACTACATAAATCTGATTTAGAGGGTTTGCGCACTGAATAAGCAAATACATGAGCGCAGCATCACCTCGCATCAGAATGGGAAGGATGAGGCGGAAGGTGGTTACTACCAGAAACAATCAAGGAAAGTGGTCGCAGAAAAAAATGTACATGTACTCTATTTTGGATTTGTAGAAAACAAAAACAAACTGTGCATTCGAAGGTGTAGATCTGACAGTATATTGTCATGGATCACTGGGGATTTAGGAGTTCACAGAAATCAAGATACAATCATACAGGGCAGCATTTTAAATTTGAAATCTTTTCCTGATTGGTGCCATTCAAAAGCCTCTACTACTGCATCCAGTTACCCAGTAACCATTGATATGATGATCTGCAGTTCAAACAGTGTCCTTCAGGGTTGACAAAGGAATATTTGTACAGATAATCATTTCAGCAGCATCTTAATGCCTATATTTAAACAGGCTTCACTTTGAAACATAGTAATTGCAAGATTGTGGTTTTGTGTAGTCTAGAGGGCTGAAAGAGAAACTTTTCAATCACATTTATCCCAGTATTCCTCACAACTATCATTAACCTGCAAATCACAGAGGCTGGTGCTTACTAGGACAGGAGGAAGGAAGACACTGCATACTAGGAGAAACAAACAAAAATCTGAATTACAGCCTTACATTACAGTCTATTGATCTCTCAGAAATATGAAATATCAATTCTCACACTCAATGCAGTTGCAAGTTGTCACATTTGAGACACTGGCACTTTGCTGGATAAATTACTGAAACAGTTAACTGATAATCAAAATTCTGTTGATTCAACAATCATTTAGGACCAGTGTTAAAAGACAGTGCAGCACATCTCAGCTTAATAAAGACAAAAGATAGAAAAACAAATTCAACTGAGCAGCTGAACAGGGGCAGGCTGTCATTACGACACTGGTTTGTTTCATGTTACTCTCAATATCAAAACAACACTTGAACCTGACATTACTGCACCAAATTGTCACAGGAGAAGTTATATGATGACTTGAAGACTCACATCACTTCCCCACCAACACACTGACACAACTCTAAATGATGACGCTGATTAAGTTCTACAACCTCTCTGCTGTTTTTGCTTGTTGTAGGCAGAATTGATGTTATTGCTCAAATGCGGTTGCACTGCTCCTGCACAAGGCTCTGCTCTTTTAATCATCTTGTCCACTTACTGCATGTGCTCAGCTTTGTTGTGAATATCTGGTTGCCATGTATTTGTTTTAACAGGATTTCACCCTTATGGGACGACGCAGACTTGAACTAAATTAAACATGACTGGGTGCCAGGAACAGGACCGAGTTAGGCAACAGGGAAAACATGTAAAAAGGCCAGACGGGTTTTTATTTGGAGACGGCGACTGGGTCAGACAATTGGTGCTAGTTGGAGAAGTGAGCAAATGTGAAATGAAATTATTTTGCATAATGGCAGCGGTGGTGAAAGTGGCTGAAAGTTGCAGAGACAGGCTTGTGACAGGAAGGTCAAGCAGTTTGAAATGAAATGCCTGCTGAGAAAATGTGACAAAGCTCTCCTCTTTCTCAAACTTTACGGTTAGTGAGCCCCGGGAGCAAGTCACTTTGCACAACTGGAGCTGCTCAGTAGCACAAAGGTTGTGGTGAGCAGGTCACTGGTAAAAAAAATAAATAATATAAACATGGTATGAAAGTGAAGCAGCATGTTGTTGGAAAAGAGTCTCAGGAAAAAAACATCCATGTATAAAAAAGTGCGAAAACAGGAATGTGTCAGTGTGTGCACCCTGTCAAGAAAAAATACACCAGAAGTAACATCTCACCAAACACATGAAGGTACTAACATCAAAAAACAAAACAAGACAATGAGGATGCATGTGCTCTTCATACTTAAGGGTGATGTTCACACCAAATGGCATATGGAAATCCTCTTAGGAAAAACTCCTCTGTGAAACATGCTCATACAGACTCAAGCAGAGGAAAATGCAGATATAAGAAGACTAGAAATAAGGGCTTTACTACTTACTTATCATACCATCTTTAATCTTTTACCTACATAAAATGTTAATCTAATACACTGATTATTTAGGAATCTAAAGGTGCTTCATGTTCACAAATAATTACTGTTAATTTGGAGATATAAAAAGTCAGCCTCTTCCCTGCAGTGTTGATTTTGTCAACTCTAAGTGTGATTACAATTACGCACTAACTTTTCTTTCTTTTTATAAAGATGAGCTGTCATCAAGTCAAACTTAATATTACAAATTAAAAACTGTGACTAATATTTTTAGTTTTACTGACGCAAGAGCAGATGAAAATAGATAACTGAGAGTAAATCTCTTACAGCTTAAATGATACTTTGTGTCCACAGAGCCACAAGGGTTTGCATGATCTGGCTGTGTCTGTGAGGGTGCGTGTGCGAGCCAAAATTTATGACACCGACTGCACGTGTAAACGTGTGTTATGCTCCCAGTGCAGCATAAACACAAACATTTGGAATTCATGTCTGTTTGGGAAAATATTAATAGGGACTCTTTACATTAAAAAGAAGGAGAGAAAGGCTGACATACTACTTCAGGGAGGTCAACAGGGAATAGGAACAAAGAGCTGCTGTGAAATGTAGTTCTCATTTTAAGAACAGCTTGTACTGACAACCTCAATGATGTGAGAAAAAAGTAACTCATCATTTTCCACCATGGACTCAGAATTGAAATAACATTGTTTTTAAAGTCTGAGCATAGCAATGTTATGTTTTTTCCTGCATTAGGATCATTTTAAATTACTTAGAATACGTACAATTTGCTTAAATGTTATCACTTCAGTTTCATCACCTTCCCTGAGTTTTACATGACAGTTATGAGACAGTTTGACAGGTTTAAATGTCATATATATGCAGGAATTAGAATAAACTGTAGTTAAGATTCAATAAACTCAAGCAATTATTCGGACAATTGTGTGGTGTTGTAGTGTTTAAACACTGGGGCAAAGTGTAGCAGTGCAGAGCAGACAGGCATGTTGCTGTAGTTGATTCAGTGTTGGTTTGGTTAACATTGGCTCTATTTTTAGCCTGACATCTGAAGTATCCATGGAGTCTAAATGTGGGAAAAGCCTGTCCTCCTTCCTCCCTGGGTGTCTGATGTTTCCCAGCAAGCCCTGCTGCAGCCCTGTGTGTGTGTGTTGGAAGAGAGAGTGAATCAGTGTGTGTCTGTAAGTGAGAAAGTCTGTGTGTGACTGGAGAGTCGGGGTGTGTCAGCGTGCGTGTGCGCACAAATGTGCCTTTTGACTGTGTGGGAGAGTTGTACGTGTGGGTGTGAGAATGTGTGTGTGTGTGTACATGCTTATGTGTCTGTATCAGAGTAGAGGTGTGTGTGTGTGTGTGTACAGAGTGTGTGTGTTTAGCCGTGCATGGAGACCAGAGGACTGTGGGAGGACTTCCTCTGTGGATCCTCTCTGTTTTCTTTTCAAAGAATGACATTCCTAAGCTGTTTCACTTTTCAGGCAGGAAGTGGAAACTGGCCAAAAATGATTAAAACCAGGAACAGCAACATAACAGCTCGAGCACTGCCACAGAGTTTGGAGTGTTGACACAAAGTCAAACAGTCATGAGATATTGTTTAATAAATCTGAATAACTGGAGGAATAGCACATTTAAGCCTGGGAAAGTAGATCACAGCTTTTGGGAAATGTGGATACTCTTGAATTTTCTGCAACATTAGTCTTTGGCAAATTATTGTGGAATATCCAGGGTCTGTTGGTCAAAATGCTTCCCTTTTTGTCTCTGGTGACGGGCCTGATGGTCAATTCACAGAGTAAAAATCAGCCCTTTGTCCCTGGTGGTGTTTTATCACACAACTTGTGGATTCATTATTAAAGAATGAGGTTGTTTACAGTTGACATACCCGAGGTTAGTATTGGACCTGACAACCGTGTCAGTATATAGTGATTTTTACCTGGGAACAGGCTATTGTCACCAACCATTTTCCTTCCTAGCAGGTAAAACAGTTTTACGAGTTACTTCTGTATCATATGTGTGTGATACTCCTATATCGTCCTGAAACAGCCAGAATTATCAGCATATTAAGTTATATGACCAACTCTCTTGCCAAACACAACGCTGTAGTTGGATGGCTTTGCAAAACCTCAGTTCAATGCACGTTCACTGCCACAGTTTTTATGATTTATGATCTACTAAAATATCATTGCAGCCACAGAATGCATGGATGGATTACCAAACAGGCCTGCCAGGTACAAGCCCAGGGGCCCAAGGGGTCAGAGGCCCACTAGACCAGAACCCCTGTTTGATGTGAGTGTTTCTTTATGGAAACCATCTAGTATAAATGTCATAAATGTCAAGACAGACTTGAAGATGCTTCATTATGGCAGCATAATTTATTCATAAAAAATAAATAAATCTGCTGGTTTATAGAATTTAACCTGTAACAGTCACCTCTGCCAATGACCCATTCAGCAACACATGTAGGCTTACCCTGAACTCAAGACATCTTCCACTGCAGCTCCTCTTTAAACTCTGAACTGCCCTCTTTGGCAATCTACATGCACAAGCTGTATGTGTGGGCCTGTATGAGTCAAATTTATGCATTAAAAAATACATAAATTTCAAATTATGCCTTTTCTTTCCATTGTACGTATTAGCTGATGACAGCAGCTCTCACAGGAGTAATATAAGCTTTAATTACTAATTGGTAACATCACAAGAATCCAACAGTTCAGAGGGCTAAAGGTCAGAGCTGAATCACCTAATCTACAGATGTTAAATACACTTATACAAATATTCATGAGTCTTTGGAATGATCATGTATGTTGGAGAAATGCACAACAAAGAAACAAGAGGCAAAGCTCAGAGTCATAATCGCATCCATCAAGAAGTTGTTACTCGCTCTACCTCGCTCCCAGCTCACCCACGTCGGTGTCAGTTTTACGAGGCTACGCCGGATCAACAGTAAAGACATATATAGGGGGTTATTTTTAGACAAAACACAGTGAGCCACCTCTCCCTCTGCAAAGTATTTTTCCTTAAAAAATGCATGAACGGTGGTGGTGGGGGTTCAAAATGCAGCTCTCATACATTGTTAACGAGGCTCCATAACCCTTCTCATGACTCCAGGTCGAGATAAGTGCAACCTATCCTTGTTTTCAAAACTTACACTGAAACACTGTCTCAGATTTGTGAATTATTGACCAGCACACAGATGTTGCCTGATGATGACTGTACTGTATGTGTTTTTCTGTTGAGTTCTGCACATGATAAACACAATGACTAAAGACTCCACATTGTATTTGGTTTATTTTTACTTCATTTTGATGTTTCTGACATGTTTTTAGTTCCTTGCTTTGTTTTTTTAACAATGAATTCTGACTTGATGTGACTTAGATATGCCAGATCATTTTTGTTAATCTGAGAAAAAATTCAGTGTTTGAATTGGACTTAAACAACTTAAATAACTTCCAAGAGATATAGTGTGCAGTGAAATTTGAACATCTATATGTTCATGCAGGAAATAATGGAAGGACATTTAGAGGCTTCCTCAGTGTAAAATCTTCCTCAGCATCATTACATTATGATGCATAACACCAGACTACAGTCCATTTATGAGAGAAAAAGTGTTTGTTAAAGTACAGAGATAACAAATTTAACATTAAAGTGAAGTATTTTTCTCAGACTGTGGGAGTTTTAAACAGGCAGAGATTTGGCAACTGAAACTCCTCCTGCGAGTGATTCCAGTTGAGTGGAAGCCTGAGTCTCTGTAAGCTGAGGTGATTTATCTGCCTCTCCCTCTTCAGGTCTCTTCCTTCTCCTTCTCCTTCTTCTTCTTCTCTCTTTTCTCAACACAGGGGGAAGGAGGAGGTGGTGGAGGTGGGGGGGCCGCTGAATGAGGTAGTTATGATGAACCGTCACTCAGATCCTGACAGCAGCTTTCTCAGCCACTCGTGCTCGGACAAGTCCAATTGATTACACGACTCCGTCAATGTCACAGCGTCACAGGGCCCCGTTTAAATGCACTCCCGGTGCTGTCGGATAAATCACATCCAACATCACTAACAGATACCCCCTTTCCCTCCTTTGTCTGTAATTGCGGTATTCCTGTCCTCCCGTAGATGTTCAATCCCTCAATCCCTCAACCAATTGGCTCTGACAAGGGGGGAAGCAGTTCCTGTCAAAACTGTTAAAGGGGAGGATGATATTAAAGAGGTGCACTGGATAACAGATATCTATCACCTCTCTGTAAGCCTACATCATTTCTTAAGGATTGCTTGATCAAGATGTCTTTCCTCTACTACTTCCCTGGCTGAAAGTAAAGTTATTACTCCACCAAGATGATTCCATGCTTCTTTGGTGAGAGGGAATGTGACAGGTAGAGAGCAGGGACGTGTGAGGCAGATATGCCTGAGGAACATGAATAAGTCAGGGGGAAGGGGGGGTATTAAATATTCATTCTACCGATATCGCTCTTTGTCACATCCTCTTTAACAACAATGAGGACGGGCAGAGGAGGAGGAGGGAGGTGGGTCCTTAAACTGGCGCTGGCTAGACATGTCATGCAGCATCAAGTCACAACTGGGTATTTAACCTGAGGCAAAGAGGATTTGCAGCTAACTCATACCGTTTGTTTTAACCTGTGTGCAGTAGCAGATGGGTGGGGTCTCGCTGCCTGGGAGGAGAGAGCAGCGAGAGCCAGGGTGTAGACTGTGTCTGCAGGTTTTCACTTCAACTGAACACGACAGCAGCTGATTTTACTGATTAGCACACCTTCAACCGGAGGAAGAGCTAATCAGGGAAATTAGCTGCTGAAGTCTTTTGGCTGAGATGAAAGTCTGAAGTCTGTCAGGCCATGATAGCACACGCCTGAGAACAGCTGCTTCACACGATAACAGGAAAGTATGAAGGTACACTTTAGTAACATACAATCTCTGCATGGAGTTTTTTCACACAGGTTTTCTACTACAATCTTTTGGGGACTTTTGCTTTTGAACTAACGTGTTACTGTCTGACTTAACCTTGAAACGTTTCTTGCACCTTGGGTTTAGAACCATGTTGCCTTTGAGAACCATCTACAAAGTTTAGAAAATGCAAGATGCATTTTCTGCTTTAGGGTTATCTTTCTTAGCACTACTGACATATTTTTATTAGTTGAAACACATGATGCCTCCAAAATGAGAAACAAAACTAGTAAAAGTTTATTGACAGAAGTGGATCAAAGGGTAACGACTAACTGAACAACTCTTCGGGCAACACGGTAGGGCAACATTACCCCAACAGATGTCTCAACACTCGACGCAGTGATTCCATGGCAACCTCACGCACAGATCATCTCTGGTCTATATTTTGCCATTTGCCGTTGATGCTGGGAAACATGTCGACCTGTCATGTTGCTCCAAAAGGATCCTTAAGATTCACATCAAGTTTGAAAACACTTTGATTACAAGTGAATCATATTATACCTTAAATGACTGAAAAGTGATATTAAAGAACGATGATACCGGTAAACTGATAAACAACACTGGATGACTACTAGTTTATTCTTTCTGTTGTATATTGCCATGTTTCTAACTTCAGGTCCTCGAAGTCCTGAGCAGGAAGGTGCGTTTCCCTGGAATGTTGCCCAGTAATCTGCCTGATTCACTGTTGGGCCACAGTCTCATTCCACTGAAAAGCAGGTGGCTCATATGCAGGGCAGTTAGTTGGGTAATAGTACTGAACAGATGTTGCAAAACTCACTGCATTGATCCCAAATGGTAACTTCTTGCTGATAAGATAAACTGCACATCAGCCTATGTTTTAGCCCATTACTCTGCAGTGATCCCTATAAATTAGAAAAACAAAGAGCCTGCATACTGTGGGGTTTTTGTCTGTTGAGACAGTCATTTGACCTTTACCTTGCTTGACCACAGGTTTCTGATCATGTGGAGCACCCGCTGGATACAAAAAAAAAAAAAAAAAAAGTAAATACTGCCATCTGAGTCTGTTTTCTGATACCAGTGAGTAATCTCTTCCGCAGCAGACAACTGAGATGAAGACAACACTACCAGTGCCAAATGGATACCTCATAGGTGCTGATTCATGGCAAAGCATTTCTATAGCTGCAACAAATACAAATGCACATCTCTCAACTTCAACAAATAGCTCACGGCTACATTAACGAGCTGCATTTGGTCATGAAATATGTCTGAGTAAAGGAGAAGTACGCGGGATAAATCCAGTGGGCAGCGCTGGCCTGCCAAGACCTGGAAAAGCTTATTCTCATATGGCGACAGTTGCCATCCACCACAGGAGCAACACCAGAGCCAAACTTCATAATATTACAATGTAAATCAAAAAGTCAACGGGAGAAGGGGGCGGGGAGGGAGGAAGGGAGGAAAATCATAATGCTTACAGTAAATCCTAAAATCAAAACTCAGCATCCTTTGGTTTCTAAATGCACTGCTGTCATAAAAGCATTTCCATCGACAAATGAGTCTGCGGGAAAGGTCAATAGTTAATTGAATAATCTATCACCTTGGGATGGACAGAGTGTACCATGCTATGCAATCAATGACAGGCGCATTAAAAGGTCAGCCACAGACTTCCATGATAAGTCACCTGGCTAATGTTTTCTTTGGTTATACACAGCTCGAGGGTCGCTGGAGAGCAGCTAACAGGCCACTTTGGCTGTGAGCCAGGCTCATTCAACAAACTCTGGTCAAATACCAGGTACAAAAGAGTAATGAGGAGTTCTGATCCCCTTTAGGGAGTAATGAGGAGTTCTGTTTAGTTTTTTAAATCTATCTATATACGGTATATCATTCATTCAGTAAATAAGATGTGAGCAGGAGGAAAAGTAGTCTTGGAAAAAGGTTCACTCATGGTTTTCTCTACTGCTGAAGTGATTAGTCGATCAACAGAACATTAATCCACAACAATCCAAGTCATTTATCAGGCAAAAGTATTTTTCCCAGGTTTCAGCTTCTCAAATGCAACAATTAGCTTCTTCTTCTCTGGTTTATATCACTGGAAACTGACTACCTCTGAGTTTTGAACTGTTGGTCAAACAAAATAAGTATTTTGATAGTTGCAGCCCGAGTTCTGATGTAATGATTTCAAAATATACATTTCCATTTTCATGTATAAATATAATTAACTAATTATCTAGTTGATGGCATGTTGCAGGTCAAATGCAGTGAAAAGGGGAAAACGGTCAACTATTTTCTCCAATCTCAAAGCAATGATTAAAAGCGGTCTCCATCTCTGACGATGTATGAGGTAACATTAGATGCACACCTTGCCTCCCTAATTCCTCAAATGAGAGGGAAGAATTAAAATCATTTGGCAAAATAATAGAAAGTGTGGTATCCACCGCTGCTGAGCATTACCACTGCAACAGGAATACTCATTTAGAGTAATAGTGGTGCATTTGCAGCAATATCATTGTGTGACTGTGACCACCCTATTAATTATAAATGAAGAGCATTTCCTTATACTGCCAATTTATTCCCATTCATGTGTGTACTTTTGCAGGAAGGTACGGTGCTACTATTTGAAACAAAGAAAAGGATTGCAATGTTAACAGATGCTTCCAAGAAAAAAAAACAATAATTATGCAAATCTGAGACAGAATAATTATGGATGTATTCATTATTTATAGGTTTGGTTTTGCTTTGTGCTATCATAAACTAACTGAGCTGAATGCGCAATTGTAGCTTTCTCCTTTAATTGTGTGTACATAGAATTATGTCATTTATTTCAACCACTGCTAGCGCAATTTCATTATGACCATGGGGTAGAAGGATGGTGATTGCCAATTTGGTTCTGTGAGAAACTTCATATTTTCTTTACTTTCATATGCATACGTTTGTTTTTTTCCCCCACACATCTAAATGTTTACTTTGCTGGGAATATTACATTATGAAATCCATATAAATGAGTAAAATTATTGTTTGAGCTGATGTAATGATGGCCCCTACCGAGGAGAATCTTATTGATGTAATCAGTGAATGGCACAAAGCAGCCATTTTTTCCAGTAATTGGACTTGGTGTTACAGTTGCTCATTTGTCCAGTGATTAGTCTTTGTTTAAAGTAATTGTAACTGAAAAAAAAAAAACAGTCTGTTTGTAAGACTTCCAAAACACATCCAACAGGTTCATGCAGATTGTTTGGGCCTCAGGGAGAGCGTATGTGGAAAGTGAGAAAACTGATCTCAAATATTCTCATTTTCAGAACAATATATTTAAGTTGTATTGCAACTGCAGTGTTGAAGACTGTTTTGAGTCTGAGCCCATTATTTCTCACACTGGTGGAAAACATTTGTCCCTCTGCTGTCTGCGAAATGTTTCAGCATTGTTCTTATCTGATGTCTGAAAGTGAGACTGTTTCTGAAAAATCCTTTATTACCACACACACAGCTGAACACGCAAGAAACATTACAGCATATTTCTTTTTCCTGCACACACTCAATATATGGTCTTTAGGATGGGTGACTCGAATCAATATGTTATCTAATCACACAGAGCAATCAACACAAATGTAGAAATAGAATTTATAGAGTGGTCAGTCATTATCATGACACATTAACATGATGTTAACATTTTGTTTAACACCATGTCACTATGTTAAAATCTTTGTTTTAACTGCTGTATGTAGAATGTGTGCATGTTATGTTGATTGGATGCATTATTGTTCTTGTAGACTTGTTTATTTTCTAAATTAAATGTATACACCTTACATGTAATTTTTACTCTGGTCCTGTATACTGTACATTAATATTCAGAAATGAATTTCAATTATATTAATAACAAACAAATTTAGTCTTTGCTGTTGTATTCTTTTGTAAACTTTACATAAATGTATGTATCCCATTCTACTTTGGCATTTTAATTCTGATTCTGATTGCTACTTCTTATAATAGCCAGAATAGACATGTAGATATGTAATGAGTTTTGGCTTTAAATGATTTCTCTACACATTCATTTTGAGTCTTGCAGAGTTTACTGCTTCTGTCACACAGACAGGGTGATTTTATGCTAAAAAAAAGGCAACTTCATATATTCATATATAATGAAAACATGGCATCAGATGTTTTTATGCACGGCTGCCATCTCCTTGCTTCTCATAGATCTTTAGGTAGGTAGACACTAACTTTAACCTGTTACCTGACAAAATACCATGTCTTGTCAAAAGTTAGTCATAGTCACTTTTTCAAAAAGTAGTTTGTGTTTCATTTCAGAGCGAAAAACTCTCTAAAATCCCCATGAAGCGCAAACAATATCCCCTAAACACAGCACCACCCCTGCTGAATTCTCTGATAAGACATGGGCACTTGTCATGGAAGATCAGCTTTGTCGTTTTCTGTCTCTCTTGTGTTTTGAAGATGGACCTCTTCACATTGATCCTCTGTGGCGTTTGTTTGTCATCCCATGAACCATCACTGTCAAACCCAGAGCTGCTCTATTCCCGACGCGCCACTCATCCCAAAGAGGGTTTAGACATACAATTAGCCACGGTTATAGCACCATCACTGATGCAGCGGCGACTTACAGAGTCCAAATGAACATCCCGTTTATCTCCAAACATTGTCGATCACATACAGTATCTCTCCACTTGAAAAGGATAGAGCAAAGTTTGAGTACAAACTGCCAAACAACTATTATTTTTATTTTCAGTCCTCTGATGAGATGTGACTTTTGAACTTGATTCTTTAATAATTCATCTGCTACATCATGTCATGCTTGTCACTGAAATGCACTTATGATCCCAGCGCTCCACTTATGATCCCAGCCACTTAAATAAGCTTCATACAATTTCATTTATACCTTATACTTTGAGCCATCGCTGTACAGTAGACATCTGATACTCTACATGTGCTTTGCAGCCATTGCTCATAAGCCTCAGAGGCATAAAAAAAAGGATAAGAGATTTAACAGGAAGAAAAAAAATGAATGAGGAAATACTAACGTCGACAATTCCATTTATATTGTCCATGCTAAGTGTGAGCTCAGTCACTTTGAGAAGTGCCGCTCTTGAAGGCTCTTTGCTGAAAATGTCCATAACTCAATAGAAACTTGGCTGCGTCTCTGGCTGCTTCCTCTCTCCCGCCATCCTTCATGGGAATACTTTATGTGCCATCACCTCCCTGTGATGGAGAGCAAAGCAAAAGTAATGTCTGTTTCCTGTCCAGGAGATTCCCTTCAGCAGCGGCAGAGACCTTTCTCCTGCAGTGGATCTGTGTACTGATAAAAGTTCTGCCGCTGATGGGCTGATTGTCTCTCTCTGGACATTGTTTTTGGAACTTTGCCAGGCAGCATCATTGGCAGAACATCGAATTTGAACCATTTGAGCTTGTGTTGATTTCCATGACAAATTTAATGATGGATGGCGTGGTAGACCCTAATAGCTTTTCATCAATTAAGCATGTCACTGAATGTAGCCACAACCGGCCTTTTCCAACAGTAATGGCTCCTTTCAAAATAACTCACTGTTTTTTTGACTCTGTTTCCTGTCTCTGATTTGCTTGATACTGAAAAATTGCTGAAATGGGTTTTTGCAAGTTTATGCCAATACTGGTACTTTTAGATCTGCTCTCAAATATCTTTTAATACAAATATTAAGTTTACTCAGATGGTATTGTTTATCGAGGCAAATGGTGAAAAGCACATTTACTCAATACTCTATAATATTCTACAAGTAGAATGAGATACACGTACTGTACTTTGTATTTCCATTTTATGCTACCTTAAACTTCTGCTACTGCAACTACATGATCAATGACTTAAACCCCTAGGCCACTAGAACATGCCATATGATGCATAATCATAGATTACACAACTAGTAAACAGCATACAAAGTGGTTAAAGTTCAAAATCCTTAACATACCAGTGCATCAGTAATGGTTTATCGATGGTCCAGGGGCAATTCTGTATTTTAAAACTTTTTTTAAAACCAATTTTAAAACCAAGATTGAATCAAAACTTGGGATATTGTGATATATCAATATTTTGTCCATCCTCACTTGAAACACAGATGACAACTGTTTTTCCCTCACGTGTCATATTTCTCTGCGCCTATGTCACAAAGGTGGCATCCATTCTTTTAGTGTTGGTACAGTTTGGGTGTTGTTATCAGCTGGCCTTGATCACAACATTACTCAGGTTAACACCACATCTCCACCTCCGCTGTTAGTTTTGCTCTGATCTCAGCCTCCTAATGCATCACATTTCCCATCCCATTGAACATCCTGCTTTTACACGAAAAAAGGCAGAAAGAATGGAAGGAAAAACAATCACTAAAAGAGATACAAAGGCTGATTTCATCCATCTTACACCCTGAAGTAAATCTTTTCGAAGGGAGCCGAGATCTACGCTCCTCTCCTCTCTCTATTTCAGAATTGCCTCGGAGCTCATCCATAACGGCTTTGCGGGCCCCCGGGTGCTCGGAGGGCCGGTCAGAGCAAACAGGGAATTGAATGAGGCGAAGGTAGACAGAGAGGAGACAGAAATGTCTCCTTGGAGGTCACGCCGGCAAAATTGAAAGTCTCAGGTATAGTGGGGCCTGTCGGTTTAATAAAATGGATAGAATTTCCATTTACCCTCGGCACCCCCCTCCTTAATGCATTGTTCTTGTAAGGGAGGGGTGCGAATGAGTCAGGAGCCGAGGAATACACTTTATAGACACAAATAATCGTAAATTGGGAATGTCACCTTTAAGCCGAGGCATTTTTATTATTGTTAGTGGTGCTGCTGAGTGGGTTTGATGCTTTATTCTCGCAGGGATCTTGTGTACCAGCACAGACGCCCTCCCCAACATCTCTTCCCCACCTCCCCGCCATCTTTATCGGGCTCCTGGCGAAAGACAACGAAGAACAGAAGAACAACGAAGAGGGGGACTTTAAGCTAACTCACTTCTCCACTACCCGATACTTCTGGGTGATTGATGGCAGATGGCATGCTTTAAAATAAACCTATCCATTAACAGTGCTCACTGTTCTTTACCCTCAGCATTTACAGCTGTCTGCAGGCCAGCAGAGTGCATCCTATCAGGGCACCGCCGGAGGACCTGGCCTTCGCCGTACAGGTGTAAGCTCTTTATTTACTGCTATTATTTGGATGTTACAAACGCTGCTCTCTGTTTTATGGCTTAGACTTTATAGATCCTTCCTTCTGCTGGAATATTAACTGTCTCTCCATGATTCAATATGAGAGTACAAGGGCTCCTGGGAGCTGTAGACTAGAGCGGCGGATACAGGTACTTGTCTAATTGAAGTCCCCTGAGCTTTGAGGGTATAGAACATATAAATTGGACAGCTACCAAATGCACAAAGTATTGACAAACATCTTACAGTGCCTTTTTCGCCATCCCTCTGGCTGTTGGGCAGCAACACTAAACAGCATAATTTCCTATTCAACGGGGATGTGATGCGGCCGAGCCAAGTTCAGGGAAATGGACAAAGCAAAACATTCATATATTTAAATTAGATTTGCAACACTTGACTGACTCGCGCGTGTGGAGAAGTCAGACAGAGACCTGTTTACTCCCCTTCTGTTTTGCATTATATGTGAGTGCCTGTGCAAATTAACGAAGGAGGCCCTCTGTATTTTCGGCTCCATGTTAATTGCAAGAAATAATATTAAGGATGTGTGATTCTTATGCCTGAGCATATTGCATTATAATAAGTTCAGGAACATTACCAGGGAACACAGCTTATTAAGGAGAAGCAAGGTAGAGGCTGGATAGAGATAGATTTAACTGTAATATACCTAATCCTGAATATATTATAAATTTGCATGCAAAACCTTATACAAGATTTGAATATTAATTGAAATATGCAGATGATGTATAGGGTTGTAATTATTGCTGATTTAGAAGTATAATTGGATGAAAACTTTTTTTTTTTTTGGTGGACTGTTCTGGCAATGTGCTGTGGTGAGAGATTAATATGCATATTCATGGTTGAATCTGTTGAACTCCTATTACTGACAATTGGTTTAGAGAATACGTTTGTGAGGCCGGGTTGAAAGGCTGCAGGAAGACAATAGCAAACGGAGAGCATGCAGAGAAATAAATGTTTCACTGAGCATTGAGGCAAACTGAAATTAAAAAACAAAGACCTTTGAGCAGGCTGGAGATAAAGGAAGAACTATGTTTTTAAGTTTTAACTTCCTCTTTTATTTATTTATTTTCCTACCATAACTGCTGGTTTCCATTCCTTTTTAATAAAATATAAAAATCTGGGGCTGAGTATTGAACCTATACTTTTTGATAACTGACTTAAATGTATCAGTAGCATTGCACTGACAACTTTATGATACTGTACATCACATCATTTTGATAACTGTAGGCTGTGTTTTATTCAGGTAATGCTGTTTTAGAGCAAAAATAGAGCTTAAAATACTGAATTGTTTGACAAGTTTGATTTATCTATTAAATAGAAAGAGGGAGTTTTGAGAAAAGGTTAAAAAATCTGATCTGTGTTACTGTGATTGTTTTACTCAACCATGTTTCAATAATCTGTTAATACTTCACTTACATAAACAAATGGAAAGAGGTTAACACCTGGAATGAGAAAAAAATCAGAGCATCCGTATGATTTTATAAACCAAGTGCCTCTCCTTACTAACTCTTCATTTATGACAACAGGTGGCCCCTTTTTAAAAATGCTGGATATATCTTCTTCTCCTCTACCTTGCTGGAGCTTGTAATGTCACACTAGAGGAAGAGGAATAAGTTATCATGTGCTTATAGGCTGATAAATGGATAAAACATGGCTGCGTCAGCTCAGAGCCAGCTGCCGTTGGCTGCTTACCATCTCCTCTGCAAATCAACCTCCTGTGAATCTCCGTCCCTCACACAGCAGCTCTGAACTATATGCAATAGGTAATAAGATTCATGTTCTTCACAGGATTAAGTACATGTTGGGTCACATGTAGAGCCACTTCACCTTTCACCTGCCTCACCTTCCATAACCGCTGGAAACATGCATTTTTATCCCATTCATCTGCCGTCTTTCTTCTTGGCTGCAAACTTCATGAGTCATGACAGGCAGGTTGGCATTAATGCGACCCACCGGAAACCACTCCCGCGACCTCGGCTGTCTTGAGCTGCCGAACAGCCCTCCCTGCCCGCCTCCCCTTGTCACACAAAAGAGAAACGCTGAAGGACCTCCGCTAACTCTTGTCAGAGCTGTCACGCACTCTGCAGCCGCCTCGGTCTTGACAAGCAGTTGGTTGAAATACCCACCGAGACCTGTCGCCCTGCTCCCCCTCCCTTCCACTACCATCATTACCTCCTTATTTTATATGCTGATTTATTTCATTTCATCGCCTTTTCCTCCCTTCCTTTTCTCTTTCAAACTCTTCTCAGAGCTCAAGACAGAAGCCTTTTTACTCTTAAATGCCTGAAAACACAATTAAAAGCTGTGACCCAGATTGCAGTGCTGACCGTAACGTAACCCTGGTCATCCCTCGTGGCATCCAAACCCGACCCCCACCGGATGATCCCACCGTCACAACCCCCTCACCCCACATATCTACTCCTGCTTCTGCATGCAGATGATAAGGAAGAGGAAGAAGAAGTAGTCATCACAGCAGAGAGACTTACAGAGTCCCTCATCAAGTCAGAGCACTGAGACCTGCTCTCAGCCACCCGGGGGCTCATACACGAATGCTTTTGATATTCAGGCCATATGCGCACACACACACACGCTCAGATACACACACAGACACACATGCTGGGAGCATGAAAGTAAGTAAAAAGCTCCAGATGAAGTTTGAATGCACACATTCTGAATGACATGTCTGGTGATATAACGTACAGGTCACATGACTTATGTGGGACATATGCAATCATGACGCACATACACAGAAGCATTCGATTCCTTGAAAGCATCAAAGGCTTTAACAAATTTGACAAAGGTGGAAGGTCAGATATGAAAGCATGGCTATCTGAGAGTATTGCTGTGGCCTAAATACATACTAAACACCAATCTAAGCAAGTTTTGAGTATCAAAGATGTAACTATGTGGAGAAAAAAAAATAAAGTACTGAATAAAATACTGAATCTTTGGAAATCAGTTTTCTTTTTCTTTTTTTAAGTTTCATGCCAGTGGCAGTTCAAGGTCACGGTTCGATTAATTGATTGATTGTGTCATAAAAGTATGCTTCCAGCTTTGTGGCCACAGAGGAAAGAACTCTCCTGCTATCACATGGCATTGCCTTCATGTACGAAGGAAAATGTAAGGAAACGGTCTTCCCAGTTTTGTGTGGAGGAACTTGACTGCCAACAACTCTGAGATGAACTGAACTGAAAACAACCACCTCAACATCAGTCTTGCATCTCTTGTGCCTGAACGGGAGAAAATCCCTGCAACCAGGCTCCAAGATCTGGCAGAAAGCCTGAAACCAGAGAGGTGGTGGCTGTTACAGCAACAGATTAATGTCTATGGTTTGGTGTATATTACATATAATGAACATTTCTAAAATATAGTATGGGATTTGGACTCAGATTTTCTTGTCTTCCTTTTCTCTGCTTTTGCTGTTGTTGCCACCACCAGCATCACCTTGATATTCATAACAAGCTCACTGCCAACCACGCCCATGTGGTCCGCCCACAGGAAATGGTTAACGCCTCAAAATGTCCTCAATAACATTGAAAGCACCACTTCAAGGAAATGGTGGGTTTCAGCCCAAACACAGAGACTAGTATTGTAGATTACATCTTGTTTATTTATCATGCTAATGTGAAAGAGTTGCATCTTACAGCTTCAAGCATGGGCTCTGCACAACACCACTTCTGCCTTATTGACAGTTTGGGTTTCAGGCTACTTTCAGTGACATGGCACTGTGTGTGTGTGTGTGTGTGTGTGTGTGTGTGTTTACTGTTGCTTTTCGCATGTATGTTGGTATAAGAGACGTGGGAGCTCAGTATTTGTTTAGTCAGTCTGGCGGCCATGCCGATTTCATGATAAATATTAACGCTCAAATATGTGAGTAGGGCATTTATTGAAAGTGATCACTCCAAACATTGTTTGTTTGTCTGCAAAATTGCAGCAGCCTCTTTTCGTTGAGCGGGTTATGAGAAATTTCTCTCCAAAACAGCCCGAATGTAACCAATTCGATTCGTGTTTGTTTTTTGCCTTTTTGAGACTGTTTGTCAATGTTTAGAAGTGCTTGTGTGTAAGTGTGTGTTTGTGTGTGTGTGTGTGTGTTTGTGTGTGTGTTGGGGTGGGGGGGCGGGGGTCCACATGTGCGTAATGATGATAGCTACACTACACTCGGGAAAAACAAACACTTACACACAAGCACTTCTAAACATTGACAAACAGTCTCAAAAAGGCAAAAAACAAACACCTCAAGAGACCCATATATATCCACTTGCAGGGAAGTTTTATAAACCAGAGTGCAGTACATTCATCCACCCACTCCATTTTTTTCTGCATGGGATTACAAGGTGGTCAGGCTCTGCCAAGAATCCTCTAGGTGCAGCGTAAAGGGAGTGAGAGCAATGTGTGTGAGAAAAAAAGCCAAAATACTTGACTTTGGAGTCAAACGGGTGGAGGCTGGGAAGGAGAGGGAGAGGGGGGTCTTGAAGTCTAGAGGCCGGAAATGGAGAGAGAGACCAAGGAGCAGTGGGAGACTGACCTTTTACAAGACAGCTGTTCTCTCTCAGGTGCTTGTTCTCAGCATATCTGCAGCCCTTTTTTTGCATTAGTCATTATTTGGTCCCACAGGATCAGGAACAGGCTCGGGTGAGTGTTTAATGTGGCAGGAAGCGAAACTACACTCTTACAAAAGCATGTGATCCGTTCAGGAAAGTACACAGCTGATACACAAACTTACTGCATTTTTAATCCAACAATTGTTGAGCTATTTCTCCACTACAATATGAATTAATTAATAGGTGCCACTACATGGATGTTATTGGTTTGAGACTAGAGGTTTATTTGTTTCTATTTTACAATAAGTAAAATAAGTTTTGGGGCATGTTATGTCTTGAGGGTTGACAGGAAATGAGGGGAGAGAGAGAGAGATGAGAAACAACAGGGTTAAGAGGGTCCCACAGACATTATGTTTCATGCTACCTCAAACCTATAGGCCAAAAGGACTGTTAACTAATTATTCTTCCCTTTTCAGGTGATGCAAGAAACCCAAAGGGTTACAGAAACTAGTGGAAAACAGAGCAGGATGCTGTATTGGCCTTTAAACTGGGCTATTTTTCTATTTTTTGTGGTGAAATGGTGCAACTACTGTTTCGCTCGTGAAACACAGAGGAGAGTTTTAGTTTCCAGTGAAACCTAAATGTTGGATGACTCACTTCATTTCAGCTCAAAAAAGGTCAAATGTCAAGATACTGATTACTGACGCAAAATATGACAGAGATCAGCCTCTGAAAGCCATACCAGTACATACCAGTACCATAACTGTAGTTTTGAAATATAAACTGCATTGAAAATTGCCACAAATGTGTGTTGTAGAACCAGAGAGACAGATGTATTTCAAGTATTTCTCTTTTATGAGTGTACTAAAGGAGTCAGAGGGGGTTTGTTGAGCGCAAGGAAAAGGCATTAGGTGATACGGCGCACCTCATCTCTGCCAAGCTCTCCAGGTTACAACAGCGAAGGGAGGGGAAGGGGATTTTTTTTTTCCCCCTGCGAAAGTCTTCAATCTTGTGAAGCCTGAGGGGCTGAGTAGGTGTTTAATTATTAAAGGTGTTTGAACAAAAGGCTATTCTAAGCCTGCTGGAGCCACCAACTGGACATTCTCCTCAGTGTTTGATGGATGAGTACCTTCAGAAATAGTCCGTTTCCCCTCACTGTGTTTGTGTTAAATTACCCCAAAAGACTCCCAGAGACCTGTGCTGTCTTTTCTTCTTGTTAAAGAAGGATGTCCTCACATTTATGGTGTTTCACAGACGCAGCAACATGCTGTGTTTACTACAAGATGAACACAATGATTAATCAACTTAAAAGTTAAAGCTTGTCTGTGCAGTGCTTTAGAAAGTTTAGTTTATGATGTGGCTTTAATGCTGGCTGAATAAAACTTTAGAGGAAAGTAGAATCACTGCAATTTTGATACTAAACTGGTGGCCATTCTGAGGGCTCTTCTTAGTGTATTCATGTTGCATATGTCCTGCATTAACGTTAAGGAGAATCATCATTTCTTAAATTACACAGCTGGATCAAATCAGTATTGTACAGTGGTGGAAATGACATGAAAAACTTCATCCTCAATTTAAACTTTTACTCAAGCAAAATTACAGAAATGTTACACTCATTATGAATAATCTGTTCTTTTAAGAGGATAAAATTATAAATGCAATAATTTCTAAGAAGCATTTTGTTCATATATCATATATCTGTAGTTTAAAATGAACAATATGGCAGCTTTAAAACTACGACCATTAAGTATTTATAGAAGGGAAAAAGCTGTCTTCTTGTGAAAATTTACTAGAATAAATGTATAAATTCTGTAAAAATGGACGTGAAAAAGTACTTGGGCAAACACACACTGATTTTTCTAAAGAACTCCTTTTGGATTTGAGCTGCAATCACAAGTGCAGCAGCACTTCAGCAAACAAGCAGTAAAAAAGTGAGACTTTATTAAAGAGTAATGTAAGCAAAGCAAGAAACATAAAAGCACAGCCAGAAACATAAAAGCATCACATAAAAAGAGGGACGTCAGGAAAGATTAATAAAACATCAACACATAAACACGGGTCTATAAAAGTGAGATTCAGAAATGATTTAAAAGATGATACTGGTTTAGTCGACCAAATCTCGCTGTTCAGGAGCTCCAACAGCAAACAAACACTTGCATTTTGTTTTGTTTTTTTAATTCCATTAAGAACCAAAGGATTCAGTTAGTTAGTTTCCACTGAAAACAGAAATTTGTTCTCCAGAGATCAAATCACGAGACACGATTGTGTCTATTTAATTTACTGGTCTGCAGCAGGTTTGTTTTGGTCAGTAAAACTTCAGGACATCAGTGTCACGGGCCTGTTCAAAGAACCAGACTTACTAAATTATATGGAAAATGTGGTTATACCTAGAATACGCTCAAATCTGACACATCAAGAATATGGATCCACTGGGCAAAGCAAGCAACTGCACCAGACTGCCATTGGGCACTGAAAGCCCCACAATTACTGTCAACTGCTTTTTGGCGATTTGATTAATGGTAAAATTCATCAGGAAATTTACACCGTTAAAGTACAATAGAAGAGGAGGAATTTTACTAAAACCTGTTTTGGCTACTTCACTGTTTTGCATCTGTCATACTTAAAAGAACCCAGTCATATGATCCCGTTGCACTGACTTAACAAATCAGATATAGAACTTACATTTCACCAAATATGCACTGAAGTGCTCTTAGATGAAACACAGGTTGTGTAACCCTGAAAAAACCCTAGTTGAAGAACAGACACTCCAAGAATCTGGTGTTTTCTGGGCAGTTCCTGATGAAATAAATGAGTTGTTTGAATTACCACTTAATAACAGGGTTAGGGCAGATTGCTGGAGACGATGTTCCCTCGTGGTTGCTGGACTATAGGTTCAGACTGATGTTTCCACAAATTAAAAATCCACCCGAAACCTTGTGAAATCAGGCTGTGGTGCGCCAATACCTGCTCAGTCAGGACTCCTGGGTCAGTAAAATACCAGGTCGGAAAAATGTTAACAGAGCCTTCAACACTTTCTGGTTTTAAAAAATGAGGGAGTCCAAGGGAGCAGCATTTGAGGGTTACGGTTAATTTTCCTCCCTCTGAGAAATACAGTTATTAAAGGAAAATAAGTTATCTCGCCCACTGTCTGTGTTGCTCAGGGAGCCAAGCATTTCATATTTGACTTTTATATACGCACTGACACCAAGTGACAGAAGGCTATGGATTATAAATCTATGTTAAAGATATAAAACTTTTATTCCTGTGACCTCTGTACAAGTACACAATTGTCACTGATGTTGGCCTGATAAACCTGCATTCCTTAAAGGATAATAAGACAAAAAAATAAAAATGGGGTTGTTGTACATTTTGGATTTAATTTTTTGTGGTAAATATCCTAAAATGTATACTAATCATGTATACTGTGACATATTTTACATCTCATGCTTGTATGATGTAATTCTGGCAGGACATATTAATCTCGTTCATTTATGGCTCTTAGTTTTGGTCCAGTTCAGAATGTACTCAGCTCAGTTTCTTATTTGGTTTATTGGGAAGATGCCTCAGACCTGTTCTGATATATTTAACCATTACGAAAAGAAAATTCTTATTTTTCACAGCTTTAATGTTGGGCTATTATTTGTTAGTTATGATAATTTGTGTACTCAACAAAGTGCTAAGATCTAGGAACATGACAACATCACTACACTTTTGTCTAAGGAGGCAAGAAACATGAGCAGGTTGAACAGAAGCCATCAAAAGTTGTCAACAAACATTAGTGGAGGCAAAGCCAAATGTGATTATGCCTGAGATATTGGTAATCTCTCAGTGCACATGAAAACTGTTCACATAACTATGTTAAGTACAGCAGGTCAAGTTGGTCTGTAAACTGACAGATATTTATAACAGACAGCTTGCCAGGTCACTTGGTCCCAGATCTCAGCAGGATCTGGTGGAGTAGAGTGCTACTATTACTGACAGGAGTCATGGCCAAAATCATGAAATAAGACCTAAGTTACATGAAACCAAAATTTCCCCAGAAATATTGTCGAATCAGAAGTAAGGCCTGAAGGGGACTATCACAGTTTGGAAGGAAATGTCTTAGTGGCTTTAAATTCTATTTGAAATGGTTTGTGCAGCAACAATTTTTGAGAAATTACTGTATTTGTCCAAAGTTAGGATCATTTTTGAAACTATTTAACAGTCTAGACAACATGGTTCTAGAGTATTCTCCATCTTATTATTTGAGGAGCATTAAAAAACATCCTACCCTTTATGCGGCATGTGGTTGTGTGTGCCTCTAGCTGAGGCTTTTAATCCAGTACTTAAAGCAGGTCTCCTGCCTGTGACCGTGCCGTGCCAAGCAGGCCACCGTTCCGTTAATCGACTCTGAAAGCTTCAGTGGAAAACTTCAGCTCTGACCCAGTGACACCGGCACTCGCACCACAACAGCAAGCCTCAGGAGAGAACCTAGCATCAAATTACCTCTCTGCCCGGACCTGTACTTTCTCCATGTGTGTGTTTCTGAGAGACAGTATGTGTTTGGAGGTTGGGGGGCTGGTGTGGGGTTTGGGGTCGTACTTGCCTTGACCACGGGCTGACTGCTCGCCCCGGGCCCCTGGCGTCAGTGTCAGAGAGAGGTGAATCGGACTATCTCCACTTGCAAATCTATCCCCCGAGACCCCGGAGCCTCTTTCCTCCCACCTCCTCTCCCACCTCTTGCAAAACATCCTTTGAGGGTCCATCGGCCGTGTCCCTCCTCACCTCTCTCACACTCCAGCAGGCGCTATCTGAGGGAGGAGAGGTCGACCATATCACTAATCTCTCTTTCTGAGTTGCTTGCCCTGCCCTTATCCTCTCCGCCACTGCTCTCCAAGACAGCTACCTCCACGGTCAGGTGACACGGGTTTAGTTTTTCAGGCAGCCAGCATGGACACAGACCTGGACTACCAGGCACATAGATTACAGGCCTTGGGAGTGATTTAGGCGGAATTAAGGGATGGTGTATTTTAAGAGGAAATCCTTTGAGTTTCCTTTTATAATAGAGCACCTCACAGTGGGTAATTGGAGCCCGATCTTGCTCCATACGGCGATACTTTGACCTTTTCTTTTTCCTCTCAGCCTCCCGTGGAAACATCTTGAAATTCTGTCATCTATACCGACACATGTGCTTGTGCTTGCATATACTCCTATGTCTGTACCACAATCACATTAGTTAGATTTAATCTAAAGAAACGTTATATTGCTTTTCCCCGCCAAATTTAGCCGCAGCCCGAGCAGCGTGCAGAATCAGTGAAATTACCTGACTATCGAGTGCTTTGCATGGATGGCACAGGACTGAAAAGAGGCGGAGAGGAGAGAGTGGCTACATGAGGATGAAAGGAAGCGCTAATAATGTCTCTCCCACATGTGTACTAACCAAATTGTCTGCTAACACCGACAACACATAAACTAGCTAAAGACGTGTATGACCTCTAATAAGCAGCATGCACTGTTATGATCATAAACCAGGGCAGGGAGGGGTGAGTGCTGTCAAAATAAAAAACATGTCAATCTTAGTTCCACTGTTGCCTGAGCTCGTTTTGCTGTCTGTTAATGCACTTTTTCATGTTTGCCTATGATGTACAAAGGCGGGAAAAATCACATCAACACGATTTCTTAAACTTCAAGGGAGAAATTGCTGAAATCAAAGCGGAATATCAAAGTTAGGAATGCAGCAGGGAATCGTCTGTGAAAAGTAAATATTTTGTCCTAATGGTTTTGTGTGTTTGAAAGCACATGTGATGAAAACCAGGGATATACATGTCGTGCAGTCAGCAGAAGCTAGGTGGGGAAGTATGGTTAGGTGAAAAAAAAAAAAAAGCAGGAAAAATGAGGCCAAGCTTAGTTTAATACTTCATAGGGCATTGAAAATTTCCCTCTAGTTTTCCTAACTTCTCCTCGCTCTTTGCAATGCCATTTATTCATTTGATTACTTTGCCGATGAAAAGTCATGTCCGCCATTAGCCTGATACCACGACTTTGACGCGCTGGTGGTGACAGTCCATCAGAAACACATGAAAGACAAACTGCCTCTTCTCTGCTTTATACCTACTAAAACAGCAGGTAGCTGAAAGAGTTTGAATATTTTACAGGTCTCACAGGACAACATTCAAAGGCGGCAGAGGAATATCTACAGGCTTCAAGAAAAGTTGATTTAAGTTAATTGTGACACAAGTGTCGTTGATTAATTTGCCTTGGGCACAATTCTCTTCACCTTCTAACAACTGCCGACTTCTTTTCTCACGGGCCCTCTCTCTGAATCTGACCACTGGAGGCCACAAGAGGAATTACGGAGGAAGAAGGAAGGAGCAATAAATATAATTACTGTCAGGTTAAAACCTTCAAAATGTTTAAAAGACATAATATAATGACCTGAGAAAAAAAGAAGTTGTAATGTCCTCCTCTAAATGTTGTCAAATGTGCTTGTTGTTACACTGCGGTGCAAAAACAACATAGTGTATATTTTATACTGAACAAGGTCTCAATCTGAATTCAAGTGGCCTTATTAGGAACCAAACAAACCTCTACCTTTAGAGGAAGAAATATATAACAGGCAGCCATAACTGCAGTGACAAGGTTTCTCCAAAACAGCAACAGTATGAGGAGAGACAAAACAAAAGGTGAGAAAAAAACTCAAGAAGTTCCAGAAAGAAAACAGCAAACATTTCCGAAGTGATGTAACAGGGCTCACGGCTAGCAGTGTGGGGAGGCGAGACTGGGAAGAGGAGGGAGGAGGGATGTTGAAGAGACCTGACGGCTGGAGTATAATAATATAAAAGAAAAGAAACACCAATTTCCTTCCAACAGCTGAGCACCTACGAATTCTATTTCCTCTGCTGGGCTGTAATGTGAGAAAGTACTAAGCCCCGGTCTGGAAAACTGCCTGTGTAAAAATAATGACTTGGTCGAAACAGACTTATTCTCCACATAACCTCTAGCAGGAGAAACAGCAACAGACTGTAAACTGAGAGATGTCTGATCACTACAAGACATCCTCCATGAAAGTCAATTATACTGAACATTATTACAGAAAATTGTTAGATGATTTGTGATTTGAGGGCTTAATAGACATAAACTAGGCATGAAAATGCGGTACCTACTGAGCACAGGCGTGCATATGTAGAGGGCATTCATAATTGATAACAAATGCATCAGTTTCTGAGCAAATTAGGCCTTATGACGGTGTGACAGCAGAGGACTGTGGATACAGTTGAAGGCGTCTAAAATAAGCGGACCTTACATTTAAAATAGCCACCACAAAGATTATTCCTCTTTCCCTCTGTTTGAAACCCTTAACCCTCCCTCTTGGCTTCAGCAGTGAAGTGCTGTGATCCCTGAACATGTTTAACCCCTGGCTGCAAACCAAATTTCCTTCAGGATAATAACAGTAAGCGGTAATCTGAAGTAAATAAAATCATACATTTTACTTTTCTGAGTTCTGGATAATGTGTTGTCCAAACAATCATTGCTGTTTTGCTCATAGTTTATAACCAGACTCTTTTTCTACTGATGCTGCCCATGATTAACTTGTACAAGCTTATTTTAATGCATCTACAATATATATAAAGTAATGAACAAAAGTATACCGCTTCCTTCCACGTTTCATGTCTTGCATTTAGAGAAACTTTGCGGATTCTAAAGCCCTTTCCAACATCCTCACCAGGATAAACACATGTAGCCATTAATCTACTTGGTGATTATAAGTAATTCTAATGTGACATACATGAATTTATTACAGCGATGACCCCACCTAGAAAAACATCTCTCAGCGGAGGAAAAAGGAGAAAAAACAGGGAAGAAAATGATGGAGATGATAACAACATGTAAACACTCTGACTCTCGGGGGCCGGGCTAATGAGCGTGCGGGGACAGGAATGGGAGAGTGAAAGAGCCAGGGCCGCCTTCCAAATATCCACTCCCACATAGGTCATTGGACTGGCTACATCTGAGCAGCGTAAGGGGAGGAGGGGAGCAGTTTAAATGCCTGGGATCTGAGAAAAATTAGAGCAGGGCATGGGAATGGCAGTGTCACGGCAGTCGCCAGAGAATGCTCGCCGCCAACCCGACAGACAGGCCTGCTTAAAAAACACTGTCACTCCTGCAGTCTGATTCTTCCATTTTTATGACTGTTTTCTGAGGACAAGAACCCTGTTTTCTCAAGACATTCTCAAAACAAATGAAGTGAGAATAAAGAGGTTATTTGGTGTCAGTTTAGACTCTATTTGGGTAATTCTTCATCTAGAGGAGACGATTGGGAACAGACCAGCTGTCATATGTCTGGAATATTCTTATTATAATACCTATTAAAGAGCTCAAGATCTCCTCTACAAAAGTGACCAGACTACAGCACATAAAACAAGGACAGGGGAAGACATTGGTCAGTAACACAAAAGCATGTTCAACAACTGCATCAGAAACAATCACAGACAGAGTCTACAACATAACGACATGACAGTACCCATTATCCTTGAGGAGACAGCTCCTTAATAACCTAATCTTTTCATTGTATGATAGCTTCCAAGTATAATGGGGGGTCAATAGGGCCTGTCAACAAATTTCAACCCTGTGGCCCCTTCAAGCAGGTAAATCCAACCATGGATCTGGTCTTGTGAATAGTGGTTGAGAAGGACTGAATGTATGGAGAATTGGCATCATTCACAGAGGCAACATTATAGTATGTGGCTCTCTTGTATGATAATGTTCAAGGATGAAAAATATAACGTCAACGAATTTTCACAGATTATATAGTCTAATTTGTTAATTCAAAACTTAACCATGCAGTGTATGGTGCAAGCAAAGCGTTAATTTCACACACAATGAACTTTATAGATTAGTAAAAACACAACTTATTGAAAGCTGCACATTTACATTTTGATTAATTTGTCTTTTTTTTTTTTCAATTTATCCATAATCTGTTTTCTCTGTAAAAGTGTGTTGAAATCTTGTGAAAATCACCATCTCACGAGCCAAAGGTGGCGATGTTTGATTTCTCTTGTCCAAGCTGCTGCCCAAAACCCAAAGATATTCAGTTTGTAATGAATATTAAAGAAAGAAATGATGTAAATCCTTACACATCAAAACTGGAATCAAAAGAGTTCAAAATGGTTTCTGTCAATCGTTAATCCACTATGCATTAAGTACATAATATTGCATGCAAGTATGTGTGTAGAGGAATGTGAATAAATCTCTATTTCTAGCGACTAGAAATTCCATTTGCAACTTTGAAGTACACTCTGAACATGAAGAAGTGTGCGTGTTGTTCAAGTGGTGTTAATGGTATGTGTATGTGTGTGTGGATTATTTATTTATGTTTGAGACTAAATCTGGGTCACTGGAACCTCGGTTGTCGTCCTCCTCCTCTCCTCCTGAATCCCTCCGTTCCCTGAGAGAGAGGAGGTGCTGTTAACTAACCACAGATAACAACAATACTGTGCTCTTGTAATTTATTTCAATTACTGCCAGGCCTAAAGAGGGCGGCGCTCTTTTCTCTATCAGCGAGGCAGGGTATACACGAGAGTCCTGAGAGGAGTGCTGGTCAGATTACAAACTGGAACAACACAAAAGAGACTACAAATATATGAACAAACTACCATTATTATAATGATCCCATTCTGGTTTACACAATCAATTCTTTCGGACTGGAGTAGTAAACTGAAATAATCTCTTCTATTTTCTATTTTATCTCCATCCTTTGCCGTCTCATTCCTTTCTTTCCTTCCCTCTTTAATTCCTGGGTTTCTCTAGGTGGTCACTTTGCTTGTCGGTATCAGCTGCAGCTCATTTGAACTACTCTGGTCTTCTTCTTTTTATTCTAAACAAACAATAAGCATAAAAACAGCAGAAATGAGCTGCCAGATAAAGAGAGAATCCAATGGCCGGATCCAGAGTCCACCCTGAGCACTAAGTACTGAGCCCTTTACAGACTTTAATTGGCATCACCTGCGTGATCAACGTACACTAAGTGGCTTAGTGCAGGAATGTACTGTGGCAGAAATGGGACAGCAATTTGTATAATTTCACAACCCTGAGTTCTCAAGGACTTACTTAGAAGACAGTCTGTGAGCATGAACACTGTAGCCAGGCCCTGATTTTAGTTTTCCCACAGACTCTGTGGGTGCAAAGTGCATACCTGTGAAGTCCAGTGGGGTGCTAATACATCAAGTTCGAAAAGGGCCTTATGTGTGGACTTTCTGTGTCTACTTCAGATGCAGACTTAGTTTGAAAGATTCCTGAAAATTCTCCATCCATAACAATATGGATGTAATGATGTAACCACAACAACAATAGAGACAGGTTATGGAATCAGTATTTTGGCATTTTGTCATATTTCCCACAGCAACAGTTTTGGTCTCTAGTTCCATAGCGTGCACTTCATCTCTATTGTGGCCCCAGCACCTTCAAACTCGATGTGATGCTTGTGGGCACTTCACATCATGGTCGTCTGACAATTAAATATTGAAATTGGACTTCTAGATTCAAACAGTGAGTGTTCACAACAGTAAAATGGGAAACTTTTAATTGGCTGGATGCGGTTATCAGAGAAAACAAAAGATAGTTAACAGAGAATGAAAGATCATTGTTTTTGTTTGGTTTAATCTAGTCAATCTAATTCAAACACCACACATTTGTGTATTTGAGTCTTGGATATACAGTTACTGCATAGTCCAGGCTTAGATTTCCTGATGCAATGATGTGAAAAATCTGCCCTTAAGGTATGTATTTGGGTTTATCAGGCTGGGTTTCAGTGTTCCCAGGTGTTTTACAGCTATTATTATGTATGCTGCATATCTAATTTAAAGTATGTGTGTATTTTCTCCTACAGGAAGGGAGGATGCATAAGCCCCTCAGACCAGAAGCTACAAGCTCAAAAGCTCGCACAGGATGTTGTAGTACACAGAACACACGCTGTGACAGTAAAGATACCGTGTCTGGTTAGTATTATTTCAAAGTGAAATTTTCTGATAAACCCTTTTTAACCTGCTGGAGCTGTCACTCAAATTAGGTGCTGTTGAAAAAGAAAACCTCCAATATCCTGGGGTTCACAATAATTTTGCAGTCATTAGTTTGCAATTATAGCACAACTATCTGCCAGCTTTGCAATTATCACTGTGAATATATGCAAATTCAGATTGATTTCATGGCCCGATTTAAGAAAAACAATACAGCAAAAAGAATCTCATGTGTCAAGTTGAAAAGTAAAGGCGAAAAAAGAGAGAAAAAAGAAACAAAAATGATGCTTCAAAATGAGAAGGGGGTCTTGATATGAGCTATTATATGAAGAAAGGAGTTAATCAACAAATTGTTAATTGAATACAAGTTCTATAATTGTTGTATTACAAGCACAAACAGCACTTTCCTTAAATATTGTTAATGTGTTTTTTGTTGCACCTATTAGAATTCTTGTCTCTAAGTTATTTCATTATGCTAATCAGGCCCTCATCCGTACAGAACCTCTGCTTTGATCCATGTTGGTGCGAGGATCTTCAAGACAACGTCACCACTTCACTAATGAATTTTACATTTTTAAAGGAAATCTTGGCAAATGAGGACGGTAATTAATTTTTTTATGATGTGTCTCTGTGTTTTCCAACATGAGAAGAGTCAGCAGCCGCGGGCTGGTTCATTTCAGTGTTTTAGCAGGAGGAAATGTGGGCGGTAAGGTGGGAGAAATGGCTCCAGGCAGAAAGATTAAAAGAAGCTGGTAATTCAAGACTTGTTTGGACTGATAAACTTTAGTGTTTTAATGTGCTTTTGTGCTCAGCGTGAAGAAAAGAAACTTTTTACCCTTGTGTTACTCGTTTCCTCTCTCACACTGCTCCCAGTCTTTCCATCATAACTTTCTCTCGGTGGCGTTCCTGTCCGGCCCTGGCGTTCAACATCGCTCCGAGGCGGCCTTCTTCAGGAGGAGGCGGTGAGCCGGACCCCGAGGCGAGGGCAAACCACCAGCGAACATGCCTGCATTATTAAAACCCGGACAGCACTGAAGTCAAAAGGCTAGAATCTGGATTAAAAGCCGGCATACGACAGTACGACTGATCAAAAATAAAAAGAAATTGAGGCTCCTGTCGGTTGTTTTGTTTATTACTCCTGTAACGTTTCTGTGCTATGGAGAGTTTACTCTTTTGCCAAAAGATGTGGAAAATCTTTGTGCCAAGTCTGAATCATCTTGTCTGAAGGTGAAGAACATATAAACAGCTCAAACACCCCAAATACCAGGCACTTACTTTTCTTTTTGCAAATATATAGTAAACTTTGTAAGCGTTACTTTTTAGCTTGTTTTGGATAAGTTAACTAAGACCTGAAATGAATTAACCGATTGATGCTTGATTTTATCAAGCAAAATAAACTATGTCTAGTTACAGCCTCTCAAATGTGATTTGCTGCTTTATGTTTTTGTAAATCAAATTGAAAAGAAAATACTTATTTCTGCCTCAAAATGAACCATCAAACCTTTCACAGCAACCTTTCAATATGCACAGTGCACAGTTGTCTCATGACACCCTATTGTATCAAATATACAGAATTTTAATCCCACGAAGCACAATGGGTGCATTCCAGGAGTAAAAATAGATATTTACAAAGGAAAAAAAATAGCTGGGATTATTCAGCATGTTTTCATGTACTTTGCAAACTGCAAGCTGCAATCTTAACAAACAACAAGAAATTGAACCTAGTGATTCATTGTGACATTTCCTGGACAATAACAACAATACAATAATATATCCAGCACTAAACTCTGAATTTCCTTTTGCTGTTTCGTGTGTCACGGTGTGTTGGATAATATCACGTAGGTGAACACGACAGATTGTGCTTACCTACTAAATCCAGCATTAGAAACATTTTTAAAGCCTGCGCCAAAAATCAAATCCTGTCCCGTCCTGTCTGGTGCTCAGGCATTCTGCCAGATCTACTCCAGGTAATACGGGCTGGAAGCTGACTACACAAATCTACCACCGGCTGTGCCTGGGATACCGCAGCTATAATTTTCCATCATCTAGCCATTTGAAAAACATACTGTGGCATGTAGTAATTAATTAGGAAGACAAATACAGGCAGAGGGAGGTTTTATGTCGATGGGAGTCGTGTTTTGATGGATTGAATGACGAGTTTCTAAGGGTTGAAATGGGCATTGGGCTTATACGTGATACTGACGTAGGGATAAGCTCTCTCTCTAATTCCCTGGTCACTGGGTCAAACTCTCACTCTAACTCTCTTTTCTCAGTCTCCCGTGCTATAAAACTGCATCCCAGTGTATAAGCTAATGTGTCATCATTTAGGTGTTCTCCATTTAAAATACTGTTAACATTTGTGATTTTAGGTTTAAAACACTGTAATTCTTCTAATCTTAACCCACAAACAACATGTGTGAAACAAAAAGAAATGAGTCATCATCACTTAGACTGAAGGATTCAGATACTGTAAATCAAAGTTCCAACTTAGAATATACCTTCAATTTATATGGTTTACTTATATGATCTGACCGGAATCTGACTGGAGGAGGTCAACACTGAATCACAGTTATGTCCAAGTTGTAACTACACATAAATTCTGACTGGGTTGTATGTTCCCCCTGGAAAATTAAGTAAGTTTCTGGAGAAGTTCCTCACAGCAGGAAATAATCATAAAGTCACGGATACCCCATGAGAGTTCACTTAGGACACGATGTGGAGACTAGTAAATAGTGACTGTGTAAAAGTTCTTATCTCTGAAGCATCAGTGACTGGGGCATGGCCAGAAGAGAAACTTTGTACTGGCACATTACAACCCATAACAATCTAGACTGATGTTTATATTATATATTAGTTATTATCTTGCAATTCGTACAATCTTACGGGAAAGTGTAATTATCTTTTGCTCTGGGCAGATTTAGGAAAGGCGTCATATGAAACTGTGCCTTTGTATGAGGTTGTCTATTTTTGCAATGTGCTGCTGCAAGACTCCCAACAGGTGCCTGCTGGACTTGGTGGAGTGTTGATCACGCCAGCTGGCTGTGTTGATGGATGACCAACCACCAGCGTCTTTCTTTTTCTTTTTCTTTTTTTTTCTCGAGCCTGCAACACGAGCTGCCGATCTAGGAGGAGGCGAGGAGAGACTAAGGAGGCGGATAGTGATCTGAGAACCGAGAAGCAGTTGGTTTCAAGAGCTTGGCACCGTGCCTGCAGGCAACCTGCCAAGAAAAAGGTTCCTGTGTACTTTCAGAACGGTAAATGGGAAGTTTAATCAGGCTATATTGAAATGGTGATTTCCTCCATGGACAACATGCGTGCGCACACACACACATACTGATCCAGACACAGTCATGTATTCCTAAATGCATATTATAACTCTACACACACACATACTATATTCCATGCAGGTGCACCGTGTCATTGAGAGGTGCTTTCACGCAGGGTATGGAGAAACACATGCGAATGAACATGTGCACGCATGTACACCTCACACCTGCAATTTGGCACACAATCAGCATGCACACACGAAAACACACTACTGGATGAACAGATAGATAGACAGACAGACAGACAGACAGACAGATGAATGATAGATAGATAGATAGATAGATAGATAGATAGATATAGATAGATAGACAGATAGACAGACAGACAGACAGATAGATAGATAGATAGATGAATAGATAGATGAATGGATGATAGATAGATAGACAGATAGATAGATAGATAAATACTGTTGCTCTTAAATAAAAAACACCAATTCTGTGAGAGCCTTGCAGATTACCTCTGAGGGTCTATACATTAACTACACAGCTGGGGGTGATCATAAATATATAAGAATGCACTGGTGATGGCAGATGCAGGCAAGCTTCAACACATTGAATATTGACATTAGAGATTGAAGATCAAATCTGCAACAACTGGCACTTCTGTATCACTGCATGACAGCGAAATTTTTCAGTGAAGAAATAACCAGCATGCTCCGTCTTCTTTTCCATCACCTCTGAGCTAGTCATTGTCTGTTTTATATGTACATTTATAAGGAGCTGGCATTGCTTTATCTTTTTACCAGCCGTGAGGATTAACAAGCCTCAGCTTGGCTGCACCTGACTGAACCTGCCTCATCCCTCAGCTGGAGGATAATGCCTCTCTCCGGCCCGGCTCTGTCCGACCTCTCGCCCTCAATTTGCTCGGGATTTGAACTCTTGAATTATGAAGCACTAACAAGAGTCTAACAGCTGGTACAAGGAGAGCTTCTCCTGCATGTTAATCACATGAATTAAGATGACCAGTGCTTCCCTGGGCCTTTTCTTCATCACACCGGCTGTGGGTGAGCAGGGTCAAGTGTAGAGGTGATCTGCGTCCCACGAAGGCAGGCCTTCCTGCCCCTCACATCAATTTGTAATCTAGTCGTCTCCTTATTGAGTGGGAAAAAGTTCGTGCCCAGGCGTATGCTAACATCCAGCATGCCTAACAACCTACATTTGATCAGTTGATCAAAACAACTTTAAAGAATCCTACAAAAATCCTGTACAGTCTGCAGCAAAAAGTTATCACATGTTCTGCCCCTTAACTGTTCCAACACAGTTCATTGAAATTTGATACAAATCTTAAACGCCTGTTAATTATATAAACAAACAAGATCACTGTAAAGGAAGTTTATCTGTTTAGGGAATTAATTTTATTTAAATTATTATTATTATTATTTTTATTTTTTTGCTTGTGAAAGTAGAGTTCGTTTTCGAGGTAGCGTTTTATGTTATGTGTTCTTTATGTAGATCTATTTTCACCACTGCAACAATATATTTCATGTCTTACAAGCCATCAGTGCCGGGCACTTGTCTCTGATAACAAATAAAACAGACAAATAAAACAGACAATATTCTTGGAAGGGTGAAAAATATGAATTCCTTCTAGCTTTGTGATTAGCAAACATCAGATCGACAGCCTTAGGACACTCTCAGTTGCATTGTATGAATGCAGCCATAGTGCCGTGCCCACTCAAATACAATTGGAATTCAAACCACAACATACACAGACACACACCCCTCCTTGTGCCAACAGTGGCGCCATGCTGCACCCGTCGGAGCTTCCGGCCTACAGGGAGAGCAACCACAGCCAAGACCAAGAGTCTCCAGGTGCAGTAGATTAGCCAGGCAGCAGATGTATAAGCTCCTCAGCACGTTCCTATTAGATCTCCACAATTGCCCCACCGAACCCCCAAACTGCAAACTCTGCTTCAAATTAGCATCTGGCTCCCCGGGGCAGCGAGGGACTCCTGTTAGTTCAGACTGGGGTTAATGTCAGGTAAGTAGGTTGACTGGCGACCGCTGCCGTCCTCGGTGATAATTACGTTTTGACCGTTTGATCCAAGTCATTTTAGTACTGGGGGGTAGAGGTGGCGGAAACCACCACTTCCTTTCCTCACCACAAGACTCACCCTTTACCGCCACGACCACACACACACATTCTTTATATTCTCAGATCTCCATTATGATGAGAGGAGCCACTTATGTCCTCTTGTTAAGTACACCAATGACAAGCGGAGAGGAAAGATGTGAGGAAGGGTGGAGGAGGGTGAGAGAAAGAAATCCTCTTTGACGCGATATCCTCACATTCCCTTTCAGCTATCACTGTTTTGTTTTGAATATTGGCAATTAGAGGAGCCTGAGAATCAACTTTTTAGTACAAAAGCAAATCCACACACTGCCATTTTCTCCCATTTCCTAACTAAAGTGATCCAGTCTTATTTCTCCCACTGGGTATGACTCTGCTAATAGACCCTGGTGCATCCGGTGTCAGGTCGGGATCTGAATAATCTCTGTGTAAAGTAATGTCCTCTGTTTACAAGCCATTATCTGTTCAGAGTCCCTCTCTTGTCTCTCTCTTTGTTACTCTCCTCTCTCAGTGGTAGCCTAATTGCGTTATCCAATATGCACTCCCCTCTTTGATCACTTAGCGCCACTTAAGGTGTCTGCTAGAGTTGCTGGAAATTGTCGGAATAAAGCAAAAAAGGGAAGGAAAAAAAAAGCAGGGGAGCTGTCGGCGGTGAGAAAAGGCCTCCTTAATTGCGGAGAGCCTTTGTTTTGTTGAGGAGATAGGTGCCACGGGCGGCTCTGACATGGTTTATGTGAACGGTTGACAGTGCTATTCTCTCAAGTTAAAAACATGGGAGACAGATGTCGCCAAGAAGCCGCTCGAGAGCCTTTTCAAGACCATTAAGTGGTGAGGCCAAAGAGGAGGTAATTAATACACAGACGTTGATAAAGTTGACAGGTAAAATGTATACATACTGACTTAACTGCAAAGGGAAATCTCCAATCATTACATCGTGCCTTCTATACGTTCAGAAATATTCTTTTTAATCTTAACAAAACAAAGACCAGATCAACAAGGTATCAGATCTGATTAAGTTAATTAAGGCAAGTATTTACTTGCCTGAATTAAACAATATAACAGTGTTGGTTTGAACAAAAAGTGAATCAAAGACAAGTCATGATTGTTGCCAAGGTTATGTTCACTGGTTAGAGTTTTATAATCAAGACTTAGATGAAAGAATTAATACCACCCTCGTGTCTGTGTGCTAAATATGGAGCTGCTATGAGCAGTGTGTTCACTCAAACCAGCTACCCTGGCTGTTTCAATGGAAAACAAAACCCAATAAGCATCACAGAGTCTGTACTGATTGTCCGCCAACCTCTCTCTCGCTTGCAAAACTCAAATTTTAATTTAAAATCACATCACAAATGTCTGGATTCACCTGCTAACTCCTTTTTAATTCCCAAATAGATACAATAGATAGAAATCAAACATTGTATACAAGATGGAGTTTGATTCACAAGCCATGAGGATAACCAAAAACAGCAGATAATAAAGAGTAGTTTAATTTTCACTTAAGAGACCAGGCAGATTTGCATTGGATCTCCTACTATCTCTGCACTTTTTACAAATCGCTGAACATCCCCAGGTGATATTAGTCCTGTGTAAATAAGGCTTTAGACTTTAATGTCCTGCTCTGTTACACTCCTCTCCCACCTCAGTCTCTGTCTCCCTCATTTCCATTCTAGCTAAGTCTATAATTGCATCGTGCATCCACTTTTCTCTCTCTGTTTCTTCCTCTCTCTCTCTCTCTCTGTCTCCCTGTCTCTCTGTTGACATTCTGTTGCAAAATAAACCCCGGCAAACACACTGTACATACGTGCAGTACGGGCTGTAAAAGAAACCAACAACTGAAAGGTAAATACCACTTTATCTGGCCTGTCACAGCAACAAGCAGCCAAGCACTTTGTTTACCTCGGTGCTGAGTGAAAGTGGCTCAGGCCCTGCTGCTGTTGTGATATGGCCTCTAATTAGCTTCCAGGCAGCCTTTACCTGCCTCTCCCTCAGTGGAAACCATCAACTCCCTTGTGTTTTTCAATGTTTGTAAAAAAGGAAAACCCTTCACTCCTCTGCAAGTCCCTCTTTCCTCCTTCTATTCTCTTCACTAAAACCTTGTGTTGCCCACCACTTACTTCTGACTTTTCTCTCTGTTGTTTTGTGGAAGATTCAGTTGGTTTTCCGTGTCACCCTCTGACATTTTTATGTAAATACAAAGCCTGTTTTACCAACGTGATGCTGATTGCACAACAGTAATTCAATCTGTTTCTACTCATAAAAACTTTTACAGTTGTTCTTCTAAACTCTCTGTGTCAGAAAAGAGTGTTCCCAGGAAAGATCCCTTGGTACAAAGGAAGTAATGTGTTTAACTGTATGTTTATGAATTTGTGAAACATGAGAGAAACTAGGCATTAAGAATAAGTAGCAATAGTTTTCCATGAAAAGACCCAAACCAACAATAAATGTATCCTGTAGACTATTATTCGATTACTCTGTGCTGTAGAGCTTCACTGTTGTCCAAAAACTATTACAGCCACATTAATGAGCCAAAACCTTGCACTGAGTGACATGTTCCTTCATTACCATAAACACACACACACACACATACACTACATATAGCTGCCATTAACACAGCAAAGGATGTGTATTAATCCTCAGCTGCAAATAGTGCCCAACAACTTCAACTACACTGCTCAGCTGTTTTAGGAAAATATTTGTAAGCCGCCATATTTCAAAGAACCAATGGGCCACAGACTAGGGAAGTTGGAAAGTTGTGCCTTGCTCAAAGGCAATTTATCAATGATTGCTCAAAGAGGACTGATTGATGTTCCTCATGGGTGATAGAAAACAAACCAGCAACCTTTAGGTCTGCCTCTAAGAACAGTTCAACTAAACCTTTAATCTGCTTCTCCTGCCCTCTTCTCCTTTTCTTTCTCCTCCTCCTCTACTTCCTTCCCTGCTGCCGGTGTGGTTAGCCGCCACGCTCCGCTGAGCCGCTCTTGTTCCCCCAGGAGAATATTTGTGCATGCATACTGTACATGAACTTTGGATAAATAAATAAACACCGAAAGAGCTGCTAGATAATTGAGCACAAGTGAGATAGAGAGAATCAGAGAGAGTGAGGGAGAGAGAGGGAGGCAGGCAGGCAAAACAATTTCTCCAGGGATGGCGGCAAAGAGATGGCGAGACAGGTATGATTAAAACCACAGTGATTTATGAGAAGGTGCGCCGCCCGCCGTCACGCTCGCTGCATGTATTAACGTTTTTGTTTTGCATAGAACTCATCTGGAGACATGTGACCCCCACATCCCACTCACATATGAACACACACACACATACACTACCAGAGCAGCCTTCTGCCTTCATTTTACCTTATTTATGCAAAAACCAGCTGGGATTATAGAGGTTAAAGTGAGAGCCTCACATGGCATCACTTCTTGTTGTTGACCCATGCGTAGGTGTTTGGCTACCGTCCTGTAATATGTTTCCTTAACACTAAAACCTGATTGCCCTTTGACTGTGCTGGGGGAATGTACCCTCACAGGAATGTAGGGTGCTGTGGGAATGTACTGCTCTTCCTCTGCAAGAGTCAATGACTCCTGTGGCAAAGAAATCATCTCTAATGTATGTGTTTATTATCTGTTGCACATCAGTACTGTATTTGAAGCCACTGTAGTTCCAACTGTGCATTTGCAATGTATTGTAATGTCAAAAAATTTAAAAAATGCAAAAAATAAATAAATAAAAAAAATGTAAAAATCAAGTCTTGACTGGACAAATTTTAAACATCCATGTCGCAAAGTGAAAACCTGTGAAAAACATTCCTTTAGCTGATCTACTGTATGTGTCTTCTCCAGAGACCACTGGTACAGGAGCTTCCTTTTAATGGCTGTAGGTTTGGTGTGATCCACTCCTTTCTGTGATATTGATGTCCATCTCTGCAAAAAGCAGCCATGCAAATAATTAAAGTGGAAATACACTGTACTGTCAACTAGAAATCAATAACGATGGGAATAATGGTCAATATCCAATAGTGTTCATTCCAAACACCAGAGTCAGCCTATTGTGCAGGAAAAACTGACTGAAGAACCATCATTTGCAATAACAAAGCCTTCATCATTTAAGGAACAAATACTGAATGGACGTTTGGATCACTTTTGATCACCTAATAGCTGTTTCCTGTGCAGTATTGTGGATCACCTTTCACACACCTCTCACACACACAGGTTGAGGCTACACAGAGTAATTGGTCACAGCTGCAACAGCAACAGCAGAAAGCATGAAGAAAAGTTTAACAGAGTAATGCTAAACATCCAGAGACGGTTTCTTTGGTTACTTTGGCTTCAGGGTCGATGACGGTTTGCCCAACAATGATGACACTGACTCTAGGGTTAGTTTGTCATTTAGTTATTGAACCTTTTGTTTTACGCAAAAGTAAAATTAAATTAAAGTAACCTTTTATGCATTTGCCATATTGTAACACATATGTAATATAAACTATGTCCTTATATGTTTTGAAACTACAAGTTCAGTGTTTACCCATCTGTAGATGGCCACAATATCATACCCCATCATGCTGGATTGTTGTGAATTTGCTCTGTTTTTATGGCTCATATTTGCTGGTGAAATGCCACTTTCAGCTTCAGATGGACCAGTTTATTCTGTTTCCTCACATTCAAGCTGAAAATGGTGGGATTAGCAGTTGCAGACTTTAACAATACATACTGATAGGCAGTACGAGGATGGCAGGATTTCACATGCAGCACAAACAAACTCTAAAAACACACGTCTGAGTAAACTATGATTATCAGTCTCATTCATATGTGCACATTACATGTATCCAAACATTCATATTCTGCAGAATGAAAAAGTAGATGCAAAGTGTTATTTGAGCTCTAATTGAAAATGCAGTGAGAGCCACTAATGCCAAGAACTAAAGTAAAACCAGGAGCCTGCATGTGTTATGACAATATCTCCACGCTGGTTAAATGATGATAAGGCTCAGGTGGCTCATATTAACCTGAGAAAATAGAGGCGGCATATTTCCTCCCGTTAAAGTGTCGGTGCACGCCGGCGATGGCGGCAGCGGCGGTAGCGGGGGGGTAATTGAATTCTGGGCCGTCATACCTACCTCAGCTATGGGCTTCATTGAGATTAATTACTCACTGAGACCCCACACATACAGCTTCGAGATAGCAGCCATTTTAGCTCGATGGCGTCCAGGACAGCAACCTCAGCAACCTGAAGAAAGAGCGGGTGGCCAGACAAAGGAGGGAACCACACGGGCACTGATGCTATCGCCAGCATTGTTGTGTTACGATTAATTAATTTCAAGGTGATTATACTTCACTGAGCACACTGTGGCGTTTCCTCCAGAAAAAAAAGGGTATAGGCGGGTTGTGGTGGTGGTGGGGTAGATAAGCAAAACAATGCTTGAGGTGATATTCAAATGTTTCCAGGACAGACTAATAATAAAGGGTAGTAATCTAAATATTCATTTAGGAGCATATGTGTGTTTAATACACCTTGTACTGAGGCATAAAGAACAATAGAATATTGCCCTTAGCTGTGTTTGCAGCTGTGACCTATAAATCCCATATCTGAGCTCACTGCCATGTAGACATTAGCTTTACAGTGCACAGGAAGGGAGGGGACATCCAGCAGCATTCCAAAGGCCATAAGCAGCAATTTTACAACCACGTAGCACAAAATAACCATTATGGATGAACGAGGGAATAACAGACTCCAGATCAAACCCAATGTATCGACAAATTACTTGAACGGTTGATTTACAGTTTTCATAAATGACTTTGTAGCATATTGTTAAACAAAAACTACGCTGCATTGAGATTTCCATTTGCTTATTTTATTCTTAAATGATTTGTAAATTCTGAAAAACTATCCACGTTCTGTGCAGTAAATTAAGATTTCATCTAAGTTGCCCACCCCTACCTCACATAAATGTATGTTTTATGTTAAGGTAAGTAAGAGAATGCAAGCAAAACCATATGGTAGAAGGTATTACGTTCATTAAAACATGTAGATACGACAATAATTATGTTGTTTAATTGATGCTACTGTGACAATATGACTGTGTACCAATGAGAGCTGACAAAAAATGACAAAAATGCTGCAACTCCTGAACTCCATAATGTGAAGCAAGATGTTGCTGGAACAAAACAACATCCGTGATCAGCAAACCTTTCCCCTGGTAGATGTAAGGTGAAAATAAAAATAGGGGTGGGGGTGGGGGATAGAACTGCTCATTGTTCTGAGTTTTCCTCCAGAGGTCCACAAACAGGTCTGAACTCGGTTCAGGTTTTAGCAGCGCTGTCACACCCCTTTTCCACAGCAACACTTGTGAGTGATAAAACAATACACACCTTTCAGCATCAAACCACACTGCAGCCAGAGGCTCACATCAGTGCAGTCCCACTGGAGCAAGTGGGCTTCAATTATCACCACACACATACACACACACACACTTAAACGTTTCCACAAACACACATACAGAGTCACAAACAGCACACACTTCTCATAGCTACTGACACCAACGAGTAAGCAAAGGGAACAAAAATATGTCTTCACATACTCTAAATCAGATTCTGTCTCTCACATGACATGAAGATTTTACTCTAATCAAAGTCAACAGTCACATTTTTCAGTTCTTATCTGAACCACGTGGATGTTTGGAACAAAACTGGATCCCGTGGCATGCATCACACTGTGTGTGACTTGAATCTGAGTGCTCATTCACCGGAGACAGTTGTCATAAATGTTGGCATCTTGAGCCTGTGTTAGCATGGAGGAAAACAAGAGACAACAAAGGAAAGAAAGCCAAATAGCTGTCTTCACTGGTATTTAGGGAGATCCCTCAATTTAGTAAAACAAGCACTGCACAAAATGGATGAGAATCAGAAAAATAGAATTACATACTCTATTTCTGAAATCTGCGAGAGAATGCAGCCTCACATGAATAACGTGCAGTATTAGATCTAATATAGATCAACTATGAATATTTCATACATGTTCTTTGAAAGGTCAGTCAGGTGTCCTGTCAACTATTTTTTCCCCGAGGACATACTTGGAATTTACATCTTGAGGGCCTGAACAATACCAAGACTACACAGTATCAGCCTGAAACATAGTTGAGCATTATGCATGACAAATTGTTTCTTCATCCTTCGCAGTGAGTTCAGAGAAACATATTTTGTGTTAAGGACCGCCTCAACAGAAAGGTGGCCGTGTCAATATATTTGCTAAGCTTCACTTGCCTAATTTAGCAATGTCTATGATGTGCCTCTGGACACAGAGGGTCTGGTCCCTCCTGCCCAAACATCACATCATGATGGCTGAGAAAGACTGCTACAAGCTAGGATTGGTCAGGTTTCAATGTGTAGCATAACATTAGTCTTGAGAAGAAATGTAGGGCACTGTGATCACCTATTCTGACTCAACATGTGAAAACACATAAATATCTTTAGCTATGAGTCTAACTTTGTGTTTTAGCACAACGACAACATGTTAAAGGAAACAACAACAGTTATTGCTCCTTTGCTCCTCTCCTTTACATCATAAAAAAGATGTGAACAGCCCTTCAAAAGAACCTGATGTGGGCAGGATTGAGCTCTAATTATCAAGCACACAACACCCATACACACCATACATCCACAGGCTCTGACACCAGCGAGCATGAAGGTGCATGCATCCTTATATATATATATATATATATATATACACATAATATACGTGCCTACACAACTCACACAAAAATCTCTTCATGCCTAAGGTGCCAACACACAAACATGTAAACAGAAGCTCATTAGGCTCATTAGCCCAACGCAGGACCAAGCACACAAAAACAACGTGGACGTAGTTGTCTTCCAAAGAACACAAGGAGGTCCACCTTGCCAGTCAATAGTCTTTGTGGCGTGTGGGCGTCCGGTTACAGATACCTCCCTGCTCCGGCCCCTTGCTGAAGGGGATCTGTTTCATAGCTAATCGACAATATTGACAAATATCATATGCTATGAGATCCTAATATGCTGAGCTGCAGTTAACTCTTTGTAAGCGCTGTAATGAAATCAAAGAAGGTGCTCGGCATGGGTTATGCTTTATGTGTATACTGAATCTAAGGTGATACTGAATTTATTAAGCTTAAAATCATAATAATAATCGATGTGCCAAATTTGGGGAAGAAAATATTAAATATTTAAAATATTCATCTAGCATTTTGGGGAGTTTTATAGTTTTGTATTTATATTTTCTTAAAGGACTGAAAAATATTTTAGAACAAAACACTATTCAAAAGCTTTAAAAATATCTCAAATGTGAGAGAAAAATTTGTAGACGTTCCCCCCTTAAACATCACAATTTAATGTGGACTATAAATGACTTTGTATAGAGTTGGTGTTAAACTCCACAGATGTCCAAAATTCCGTTTTCATTTGTTTTCTAAACAGCATCATGTCTTACAGGAATTGTCTGTATGATCTGAATTATTCATATCATGCAGCACTGACTGTATGTTCAGTCAGTTATATTTCCTATTGTAATGTAGGGAATATAATTGACTGGGTGGCAATGCTATATGTGTTAACACATTGACAATAGATAGACAGTATCACAAAAACTGTACTAATGGGCATACAAAAAGGGCTCCACTCCAAGGGGTGCATACATATTTATACCCATGTCCCCTTTCATGTGTTTCTACAAATCTTATCTTGCACATCTCCTCTCAGCTGCTCACTAGCTGAGAAGCTCTTTGTATTAACAGAGACCTGCACCGTTCAGGCTCTATTTGGTTCCAGGGAGCCGGTACCGTCTCATATCAGCGCACAATTTGACCGTGAAGAAAAGGGGATTAGACCTGCAAAAGTGTGACCCGCTTTACATCTGACCTGCTAAATCAGTCAACTTATATTCATATCTCGCCCTCACTCCCCACTTCCTCGCACATCCCCTGCTCACTTCCCCTTGGGTCGGCGCAGATAACCTGAGATGAGGATGAAAAAGAAAAAAGGAAGGAGGAGAGGAGCAGCCATGCAGGTCTTGTACGGTACAGTTGGTGCTCGCCGGGGCCCAAAGCAAAGCCAGGTTCTCTGTTTTCCCTCCTAAATCAATAAGAGGGGGTCCTCTGGGGTGCCCTGGCCAGCCATCTGGACTGAAATCCAGGGGCTCAGGTTGTCCCCTGGGCTCCCCCGCCTTCCAACCCCATACGCACAAGGACCTGGCACTAAGTTAATCGTCCTGCCTCCCCCCTTCCCTTCCCTTCCTCCCCCAGTCTCCCCCCCTTCATCATCCTCCTGCCTTCTGTCCCTCTTCGTACACCTTCCATCTAATCTGGCCGGCTGCGACTCAAATGTCAGGCCACCTGGGAAAGGCAGCTGTTGGCCTGCAACGGGAGCCGCCGCGGTGGGCCTGGACCGGTCCCAGCATGCACTGCCCTGCGGTGTTCCTGACATGCTACCTCCAGGAAATAAAACAGCTTCCCATCAAAGAGTGGGAGACAAGAAGAAAAATGTGTGATGGTGTGGGATGCATTCTGGGATTAAAGTAAACTTTTCCATTACTCAAAGGTGTCTCACATCCGTTGAAGGACCATTCTTTCATTTTACACAGTTCAGAAAGTGCAGGATAATCATTTAACAAACAAAAAACCTAATGTGGTAACTACTTATCTAATCTGAATAAAAGGCAGCTCAAGTCAATGAAACTGTTCCAAAATCACTGATGATTACCCATCTATACTATAAATATCAATGATTCATTTCAACCTTAAAATAGCTGACTTGCAAAAAGCATCACACGGCTCACCTAGAGTTTGTGTTTGCAAATTTAAAATTTAGCATTTTCACAAAAGTGCTCTTTGTTTAACATGGAAATACTCCTCAGTGCTTGCCTAATAGCCCATCAAGCCTACTTTATGTATGAAGCACCTTTAATAAACGAGGTGAGAGTGCATTAGTCTACAGATGCACAGAGAAAGCGAGTGTCATGAAGGTAGAGGAGGTTGGGTAACTGGGGGCGTTGCCGTTGGTAACAGGGATATAGCAGATATGACAGGTTTCACCAATCAATGGCTTTGGGAGACATGAAAGAGAATTCTTCTTCTTTGTGTTGACAGAGATTAGTGGTGTCCATGCGACCACACATGCATATCCACACATGTACGCTTATGTGTACACACAAAAGAGCACATAGGTGTCCAGCTAATAGCAAAGTGCATAAACACACATCTCCCCACATAATTATTCAGATTCATCAGCTATCATTACTGTCACCATTATCTTCATCCTCACCCTCATCCTCCTCCTGCTCATTCACAATCTGCAGCACAGCAGGTTATAAATCTCAAACTGAAGTACAAATTACAGCAGGTACATGAGTCTATCATTTGCCTGTGGAGGAAGGAAGGAGGGCCAGCAAATGAGAGGAGCGATTTTCATCAATACATCGCCAGATAAAGATCCATCTGGATCCACTGAAAGGAGGAGGGGGGGGGCAGCTTTTGGCATCAATGCGTGGCCATTGATTGTGCGTCCCATTACCAGTATATGATCCAATCTAAAAAGGGAGAAGAGGAGCGACGCTGCAAGCGGGCCTTTCTGCTGCCCTGCCATCAAATAAGGAAGACATCCCCCCTTTAATCACTCAGGAATGATTTGGGAAGGAATCCAAACATGAACACAGAGCAACGCTCGGGAGAAAAGCCGAGATTTGTTTGGGGGGTATTAAAAAAAAAAGAAAAGAGAAAGAGAGAGAAGAAAGGAAAGAAAACACACTGACAAGGCCTCCCTACAAATACTCGGTCCGCTCCGTGGGGAAATAGGAGCAGAAAGGTAGCAATCAATATTGAAACACAGAAATTAAGCATTTAAATCGGTAATTAGGGAGCAGGCACGTTTTTTCACACCTGTACGCCGCCGAGGCTGCCAACCCCGGCGCATCTGTTTCCCTCCACCTGCCAGACACCTGGTATCATTTCAATGGCGCTTGATTGCATTCAAACGCCGAAGACTCTTTTAAGCTTCTTAGTGATTTCGCCCCCCTCTTTCTCCTCTCCCCCACCGCCACCCCCCCTGCATTATTTTGTATTTATTTGTATCTGTTCATTCCAATGCAGGTGCCTCGCAGTAATACTCAAGTGCGCCATACATGAGTGATTCTTTTATGCCTCAGTTCCTGCATTTGTCATTTTGGCGAAAGCAAGAGGATTAGGGGTTTGGATGTGTACCTCCCTTTTTTCTCCTCTCTCCCTCTCTCTGTCTCTTTCTCTCTCACACTTTTAACAACATCCTTCCCGAATAATTTGCATACCAAATTCTTTAACCCTACGGTGGTCAGAGAGGACTGTCAAATCCTCTCCACTTGGCTTGCTCTGTGTGTGCATCAGACCTGTGACCGCTGACTTAGTTCCATCACAGCAGATATAAAAACTCAAACATGAAAGAGGTTAATACTAAACTAGCTTTTCTGCCTGTTTCTTCCCCTTTTGTCTGTCACTTCTTTTCTATACAGTATACAGTATAATCACTCATAAGGACACAAATATATGTTACTGCCAGGTTTTAGTGTCTCTAAGACCTGATTATAAACCCAAATTAAAGTCGGACGTCCAACCATGGCAGCTTTGGCAGCATTATTTTCTCATGTTCATATAATATGTATTGGTTTGGTTTGTATTTTCCTCTTCTTGTCAATAACATGACAACTATAACATGGGCCCTAGTCCCTGAAAATCAAACGATAAGGCCATTTTGCACAAAACAGATACAATATGATTTTCCAGTAGAATAAAATCTTCAGTAAACAACATTGGTCTGCACTCAGTCCTGAAAAAGGTTATGCCACGGTTCTGATGTGGATGATAAATAAATACTGAGAGCAATAACAAACAGTTTATGAGAGTGATGTTGCATTTCATAGTCTGGTAGTGTAATAATGTACAAGACAATGTGGTGGAACACCACTAGATTGATGACTCTTGCTTATCCAAACACAGTGCATCAGTGTTTCTATTAGCCAACTGTGGTTCCAGCTATAGTATGCAACTTTTTTGAATATCTTTAGTTGAAAGTAGTGAGCCTTGTCTCTCTAACCAACCACAGAAGAATTCAGTTTGATTCAGTTACAAAAATGCAGGCATTTGATAGCTACTGTGCTCCTTATCTGATGCCACATTTACATACAGGCATCATTATATGTTGAAAATATTGCTTAATGAAGTTCAGGTAATGGTATGACTTCCCAAAATGGATGCAAAGCGTTACAAATGAGCATTTCATTTGTACACCCATTCTATTTGGATTCTAAGGCCTGAAATAAACCCTGGCCACCTGAGTCACCCCTGACCCCCCCTTTCCCCAGCCACACAAAAATCAGAAAGGCGACCAGGGACTTCAGATGAAACTTGGCCGCCGGCTGCGCCATGTGCAAGTGTTGCAAATTTCCAGAATTCCCTCACTTTTCTCCCCCACGCCACCCCTGGAAACTAATGGGATCATTCTGATTCAGTTACGGAGATTCAACAGTTAGAGAGCCACCATCTGGGTTTCTGTTAACCTGAGTCAGATGTGAGCCTGTCGCTACTGCAAGGTAGAGCAGCTTGGTTAATGATTCTTAATCTTTTCTTTAATTAAATTGTGCAGCCAACCTGAAAAATCTATCTTAATGCAAATGAGGAACTCCTTTTTTTGGCATTTGCTTACCGTAATGCACTAATAAGGTTAATTTAATAAAAATCTGTTCCAGTTTTTAGAGATAATTGTGTGTTTTCTTGATCTATTTTGTACAGAGCGGGCAAAAATGTTTGTTTGTGGAAATTGCTAAGGGAGGGAGAAGGAGCTCACAGGATGAGCCAGAGAAGACAGACCTGCCGTGGATAATAGTATTTGTGTGAACTGAAAATCTATTTTGCTCCACAGCAGTGTTCCACTTCAATCCATAGTGGCAGTTCCTGTCATAAAATTAAAAAAAGTCAATGCGTGTTCACTACAAAGGTGTAACGTCAGGATGGTGAACAGGAACGAGAGCAAGTGGAGGTTTCACTTCAACCTTCACAAAGGGACAACTCTGGATCAAAAATACAGTCGCAGCAGTAGTGTGTTATAGGTTTGTATAACACAGGAAATGTGTGACAATTATGTTCCTGTCAAAGTATGAATTGACAGTTTTCACTGTGGTTCACATGAAAATGTTTGCTGGTGGTCCATTTGAGAAACAAAAACAGGTGGACCTAGTCAGACTAAAGAAAATATCCATAATGTCATTTTTGGCATGAGTCAAGACTCAAGAAGTACATCAGAAAAATTCCTCCAGACGTTAACAGGTTTGTTTGTTGTTTCAAGATTTCAGTTTTACTTTGAAACCATCATGAGGATCAGGTAAATGTGTCAGAAACAACAGCTGATATACACCAGATGTGTCTGCTGATTGCTCAGTTGCATCTTCTAGGATGCTGAAAATCGCACACCTAGACACTGGTGTTTAGATAACGAGTTACGATTTATTTCATCAGGGAGACAGAGATCGAGATCTGTTTTTCAAGACCAAGACCATAGAAAAATGCTTCTTTTCTTCAAGGGGTATGAGGAGAGGGTATTTCTTGTTCTGACCAAAGCTAACCATCAAACATGCTCAGTAAAATGATTCAAAGAACATACTCTATGGGTATAAGGCAGAAATAACTCAGGTTGGGATATAAACCTAATGTTATATCATCCAAGCAATACTCAGTAGTCAAGAAACTAATGTAGCGAAAGAGGGTAAATAAGGTAGTAAACTGGAACGGCCTGATGTTGCTTTATGACATATATGAAAGCTCAGGCTAATTTGGCAAAATGCACGTTTTAATGAAATATTCACAGACCTCATGCTTAAGGTACAGAACCTAATCTGAATGTGTTGAATTATTTATATTTACAGCACAACTGATGCCTGATAGTTGCAGCACGAGGAGCCCCCCTGGCTCTGTGGCTCTATATTAACACTGCTTACTAGTCCTCCAAATACCCCTGGAAATAACTGAGATGCACCAACTTTTTGTGAAAATATCTGCTTGGTACAGAATAATGCTTTCATGCACTGAGACGGAGCAGGTAGAATGGGGTCTCCAAATGTATATAAACTCATTTGTAATCAGATATCAAAACCTCAGTATTGTTTTATGGAAAGACAGAGCATGTTCCAACTTTAATTATAACGTCAGTCTCCTGATGCAGAGATTAAAGCCTTGTTGAGGTATGGCATGATTAGAGAATGTGTCTAATGGGAAATTATAAGAGGCGGCATGGATATGGTAGGTCCGGGACATGGCAAAAAGGTAAAGCCTTATATATTCTCTTTTATTTTTAGGAGATTTGGGATCCAGGTTCACTTCTTTGCTTGTTTCTGGGTAAATTCCAGGAGCTGTTCATGACTGCTGCCACAAAGAAAAGGCATTTTGATGTTATTCAATTTCATTTGTTATTTTCATAATATTTGTAGCCTTGTTCAGCAAAAAATATTTTTAAAGGTCAATAAAGTAACTAAAATAAAGGCATAAGCTGTAAAAACATGGTGTTAAGACAAAGGGTTGGACCAACTGTGTTGATCTCACAATTACAAATTTTTGTGCCTCTATGAAAAACATGGATACATAGTCTGCAAAGTTCAAGTTTGCAGCAGGCGCAGGAAAAAAAGTCATTAATTAGATTACATTAGCTGCAAAGGCTTAGGGGGGATTAATGTCGAGAAACGTGTGCACTCAAAAGCAAAAGATAGTGTACCTGGGTGTGCTTCAAACCTGATTAGCTCTTGCGGCATTGAGCTACAAGGGGTTTGACGGCTCACGTCTTGTTGTCTACCTGGCAGTTTGCGAGTAATCTCTCCATTGTGCTTGTGGGAGGAAGGTAGATTTAGACATCGGTGTGTATTTCTCAGCTGTCTGCAGAATAACACACACTTGCTGTCTCTTTTTTTCCCCTTTTTTCATTTCTTTCCTCCTGTCTCGTACATCTGCTCTGTGCACATGAGGCCTGCCCCCTCTGCTGTTCCTGGCAGCAGCTTATCCAGGAGGTGTGTGTATGTGTGTATGTCACAGTCAAGGTGTGTGTGTGTGACACATTTCCAAAGCCAGTTGTAATAGGTGAATCACTGCAGCGTATCCCAGCATCCTCCCTGGTGGCGGCCCGTACTGGCAATGGCGGCAGGAGGCTCGTGTCAAGAGACGGGAGCTGGAGTAGAGCGTGTCAGAGGCTCCTCGTCATCGTCGGCGTTGTCCGGGGCGACAGCTCTCCGGCGGATGGAAGAAGACATCCGTCAACGTCTCCTTGGCACGTGATTCCTGTGCTGCTGGGAATAAGGATGGCGCGCTGAGGCGCGAGTAAATTCTCAAATCAAATAAAAAAATCTCCAGTAGAGGTAAAGAAGGGACTGGAGGGGGCTCAGGGCTGAGGGGAATTACAGAGAGAAGAGCAAACCCCTCTTCGCTCAGTGGAAAGGTAAAAATATTATCATACCACGCGTTATAAAGTGCAATCCACACGATAACTTGACAGCCCCGATGTCAGACAGGCTCACTAACAAGTCTGACAATTGAAAGTCGAGGTGAACCTTCTGGGAGATGGAGGGGAAAAAGAAAAGGGCCTGTTGGCTAAGTGTGCTCCTTCCCACCTGCCACACACACATGGAAAGACACACATATGCACGCACACACTCACTCTCTCCTCTTCCTCCTCCTCCTCTTCCTTTAACAGTGAATAAAATTGACTCACTTGCGGTGTGGCAAGCAAAGGTGCGGAAGCCGGTAGCATCACCTAAGCGGAGGCGTGCTGATCACACCTTCTCTTAATGAGCTCCTTAGAAGGTCTAAAATAGCAGACTCCCCCTCATTCTCCCCCAATTCTCCTGTACTTTTACCCATCTCCTCACCCCCCTCGGTAGCTTGTCAGGTGAAGCCTCACTCATTTGCGGCTCCGGCTGTCATCCAGAGGGAGGAGGTGAAGTGGAGTGAAGGTGGTGGTTGAGTTGGTGCAGAAAAGTTTCAGTTCTAAAGAAGAAGGAAGGTAATTTACTAACGACGGCAGCGTGCTAGAATCCACGGAACACATTTAAGAAGCGGGAAAAAGAAGACGAATGTGCATAATGATAAGCAACTAAAATACACACTTCAACGATTGATTAATTTTGGCTATATCTCATATATACAATATGTACCAATCAAGCAAGGACCACAATTAGCAATTTATTGCATTCAAAATCACAAAGACCTGTCAAGACAGATTCTTAATGACAGAACCTCAATGATCTGATGCTCTTCTGGCTGTAGCAAGTCCTCTATCCTAAATGATAAAACAAGCTGCCTTCACTCTCTGTGGTTGTATGTTGGGACTAAGTGAAGCGTGTAAACTATGTAAACCCACCAAACACAAAGTTGGACACAATAATACACCAGATAGAAGTTACACATTTCAGTGGAATTGAAACACTACAGGAAATTGCTATAATGTCAAAATGCATCCAGTATATTCAAGTGTAATCAAATCTACTGCTAAATGTTTTGCTCAACAACAGGTCATTTCAAGTTTTGACCAGCGTGAATAATAAAACCTTATCACAACTGTGTCCACATTTGTAAATTAAAGTCAAATGAGGTGAGTCTGTGAGCAACCTATTACAGTTGAGGACAGAATTAACTAAGACTACAACCACAGGCATACTGTATACAAACACATATACCCAAATACATTTGGGTATAGCACATAATTCACAGTCTGTCAATAATTAATCCAGGAATACCTGCTCCCAACATGTGTAATCTTCTTAGGATTATATTGGGGGAAAAATGCTGTCGCTGCTATGACAGGTGTTCCTGCATTAGCATCTATTAAAAACAGATTATATGGCAGTTGCTCTCATTTTGGCGGCTGACATGGAAGAAAATGTTGTTGTTGGCGGTGAAGCAGTTGCACAACACATATGCGCCCATTGGAGAAGTGAGCTGCAAACCGCCTCTGTAATCATGGACAGCTATTATCTAGATGTTTTTTTAAACCTTTATTTATCCGAGGAAGGTTTGCTGAGCCTGCACATCCTTATGCAGTGGTGTCCTGCTTTGCATTCAGACGATTACACACATTTAGACTTGCAAGCTGCCCAGTGCAATGGGCCTTTTTGTGTTATACACTGAGCCTTAACAGGTGTACAGCAGTGTAGCTGCAGTCATAGTAAGACTCCAATAGATATGACGGCTATTTATTGAATGATATTTCCTTCTAGCTGCTTCAACTATTTCTAAGACAGTTATAGATTTTCCAAAATTTGCCTTTGGACAACAATCTCAGAAGGGACACTGTACTATTGTTCTCAATCAAATGTTGGCATAAGAGCACAAAAATGAAGATAGAGGGATAGTTTTGTTCTTTAATTCAGCTTTACTGACACTAAAACCTGATGTTCAGGTTTTCAGATTGCTGGAAATTTAGCACGTCCTTGGCCATCAAGTCACAACAACATATGTCAGGATAATTATTCATAAGATGGACAATGTACATAAATAAATTGACCCAGAAATGCAAAAATATCATCACTAACTGCTTCTGAGGTCTTAAAATGTTTACGTTCCTTTCAGCAAACATGCTGCTGATCTTCTGGACCACGCTGGATTTCTACAGTTCTCAAATGCCCTGCTATCATTTGACTTTGAAAAGATGAAATATCCCTTCTCGCTATCTCCTCCTTTCATCTTTCTTGTGCCTTTCAAACTTCATTTCCATCTGATCACAAAAACATTACACTACCTCTACTGTCAGTGAATTACATTCCAGTTACCAGCACTAATTGCAAATGATTCTAATGTTTTGAACTAAAGGGGAGAAAAAGCTTTTAGCATTTATTTTCTGCAAATTTGAAGCATATCTGCTCATTGTAAACAGCTCAGAATACAAGTTTTAGATAAATACATAAAACATAAGCAAGTCAAACCACTAAGACTGCCTACAAAAGATCGGACCACATGAATCTTGATCAGCCCTCTACCCCCCACCTCTTCCTCCAGCTGCAGTAATGGCTGGCAGGTCACACATGCACATTGGAAAAAAGGAAGTGCTAACGTTCAGTCACAGATGCGAGTCTATATAATGAGGCCCAGTAAGAAGACGCCATAATATCCTTGCTAATAAGGTATAATCGTCTCATTGTAATCAAGTTACGTGCAATTTATGAGGGTTAGGGAATGGGCCTTTTGACTCGAGATGTTTTTTTTTTCCTCCGGATGCTGGTTTGCAGGGCTGCGAGTGAGCATTGTTAAAGGCCTGAAGGAGGTGTTGAAGCTTTTCAGCACAAGAAACTGTTAGTATGAAAATAAGAGAAATACATTTAAAACCCTGAATTGCCTTGATCCCCTGTGTCACATTTCCTCCTTATGTTCTGTTCAGTTGTTAAAATTCAAAGTCTGAGTATGTTGGTTTTCTACAAAGGAAAGGAAAACAGGGTGGCACTACAGTGCTTGATTATTATGTGGTAACTTTAAAAAAATAAATAACACACCTGACACACACACACACACACACACACATACAAAAACTATATTCCTTCAAAAGGAGTATAGTGATGTATTAATACGAATGCAGAGTATAAGACTCACTTTCTGGGCTATTTCTTTATGGGATTCTAGGTATTGCAAACTCCAACGAAGATAAATTGTAGAAAAAATTTATACAGATCTGCCAAGCTTTGCTTAAATGCACACAACGACATTTCTGAATCCCACTAAGTCACATTAAACCTTGTCTATTGTCTGCCACAGTTCACAAAGCCATTCTAACTGTGCTGTAACATTATACTGTAAACAGTTTGTGTATGCTCAGGCTGATATGGTTACACTCGGCCATTTGCTCCTTCTCACATACATCAAATGCCGGCTACAGGAAGAAGCATATGAAAAAAGTTGCCTGTACCTTATAAGACCTACCGCAAAGTAAACCAGCTCACCTTATTGCACCAAATGTGTTTTCCATGTATGCAGCTCTCCTCGTACCACAGTAATTGCATTCCTGAGCCAAACACCCACCCATCGGTGATTTGACACCGTCTGTTTGATGCACCGCGTGTACGTGTATGCACATAAATGTGTGTTTGTGGTGCCTGGAACATATTACTGTCGGTAAGCCAAACCTGCCTGCGATTGTACTAATAAAGGCTGTGTTGCTTCAGCTCAGCCTCGACGGTAGACAGCACCAATTACATAAAACGAATGGAACGCGAAGGGGTCGTCTTCCACAGCCTCACTGACACCCGCTTTGAACTTCCCCTGACTTCAAAAGGTATTCGCTGAGTGATTACTGGGTAACAGACTGGGTAAGAAAAAGAGGGAAAAGAGGAAAAGAGAAAATGTATCCTTCAAATCACCTATATCCAAACATTGACATTTTGATGCCTTTGAAACACGCACCGTTGCCTGAAAACCTGCAGATACAGGATGACAACAACAAAGCGGGCCCATTATCAAAGTCGATAAAAAGCCTCCATGTTAAACCACAGATGTGGTATGATAGACAAGGTAAACCTCAGAAAATCACCAACATTCAAATGGACACTTTATACATGTGTAAATTAGGAGCTACTGTATGTTTCCACTGCCGGGGGAGCTGTGGATCAGGAGAGTCTTGCACAAAGAGGAAGTTGCCAGTCTGGTGGAGTCTGAGTGGGTGAGCGTCGTGCTGAGACAGCTCATCAATCAGCCCTTCGAACACCTTTCCCCCCCACTTCCTGTAAGTGCTCTGCGATCCGCAGCGGCCGCCAGGAGTCCGCAGGAAGCCACCGGGTGAGGATTCAGCAAACCTATTTTTTCCTTTTAATTTGAGCAATTGCTGCAAGTATTGATTGAGCGAAAGCACAATACAGTTACAGGAGAGGTGGAGAGAGGAGCGCCGAGGGGGGAGGGCCTGGGCACCGTTAATGCAGCTCCGACGGGGGAATCAAACGCTCCCTCTTGTTTTAAGCGCTCCTCCACCCCGGCTGCACAAGGCAACGGTGCCGAGCGGGTCGATAGTGCTGATTAAACGGCACATATCCCAGTCATCAATATTATACACACTCTATTTGCGGGACACTGATGTTCAAGTCACACTGCTGGTGAAGTAGACAGATACAGGAGAAACATAGACGGTGTAGTGCAGGGACCTGAAAGTATCCATGATCTCATTGCAAAGATACCTAAGTGACACACTCTAGAAAAGTTTTAGAGCTGCAATATCTAAGTAATCCTCTGTCTCCTGCTTATTATTGATCAGTGCTCAGATGAAATAAACTGGATCATGATCAGGCATTTAATCACCTGATTCTCTATCACTGACTGTACCTGTACCTCTCACAGTTAGATATGTTGTTGTCTGTTGTTGTTTGTTATTTGTTTGTGCTGCAGATAAATTGAGGAGACAATTTACAAAACATCCTGATAACTGACAAAATGAATTTTCATTTTTTATGATTTCTGTTCATAATACATCTTACCTGAATAAGGAAAAATGCATGTTAATACCATGTCTGGATGCTAATGTAGCTCACATTAAAATCTGATCTTAGCCAGGTGTAAACACAATATGCAGTCTTTGGGGATAAATCCACCTAACAAGTTGAAAAGTATGAATTGTACTCCGACTGCTATCTTAAGCAAGCTCTGCAAATGACTACAGACAACTGCCTTCTCAGCAAAGCAAAGTAATACAGATGCTTGCTTTCCTTGACCTGGGACTCAGCATGTTCGATAACAAGTCCACCAACTCTGCATACCTACTATGCATATTTAACAATCACAACGTGAGCAAAATCAAGATAACAAGTTCACTTCCAAGGGCCTGTGATCAGATGTTAGTATCCACATTACCCATGTTTTATCATGAAAAAGTGAAGTGGTCACAAAGTGTGTATTTATGTTCACGTGTGTGTTTGTTAGAGTGGGGTAGAGCCTCTCTCAAAAACCTCCACAACTAGCTGCCACCTCTAGGTTAAAATCAGACACATGTACCAAAGCCAGATTATGTCACAAACCTTAACTGACAATACACATCGAATGTAGTAGCATAGGAAGTAGATTTCAATCTAAGCACTTCCAGTTCAATAGGCATATTTCAAATATTAGATTAATTCATGACTGTGTGTCCGTGATGTGTAACAGCAAAAGATGAATCTGCAGTTGCAGAAGCCACTGCTACACTTCAGCAAGTACAAACACAAACCTAGCCCCCGACACAGACACACATTCATACACACACACATGCAAGTGTTGGACAGTCGATAGCACTACCGCATGATAATCGATTGCCATTTGTAACAGCAGGATAGGCAGAGGGGTCCGATCAGTGCAAATTATTGTCACCGCATGCTGTCGTGCTGTGCAGTCAGCCGGTCTGCATAGCGGAGCAAGATAAATGACAAAAGAGTCGCGGGAGCAAGATAGCAGTTAGTCATACCTGGTAGGGCAGGGGACTCGACAGGGGGGCGCACATCAATACGACAGGGGAGGGCAGAGGGGTGGGAGGGGAGGGCAGGGGAGGGGGGGAGGAGGGTAAGGGGAAGAACTAGGGACAAATTAAAATACAGTAAACGACATATTTCATGACATTCAGAGCAAGTAATGCTATGCTAGTATGCTTTTTTTCTCCTTTCACTGTATGAGTGTGGGATATGTGTGTCAGAGATACACAAACACACACTTTAGACAATTCACATTTTCTTTTAAACACACTTGATCTTACTGTTTTGGTCCCTTTGCAATTAAGAAAACAAATAAATGTGGTCCTCTTACATATTTTACTGATACTTGTACTTCTTGAAAAGACACTCACACTTAACTTACACTTTAAATCTATTTTATATGAGTAAAATTCTTTATACTTATACACATACCTTGCTAATAAAACAGTCTTGACTCATTCCTGATTCCGATCCCCCAGATGCTGTACTTGTCTTGGAAAAAAATAAAATATACATGTCTCTACTTTCATTATTTATGTATTTTACATACATTTTCTTTGACAGGAAATACTATAATACATTTGTTCCACCTGTTGTTTCTGACATATGCACTCATTAATTTCCTGTACTGATGGATTTATGAATCTCAGTTGATTCCAGTGTTGCACTTACTGTAGGTTCCTCTAAATGCCTGGACTATAAATTCTGTATGCCACAGATGTATTTGTGTAACTCCGAAGCTGCATTTATTCCAATACCTCAAAATAAAAAAATTTTTAAAAGGACACAATCAAAATCCAAGTAAAGTGCAACAATTGTTGTGCAGTCCAGCGATGAAGACACCTCTCAAGAAGTCAGCAGTGTTGCATCAAGCAGCCCCATTGATTTCAAAACGGGGAAATGGAAGGCTCTCATTGATTGGAGATGCTCGGGGTCTTATTAAACAACTGTGACTGTCCCTAAAGCAAACGTTGGGGACAACTTACCTAACATCTGACTAGACTCCATTGATTTTTTTCTTCCTAGGTTGTGTTTGCATGTCCCCCGCACTGCTCACTGATGCCGTGGCAGAGTCGGAGCTGAGCGGCGTCGACACAGCAGCTGTAATTTGTGATAGCCGAACAGACGTTCTTCTGGGTCAATACTGTATCTTGTGTGGAAGCTGGCTAATAGGAATAAACATTTCACCTTTGTCTACACAATCGAGTCATGTGAATTCCCCATAGCGCTGCAGGGTCAATGGGTGATGCAGTCGGGTAACGGGGCTCCTGTTTTAAATGGCTCTCATACAGAAAAGCCCATTACAAATCAATGGGGAGTCATTTTTACGGGGGAGGTGGTGTCAGGCGAGGTAACTCAGGTGCAACTTTAATTGTTGCAGTTGGAATAGTCCTAAACAAGAGCTGTAGAAATCTATGAAATGTGTGTATTTGTAGCTCTGCTCTGTGGTGTGTATGCTACAGTAAAAAGAAATGGAAACGTGAAGTCATGGCAGAGAAAACTGGTGCCTATGAAAATAAGCTATTGCCAGGTATTCATGTTTGATGTACTTTCAAGAGGAAACTTGGTTTTGTTTCATTTTTCTTTACATTTTACAAATTGAGCTCATGGCCATATTCACATTTATACCTTCAGGCTGCAGCACACTGACTTCAAAAAAGTAAGTGATTTCTTTTTAACAAAGATTGTTCATTTCAGGTGTTTTAACTGCACTTACAGTAAGTAATCATCACAAAGATTATGAGTAAACAGCAGTACAATGGACAGGGATCAGTGATGACCCTGATGACAGGAAGCTGCATTCTGAGTCTTATCAAGTCTTGGTAGTGCTGAGACAGAAAACAAAACAGGGTCATCAGTTATCTATACATACAGGGAAGAATGAGAGTATGACAGATGCCTGCAAAATCAACAACACTTATACAGACTGAGTACAGAGTTGTGGCTGTGGCAAATTAAAAATGCTTTAAAATGTGGTTAAGGTCTTGCTGTGTGCTTTGTGCTCCCACCCAACCATTGACCTTGCTATGCTATTTGCTGGAGTATTCTGTATCTGGGCAACATTACATAAACTCCAAATATATTAGCAAGTGCAAATTAGTTGCACATGAATTTGATTTCGTAGGACACAGGGTTGTACGGGTGACATGACTCCCTGACTCCTGATAAAATTAGACCTATGCCTGAATGGCTCTGTGGACACATTGCTCAAGAGTGTGCTGTTTGTACAGTAATTTTTTAAGAGAGGGGAGATCAGTTTATGTTTCCCTTTACTGTACAAAGTTTCTTGGGTCAGGATTTAAACAAGCAATTTTAAGGTCCTTTAGGACACTTAAAAGAAAGTCCAGATCGAAGCATATAATTAGAACCAGTCCTATCTGTGTGTAGACCTCCCAATTTCTACATTTTCTTTGATTATCCCAAACACAGAGGCACCACAGAACTTTTCTCAGAGTGTGAGCGATGCAGAGAAAGTGGGCTGGCAACGAAAAGGAGCCAGCTATACTGAGGGAGCACATTTCATCCGAGGGCCAAAGAGTCAGCAGAGAGTGAAATGACTGTTTGACTCTATTCCATCCTTCCCTCTTAAGTCACACAAAGCGCAGTGACTCCCAGCCAACTGTGAGGTATTGTATAATCACCATGTAGCTCTTAAGAGGCCAGGGAAGGAAATCGTTGTGGAAGGAAGTGCGGAGAGTTAGTGTACGTTCAGGGGCACAGTGGGAGACACATTGAGTAGGGGTGGACTGCAGAGCTGTCAGTTAACCAGCACTGTACGCTGAGTCGAAAAACTCAGGTCTCATGTCTTTCTAAGGCACTGTTAACAAGTCGGTTTAAACAAGCAGCAAAACAGCTGAAAAATATAGGTTCAAGTTGCTAATGTGAAGGTGGAGTGGTATTATATTCAGGCTGATAAATCTGCAAGACTAAATAAGAAGAAACTGGTAGCTGAGTTTTGGATAATTCATGCAGAAATGACAGAGTGTGTACTAACAAAGTGCAGTATATAGTATATTGAGCTAAATGGTGTTCATGGTAGAGTAAAAATTAGAAAGAAAAGCTTGACAAGAAATCAATGATTTTTGCATGAAACTATAAGACAACTGTACCCACTGTATAAGCATTAGAGTTTGTAGCATTTTAGGTATTTCCACCTGCATCAAACAAGCTGAGAGGCAATTTACATCTGCACTTTCTCATCATTAAGTCAGAACTCATCCATCCTCAGCTGAAAAGGTCACACAAACGTTTTACAACCTGGACAATTAAAGTTCAAGTCCTTCTCTGCTCTACCACCTGTATCAAACCCGTTATTAGCCTTGACACTAATGGTGTCAGATCATTCTGTAGCAGAGATAACTCTATCCACGGATGAAATGCTGATTTTAAATAACCCGTCTGGTCAAACGTGCCCTCGGGGGTGATCAAAGGTCAGACCAAAGGCTGTGTTTGATGTCCGACCCATGGTCTGTTAAGTTCTCGCGGCCACAAGTGATTCGCAAAATGGGGCCGACTCAAAGGGCAAAGCCAGCGACACGAATACGTTTTATGAGTGACAAATACATTTTAATCTCTGTTTTCACAAGAGCAAATGGCTACGACAATGCATTGCCAATTAGCAGATGAAAATTCATCAGTGGGGGCTGTTGAGCAGGATACTGGTCATGTTGCCATTGCTCTTCGATGGGTAATGACCAGAAAGTGCATGATCGCTGCCATAGCAACGGCAGTCTTGAAAAGTCCATGAGTGTATAAAGGCAAAGTGCTATAGGCAAAGAAAAAAAAAAGGGGAAACTGTCCACTACAGCTCATTAAGCTCTGCTAATTCCCTATTTCATGAAATGTATAAGTCATGAATCATAATATTTCAAACATTAACATATAAACTGTGGATTCAGCACACCAAAAAAACATTTAAAACGTATGAGCTTGCATGTCCCTACAAGTTAAAATTTCTTAAGTTGGTGCCATTTCCATAATTTTACTAGACAAAATGATGCACTGAAGGCTCCTCTCTAACAGGTCATGCATCAGTTTTGGAAGTAAATGACACTTTTAGTAATGTAGAAAATAAGTGTGACCAAACTCAATGGACAATGAGTCATTCCCTTCAACTGTTTGAGTGAATTGCAGTAAACGTGACTGTACAATACTGTAAGTCCAAAGTAACTTTTTCACACTCTGACTTTGTTAAATAGTCTATGTTCAAGTCTGATTTACATGTTATATGTTTTTGTAAATTTGTACTTCTATACCACACTGTCACCACATGTGACTTGTAATGCAACAAGCAATGTGCAGTGGCTACATCTATGTACTTTAGAGGACTAGGCTACAGTCTTTTTTCATAATTTACTGCACCACTTCAACTCATTATACTTACGGAAAACAACATTCTTCAGAGAGTTCATTCCCCATGATGACTTGGTCTATAAACTTTCACTGGAAACCACATAAGGAGTTTCCTAATTTCAGTTTGTGGATTACTGGACAACCACATCATCTTTTTTTTTAAGAGATGAAAGTATTTTGGCCAAGATGGAGTCTATGTTTTGACAATTACAAAAATGTGGTTCCAAACGCTGTCAAGGCAGGATCTCAATGACAAAATTATCCTATTCATCTGTTTAGGAGAAATTGTGAAAATTAAAATAAATCTTTACATTTAAGGCAGGCAGCCCATTTCTTTAGTTGAATCATAAAACATTCCTCACATAAAAGCAGATTTATAAACTCCCCTGCATCTCCTGTGCAGCACCTGTGCCGAGCGCGGGGCAGATAACACCATATTGGATTGATGCACTTGACTTGTTTCGATGCGGCGAAGGTACTTTGAGGACGAACAGTTAAACACACTGATTCATCTCCAGCCGAGCGCGCTGGCACACACAGCTGTGCCGTCCGGCGAGCTTATGGCGTTGTCATCATACTTCAATTATGAAAAGAAACATTAGAAAATGTGTTAAATTGAAAAAGTGCCTGAGGATGTGAACCAGGAGGTCGGGTGGATTTACTACATCTTTGACAAACTTAGTATGTGAATGTGCTTGGGTTTACCAACTGGTACATCTTTAGAAAGATACAGTCAACCTATCTACAGTAGATGTTAATGCAGTTGAAGCATATGACATAGTAACAATGAAATTAATTAAACAATCAGAGCTCTTGACCTTACATATTGGCCCAACAAAACCATCATGATGTGATAAGATGATTATTCAGTAGAATAGAACAGAATCCAGAACACTGGACACACACACACGAGACTAGTATTAATAACTGCAGATGGTATCTGTTCTTATCCCTGCTCTTATGTACTTATGATCTGTCAAGAAAAAATTCCACCACAAATTATCTACCATTACTTACTAAGCCAAGGGTCACCTTCAAGTATTCAGTCCCATGCAGATCAGCGTCTCTGAAGCCTTTTTCCTACAAGGATTTGTTTGTTTTAAACAGTTTTTCTTTCTGTTTTGGGTCAAAAATTATTGCCACTGCAGTGGATATTATTACATTTTGGGCACAATTTCAAGATGTCCTTGGTACTCAGCATGGGAGAGTTGGAGGAGGAAAAGAGTCAGACACAAACAGGTCGTGTCCCAGTCCGACTCGACCCTCTACCTCACTAGTTGCCACCATGTTTGGGTGTTGTGCCCCAGAGGTAAGGTGAACAGGAATATTGGGACTCCAAACACAGCACGGCAAGGCTTCATAAATCAAGCGCTCCTGCAGATTCTCATTCACGTATCGCTCCGTCTGGCTGCTTGCTACAAGCTGTAATTACACACCGGCTAGCTGTTGTATGGAGCTGAGGAATGAGCTACAACATAACGCACAATAAAGCCTGTCATATAAAAAATGGTGTAAAATAACTGGATCAACACTGCATTTTATGGTCTCCTAGTAAAATGACACTCAAATGTACAAAGAGAGGGAGTAAAAACACTGTTGTAAACGAATGGATGGTACAGACAGGGTTTCCCCCAAATCCCCAGATTTTTTTTTTCTAACAAAATGTGTTATCCTCTGTGCTTTCCTCCTGCACCAACCCATCAGTACAACTACTGATAATTATTTACAGAGTGCAACAGAGAAGAAAATAAACATTGCACCAGAAAATTCAGTGTCTCATCAAGTTGGTTGCAGCAGGGCAGTGAATAAAGTACAACGTTTTTCTCCTGAAAACCATTCCTGTCTGTTTCTTCATGCTTATTTTGCAGTGTTCATTATGTTGAGTGTTAAGCTGAAAACAATCCTTACCACTACAGAAGTCTACAAAGACTAGACACCGTGTTGATGAGATAATGAAATAGATCTAGCAACTGCACAATCATTTATACTAACAGGAGTAAATAACAGAATTTTTACCATACACATTACAAACTTTTTTCCAAGGCTTTTTTGCCAGAGCCCTGTGCTTTGGCACGCCAGTACAGTGTTTTTTCATCCAGTGCGAGTGTCTGTCTGCACACAACCTAAATGCTAAGTTAGTATGATGTGGTGTCTCAATTACCCCACTACATGATGTCAACCTTCTAACTCTAGACATAAAAATACAATATTTTTTTAAAATCTTAAATGGGAATGGCCATCAACTTGATCAGATGATTAAAACCTTGAAACACAACACACTGCATGATTTTATCCCCCAACTATCAGCACCAACACATCGAGATGATGTTCACCGACAAGTACAGCTTTTTCATGCTATTTATTACTCTTGTTGTTCTAACCTGCATTATACAGACATAAAGAATGCCCAATAGAAGCAGGACACAAAGCTGGAGACTCTGAAAACAGAGAGGTTGTAGAGGTTTGACCCAAGCTGTTTAGCTTAAGAGCTGCAAACGGCAGGAAGCAGGGTTAAAGTCAGATCTCAACAGGGGCTTCTGGGGAAACAGCACACTTAAACCTGACTGGGCACTTCCTGCTTTAGAAACAACAGAGGCCACACATGGTAATGCTGTAACTCCTCTGGTGACACAGCTCTTAATGGACCAGGGGAAAGCCTGAGGAGAGCTGGGTCAGGGGATCAATCGGTATCGTGGGAAGCTTTTAAAGACTCAACTCTTATTTGAGATTTAAAAATAGAGCCGGTCTCGCTTCTCCCATAGCAGGGAGCACTCTGTAGGATACATCTGGACTGATGCAACGGGCAGCAGCAGTCCCATAGCTCAAAAGAAATTTCCACTCACTGATGTTCTTTCACCATTACATATCATCAAACTGTGGCGCTCAATGCAGTCCTGGTGGGATTTAGTAAAAGCTCTGTAATTTACTTTTGTAATGAACTTTATTGGTGTATCCACTTTACCTCAACCTACCTCATCTGCTTCTACTTCACTGTAATTTCCTACATTTCATTTGTAAACTTTTTTCTTTCAGCTGTGGGTTGTTATTTGTAGGTGGAGAGAGCAAGAGTGATAGTAGACTGAGAGAATATCCAGTCACTTATTGCAGACTACACCGTATTCTGGTACAGTTTCAGGCTTTTGTTGGTGAAAACATGTTTCTAGATACACTGAAAATGTCTTGTCACAACCTCACATCATCTAGACCTGACCAGAAGAAGAAAAGGCATTGAGCAACCAAATGTGTCCATGTTAGCGTTTAGCATGTATTTTTCAGTAAAGGCTGCTGCTGAAGAGAAAACTTTCAAAGTCATTCCAGCCAAATAAAGAGGCAGGTGTTCAGAAAAGCCTTTCTTTGGATAGATAAAATCATAAATAATATCTCTAGGAACAGTGTGATTCATTACATCACAGGTTTACAGCCCAATAACAGGACCCTTTACAACAACTTGTTCTGAGAAGGTCTGTAAAAAGAGAAGCACTTAAATTAGAGGCACTTTGCTTCCCCCTCTACGGTCGGACAGCTCCGTTTGAAAGATCTCTTGACAAGGAGGAGAAACTCGTTGTCAGACTGAACATCCCTTCCCAGAGCCCCTCCTTTCCTTTAAATACACAATGGGAATGTCAGAGTCTATGAAGCAGCGAGCCGGTACCTGAATGAATAAATCGCAGAGCGCATGTTGAATTTGCTGTCCTTACCCATGTGTGAACAGTGGCTGAGGGCTTCATGGGTATAATAAGGGAACAGTTGTGCTGCCTTAAAACAATGTCATCTTAGGGGTTGATGCAAGACATACAGCTGCTTCATATAAGGACAAAACATTCCCTAAAGATTTGGGGAATAACTGTATAACTTTACAGTGTCAAACTGAAATTCTTGCCTCAGTACTGACTGCTTTTATGAAGCATCTCATCCTTTCAGGGACACTATTGGGTAATTGCAGTAAAATCCAAATAATACCACAACAGACACATTAATTTGCAAAAAATTCCTTGAATGCAAAGAAGAAACTTCTCTCTCTGAATGAAAGCATTGTCTCCTTCTGGCTTCTTACATGTAAAACACTGTAAACTTGATTAAATATTGGATCACATTCATGCACAATCTCCTTTACTCTTGCCAGAGTTTAGTTTTTCTTCCTTCTGTATCCACTTAAGCATGATTACGATTGTCAAGAGTGTTTTGCCACCAGTAGCTCTGAGAGGCATTGTGGCGCTTTTTCTGTTTGACAAAGGTACGCTTGTTCGGCTGCCTGCTCCAGCCCACCGCCCTGCTCTTGTTCTGGGCTTGGCCTATTATGTTTCATAGCTTGGAAGCACACTCCCTCGACAAAGCGGGGGTAAATGAAGATATTTGTTTCCACTCAGGTAGCGCTGGCACGTGCCCGCTGCTGCCTCAGCTCTCGGAGACAATTAGTCGACACCTGCTCGCAGCAGATTGCTCTGGCAGATTTCTGCTGCTCCTTTGGCCTTCGACACCGCCATCTGGCCCGGGGAAGGTGTTGCACAGGTCGCCTTGCTGTGTGGCGAACCCACCAGCCAGAAGTGACTCGGAAAGGGGGAAAATAGACGTAGAGAGGAGGCAAACAGGAGTGCAGATGTCTTTTTTTCAAAGTCTGATTCTTTGTGTCTGTCTGAACATCTGATCTTTGTTTCTGGGCTAGAATTTAATCAGTATATTAGCAATGATATTCATTTATTCATCTAGGCTGCAATATGTTTCCATGTCCTATGATGATCTAAATGCTGTCTCAGAGAAATTTCATACAATAAAAGTAAAATATCTATGGCTGTGTTGCCTTCACATACTATCTAAAAATATGCTCTCCATTTCTCTTTCTTTCTACTTTCTTGTTGATCTCTGGTTTCGATTCTCTATTTTTGGAGGTGAGAAGTGATTGGAAACGGTTGGAGGCAGGAGGGAAACATGGACATTAATGCTAATGAGCGCTGCACGCCAACATGCGGCTATCCTTCTTGGCCTCACCTTTCTCCTCTCTCTGTCTCTGCGCTTCACACCTACAACACTGACCCAACTGTGTGGTTGCAATTCATGTGCATTCAAAGACAGAAACTAATAACACAGCAGTGTACAGGGAAAACACAATCATGGGTGGAACTGAGTGATTCCAGCTGCTTGTAATGTTAAAAATGTAGGTTTTAAGGCTGCTTAACATTTTTAACATTCATTAGTTTGCTAATTAATCTGCCAAGTTTTATTTGACATTCTTCTGATTAGATTTTGACAAAACAATGGATTCTGGCTTTTTCAAAATTACATTATTTATCACAAGGGAGCACTACAATTACATATCAGCACTAACTGACATATTTGTTACTGATTGGCCCTTAGGGAGCCCGCATCATTGGCCAGAAGATGTGTGGGGGTGGGGTACTGTTGCCTTGTTTTACTGTTACAATCACTGAGTCACTCTAGATGAGAGCGTCACCTAAATGCCTCACATGTTCGAGTAAATACTCCTCGTCTCTCCTGCAACGCAAACCCAAACTGACCAGCAGATCACTGGGGATTACGGGCGTGACATATTTACTTCCTCCCATGATCCTAATGTGTTTAATATTCATATTGCAGACAGAGGAGACAAATCTGGCTGATTTATTTGATCATCTCACTTGTACACACTCCACTTCCCATTCCAAAAGGATTCAGGTTGCATGGAAGGAGGGAATAGCTCCAGGCATGGCACACCACACACACACACACACACACCATATACAAGCACATGTACGTACATAAATGTAGACTGATTGAAAGATGAAGAAAAAACACACAAGTGTTTCTGTGGAATCTACACATACAGACAAACAGGACTCTATTAGAAGAAAACAGTCTTGGAGAACGCACTCAGATTCCTTAATTAAGTAAAAGCTACAAAGATGTAAAAGCACTCAAAATTTTACTTTAGTCAAAATACCAAAGTATCATCAGCAAAATGTACTTAATTGAATTAATAATAATGATGCATTTAATATAAGCAGCATTTTAATGTTGTTGCTGGTTAATTTGGAGCCAATTTTAATATAATGTTTTGTATGTAAATTGTGAGTCTGCAAAGTCACAGTGAACGGTGGCTGTCAGATAAATGTAGCACAGTAAAAAGAACAATATTTCTGAGGAAGAGTACAAGTTCTGTATAAAGCAGCGCTTCAGTGTTACAAAGTATGTGGCTACTGTCTAAGATACAGTAAGTGTCTAGTTCAGCACTGCTCATCCAGACATTTCTTTCCCCAGTGTTGTGCACAGAGCCTGGCAGGTGTCAGGAGCTGAACTGAGCTGAATTACTATTTTGCAGTACACATTCGAAATTTGTTATATAGTCAACCAGACACATACTGTACACAATAATAGAGTAATTTCAATACACAACAAGCACAACAAATTTACAATCAGAGCTCATGATTCTCCACATTCACACACATTCAATAATGCTCCTACATAAAACTGTAAGGCCACACACACACACACACAAATCTTCTGTTTCCTCTGTAAAAGACACCAACTCACACAGATTTACTTAAAACACACAAGAATCCTCCTCACACACATCCAAACACACACACAGACACACAGTGCATGCCTCCTGATGCTCGTCTTTCATGCACAGCACTGCACAGCTACTCACCTGATAGCCAGCAGTGCTCACTTCAACTCCCAACCTTGCCTCCAAGGTACACAGTGGATGTGTGTGGGCTTTGTTTGCCAGTGTGTATGTGTGTGATGTACCTCTACTGGGTGTGTGTGTCGTTTTTCTATGTTTCTATGTGTATTTAGGTGTGTATGAATGTGTTTCCATGTATGTCTATGGGTGTACAGTAGATGTCAATGCTTGTGTGTATGTTCATGTTTGTGCATGTGAGGTATGTACGTGTGTCTGTGTCTGTGTCTGTGTGTGTGTCAAACAGTGTGCAGGGTCAGGCCTCAGAGGCCAGGCTCGCTGGCTGCTTTCCTGCATCGAATGTGTGTGTGTTTTCATGTCTGTGTAAGCTCGGCCTTCTCAACCTCACATGTACACACAAAACAGGTATCGGGGGCGCCATGTATTATTCATACAAAAGGATGGAGGAGGTGAAGGGGGTCAAGAGTACAGCGGCTCCTGTTGAGCTGTACAATGGATTTACAGATGATGTGTGTGCAGGGGTGAATAATGTGACTTTCATTTCCTGGCAGGTGCAGCTTTGGGGAAAATAAGAATCTGCTTCAGAAACTCATATGAATTTAGCTGTAAGTTGCATTTTTACAGTAGATTCTCAGTGTGCATGATGCAACTTACACAAATGTATAATACACACTATATGAATATATGCAGAGTATAAGTGTATCTAACAGTGTACCTCTTGCTAAACTAAACTAACTAAAATCAATTCTGGGGTTCAGTGGGAAAGTTTTTTACTGCTTTTACACTTTCTTTCAGAGGTTTCTCCAGCCTGACATAAGGGAGTTCAATGTGATCGAGAAAGTCAGACATTGGATGATGAAGGTGATGGAGTGCTTACAAGGCACAGGAATTTTGTATATACATATAAAGTTAAGTTGATTGCTCTATAACCCGAAGTACAGCCCAGGTATCAAAGGAGATGTACTGAGTACAGATGTAGTGGATGATTCCTTGTCACAGATCAGGTTGACACACGTTACATTACTGCAAAGAACAATTAGCTGATGAATTAATTGGTTGACAGACAGAAAATTAGTCAGAAACAATTTTGAAAGATTTATGAAGTTACTTATCATAACTGCATCTTAAGCGGCGTGAGTATTTGCCTTTGCTCTGTTTCCTCTCAATTATTTACACCGCCTGTATAGATTAAATAGTTAACTAATTCCTATAAAAAGTATTAGACAAATTATTAGATAATTATATTAATAATATCATTAGAACCCATTGAGACCTTTTTGTATACAGGCTATATAAATAAAAGTTACATAACTTTACACTTAAAGCCTTTGACAACATGCAGCACTTCCTTCCTCCTCAGTATACTGATTTTTTAAAGCACCTGTCATCTGTGCAAGAGTGTTTTGATATGTAGGTTCTGCTGTGGAAACAATGGGAAAAAAGTACATTATTGACTAACATTCACTGTGTGTGTCATTATGATGTTTTAACACAAGATCTTATTAACAGATAGTGAACTAGAAACAAATGACCAGATGTGGTACATCGGTGACCACTGACACTGTTTACAACTACCATATTGGTGCATATTTCTAATTAATAACAATAAAAGACAGATGCATTATCAAATTTGAAGGGATTATTATTATTATTATTATTTCAAAAATAATTCGTATTTGTACTGAAAAATAATAACAGATGTTTCTGCAAAGTTGAAGGTGGCAGATGGTGAAAAGCAAAAATTTGGTGAAAAAGTAATCAGGTTTAATGTCGACTTTTGAAACACAAGTAACATTAACACAGTTTAGTAAGACACCATTTACAGTCACCTCACCTTTCTCTGATGGTGTAATCACTGGAGTATCCACAATTAATCTGACAATGATATGATGGGCGTCACAAATGCCAGGCTACATGTAGCACCTTTACTCTAGCAGTTAGACTCCATCCGTTTCTACAGCGGGCCGAGCGAACAAAAAACAAACAGCAGCATAATAGCCCACGGCGTGCAATGGATGCCTAGATCACCTAACCACTTTTCTTTTCCTTTTCGAACATGCCTGTATAGCCTAAGGGGGCAGAGAAGAAGTTAGGCACCTCTTAGCAGCGCCACTGGCACAAGATACAGAGGTAGCAAAGTTCAATTCCCTCTGTATGTGTGGTTAATAATATATATGTAGTGTTACTATCTCTGGGCAAAAAATGCAATATATGTGAAATTAGAAAACAACAGACAACACAGGAACAGACCTGCATAATGGAGCACAGATCCCCATTTGTTCCTTTTAACACCTCTCAGTAGTCTAGAAGTGGGAACACAGTGAGAGATAGGCGGAGGCTGACAGCCAGACACAGAGAAAGGAAACAACAACATGGTGGGCAGACGGCAGAAGACTGGATGTAACAACAACTCGAGACTTCTGTAATTGCACTGAAGTTGTTGTGCTGTTGTTTGGCCTGAAAGCAGAGAAAGTTGTCTAGTATGATCTGTGAAGAATGGCTGATTTGAGTCAGAATACCTTGTCTTTGGCTGTTACAAACACATACTTTTCAGGCTTAAGGGGGTATCGTATCGATTCCAAGTCGAGACACAACTATCAGAACACACACCTACATAGGAGGGTTTCATGTGCTGCTTGGTACCTTCAAGTTTCGTCTTTCCCTTGCCTGCAATAGAATAGGATCATAACTACAAAAGAAGGAATGGCCCTTTGAAAGGCAAGAATTTCAAGCTTGCTTTGGGCAAACAGGGGCTGCAAACATCCACTCCTCCATTAAAAGGAGACTGGGGTGGAGGGAGAAAATCAATGTTGACACAAAAAAGGCGTACTATCTGTGCTGGAAATCCACATGGATGTAAGATTGTAACTTAAAACGTGAAATAACTTTGTGAGCTTCAACTTTTTGAAAGAAGAAGGGGACCTCAGGTTCTGACTGGTCATTTCAATGATCTGTCCATTCATATAACATGCAGTATTAAGAGTTATTTGGGTGAGTAATCTAATTAAAAGCGTTAAAAGCTTTCTTTTCAAAATTTGAAATTAACTATGATTTCAATGAGTAAATCAACACATTATTTAATGGGATAATTTCCTTACATTATTTACTTGAAAACCCCAAACATGTGTGTTTAGGTTGTAATTTTAGAGGAAGCAACTGGCACCATCTAAGTAAACATAGACTAGTGGTGAACTAGAGTAATGTTACTTTGCTGTAAAAATTCAGTGTTGTTTGGAAGAGGCACATCTTCAGGACATCTTAACTGCTATGTTTTGCTGTGTTTATATATAAATCTTGAAAAGAGTATGTACAGAGCTTTTAGATTTTCACCAAATCATCAAATCATCATGAGCCCATCCTGTGAAACATCAGGCCAATAGTTGCTCCAAAAATGAAACCACACCCATGAGACCACTCAGCAGGGTACAAATGCTGAAAGACATGGCTTGATCAAATACTCTGTAAATCTGCTACATAGAAATTTAGTCTATTTATCTCTTTATACTTGGAAGGCAGGAAGTCTGGGGGGCGCAACTGCATCTTTGGAGCACATTTTGGCTAATTAAAGTATCTCAAATCGTTAGCCATGGCAAGTTGTACCAAGCCCTGAGTTCAGAGTGATGCTCTCTGTTGTTAAATGGACAAGGATTTGTGACTCCAGTCTTCTCATATCAAAGCTTCAACAACAGGGGGAAGTGGGGAAAAAAAACATCGCCTAACCTTTCTCAAGTCGGAAAAACTCTGTTGTGGGTGTACTGAACCTCCAGAGGAAGTATCGACACAGAGAAAGAAAAGAATGCAGAAGATGCAGACAAAGAAAAAGTTGATACAGAAGAGTATGACTTCAGAGTATCACGGCGTTGTCCTTTCGTCGCTGATTAACTAACAGGTGGTATGGGAGGTTTGGAAATACGGATCTGTGAGGAGGAGAGGGGGTTGGCCAGAGGTAGAGCGGACTGCATCTCAGCCCTGTGATCTGACTCAAGCCCAGCAGCAACGCTATCAACAACGGAGACTGCAGATGTTGCGGTTCCCCCCTTTTCCTCAACATGGCCCTCAGCTTTTAACCCCTCCTCCGGATCTTGTGTGTGTGTTTGTGTGTGCTGGTAGGAGGTCTGTAGGCAAATCCTGATCAGGCCTCTGACCTAGCGACAAAGCAATGTCAGGGCTCATTTCTAAATGGTTACTGCTCCTTTCTTGTTTGTGTGTGAAACAGAGAGAGTGTGGCAAGTGCATTTGTGTGGGTGTGTGATTGCAGGAGTGTGTTGTTTGTGTGTTTGTATGCATGTGTGTTTACTGTCTTTTCTATACCCATTCTCTCTCTTTCTTTCTAGCTTTGTTTCAAAACCCTGTTGTTCCTTCTTGTGTAGTGTGGCGTGCACCTTGTGTGTTTTACAAAGTGTGCATGAATAGCATCATCTTTCTCTACAGTGTTTTGTACCTTCCACTTCTTTCCTTAATGGAAACTCAAGTTTACACTGTGGATCTTATTTTCATGATTGTAATAACATTGTACTCATTAAGTTAATTGCTGAGATCTGAGAACATAGTGACGATGCCTAACAAATTCCAACGGGGCAACGAGCAGTCAGACAAAACAAACCAAGGAAGTGTATTCAGATTATCTAAACTACTCAAACTACAGCAAGTAAAAGATTACCTGATTAAAATTAAACGAAGAAAATCCACTGGTACATTTATATATTATTATATAATTACTGTGTATATTCACCTTCCCGATCTTTATTACTTCAGCAAAGTAAGTATGGCTAACCAGGAGTTTGTTTAAACCTGTGTCTCACAGTATAACAGCTTGTCTTTTTGCCCATGTTTAAATCTCTGCAATAAGTGATGACGAAACATCAAAACAACAAATTACTACAAGTTGAAATCCATCCTCAAATTAGTACCTGAGAAGCTTTTTCTTTGCCTGTGCACATTTCACAGTTTTCTAGGCAAACCTACACCCAGTACACCCACATTCCAAGCCACAATTAGCAAAACCTAACAACTTATATGTTAAAGGGAAGGAATGCGACACTCTCTAAGTGTCAAAATGGAAATGATATTCACGGTACAAAAGACTATTTTGGGCTCGACACTCAATGCTGTATTACAAGCTATAAGTATCTGTTCATGTGTGTAATAATTACAGCTCGTTTATGTTTGTGTTATCAAGCATTCATACACTACTGATACAGTTAATTGTCACTTCACCAAGGAAATTAAAAGCATAGCTGTTGATATACATTACTAAAATAATAGCCATATAGTGTTTTATAAATAATCTATTAAGTGTTTTATAGGGTTTATATTTTAAGGAGCTGCTGTCATGTTCTTGTGCAGTCACATACTGTATTCTATATCGCATGTGTACAAACATAACTTTGAAACATTCCTATGAACCCATTTTCTTTCTTAAAATCTCTAAATGGTTTGCATTCCTTTCTTCTTTCCTTGCGTGTGTGTGTGTATCAATGTGTGTTCTTGTGTGGCTTTGATTCCTCTGTTCTCCCTCTTCCTCATCTCTCTTTTCTCTCCTGTATGCGAATGCTGAACAGTGGAATTGCTGGGTGAGATGGTCCACTTCTCTCTTCCAGGTGATTTCGTACAAACAGTGTTGGAGGTGGGTGAATGGTAATGTGATGTGTGCGTGTGTGCGGTGGTGTTGGTGGGGGGTCCTCTGGGCATCCTGTGGGCTTGAGGCAGGCGGATGGAGACCTTGAGTCCCTGAGAGTTCCTCCACCACCGGGCCCGGTGAGGCTTATGAGACCAACCCAGGGAGAGATTATCCAATTTAGAGATCATTTTTACAATTATTTTTACATAATTTACTTTGGGGGCAGAGGATGGGTGATGGTTTTGTTTTAATAGCGTGTTAGTTGAATAGTCACCTAGTATTTTTATTTTTCTTTCAAAGATGCTAGCAAGTGTCCAGAAAATATACGTAACATCAATATTAATATGACATTGGCTAATGTTGCACATGTACGAGGAATGTCTTAAACAAAAAATAGCTCAACCTCTTCATATTGACTTTACTGTTCTGTATTTATTCAGATTTCTGGTGACTGATTCACCACTCTTTAATTGTTGCTGAGATACTACTGATTCATTTGCAGTTTCCTGATACTAAAAGCTTATTAGAAATTCAGCAAACAAACTCGATAGTTAAAAGGTGATTTACTGTCCCACACGTGCATTTCAGGACATCCTCCTTCTCTATACTGTTGAAAGGTACATGCTGCAGCCTGCTGCTCCTCTTTAGCTCTCCTGGCAGGAAATTGTTCTTGGCAGTCCTGTAGAGGCTTCTCCCTGTTGCTGTGCCATTTGAAAGCATTATATGAAATCTGCCATCTTGACTACGCTTGAACCAAATAACAACAAAGAGTGCATTGTATTAATACTACTCACATTGGGTATTTTAAATATACAGGCCTAATGGCACCCTATCTGATCTACAAGCACAACCGTAGAAGCAGAGGGTGACAGGGTGTACAAGGTATTTAGGGAGTTTAGCTTCATTTGGTCTGCTGGTAGGCGTTTGTCTTTTTTCTCCTTTCTCCATCTTGTTAAGAACAAACACATGAATGACAAACTGAAAAGCTTCCCTAAGGGCATCAGAGGTGTGTTTCTTTCTCTGTGTGTGTAGTTATGGCTGTGATGAGGCTTTGTCTGGCTCTCTGATGAGCGGGAGGGGCCCCCGCAACAGAATATAGCAAAGACAGAAGAATTTAAAATATGAACAATGAAACAGAGTTTACTAGGAGAAAGGTTGGATATGTGCTTTGGACTTTATTATGATCAGGCTGATGTTGACCTTTAATAAATATCAGTGTCAGTCGATCAGTTGTTCATTTATATGATGGAGGTATCTGATTTTCTTGAGCAACAATCAGGTGCCAACCTGGGGTCATGTGCCAGATACTGCTTTAGGGTGCACAAAGAAGGGGGTGGGTTACCCAACTTCAATCTGAAAAGTGGACTTAGTATATCAGTCCAAATCCTATTATTGATTGGAACACAAAGAGTTAAAGAGACAGAGGTGGCAAATACACAGAGGGAGGTGAGAAAAAAGAGTCTGTTTCTGTGAATATCAAACCATCTGTCTGCCCCTGATAGTGCAGCACAGATCACAAATTACTAACCTGACAGACAAGACATGGCTGTACCTGCGAAATCTGAGTGGATACTACTAACACATATTGTCAAAGCAGAACAACAGGAAAACTTTGCTCAGATTGAAGGTTTAAGTTTAAAACCACATAGAATTCACGCCCTTTAGAAGTTAATATATGTGCCAGTGTTATCATAGAAGGAAATTCGCACCTATCTCTGGAAGCCTAATCAAATCTATCCTGTGTGACTGGTTAGATGCTGAATCCCTGATTTACAGTAAAATCAACCTGAAGGATCTTTGCTACATCAACAGAAGCACCTCCCACAAAGCCAACAAACAAAACAATGCGGTGCCTTAAGCTTGTACTGCCTCAGGTCTTATGAATTTGCCATCTCCAGTGTGTTAGAGGGAGCAGGCTGTGATAATTAATGAAGAAATAACTTTTGTAGTTTACCTCATATTAAGGGAGATATTTTTGTCAGTTATTAATTACTGTCATATGCTCTGACTTTTCCCTGAAAATGACAGAATGGAGGAGGTAAGGATGGAGGGAGGACGAAATTAACTCGACTCTGGGGTGTGATCTTGTCATGTGCCTGATGTACAAAGGGAACATCTTACCTACTTTAGGTGAATCTCATTATTTACGTTTTCATGCTTGCTTGTTAATTTCAGTGTACGGCGTGGCAAACTTCGCTTCAGGCTCACAAGAGGAGGAAGTGACTGAGAAGCAAACAGTGATGTAGAAATGCTTTACCCAAACCTAACCTTGTTGCACTCAGAAAGTACTGGTACTCTGATATTACATGAACACACAGGGTTACATGCGGTGAAATCCTCCTCTACAATTCAATCAGTGCCAACAAACTGGGATTTAAACCTTGAATGCAACTTACTATAATATCACACACTCGCTCTGTGCCCATTAGACCACTACTATTTATATAACAAACTGTGAGATTTTTAGAAAGTCAGGGGTTGACACACAGATACCCTTTTTTTTTTTTTTTACCTCAGTTGAAAATAGGTCATGACTGAAACCCCACAGCTGCTGCGCCTCTGATCTACGCTACTACTCTCATCTTGCAATTTTGGCCATTTTAAAACTTACAGCTCCATGGGGTATGGTAGTACGTGGCACTCGATAGCCAGTGAATGTCGCTTCACACATATCGGGCAATTATGGACAGAACTCGCTTAGCTTCCTTTGTGTCTCCATTTCACGGTGACGCTTCAAACTCCTACGAGGAGATTCTCCTCCATCACACACACAGCCGACCTCAAACCGACCTGGCGCTAACCTTTCTCGCCCTCTAAAATCTGGTCAATAACGCTGGCCTGAACAGGAAACACTGTGTTGGCATTAATCCTGCTCTTCCATGCTTGACTCTGCAGTTTGTTCCTCGATATTCTCTGTTTGGTTTGGAGGTAATGGATAGTAGCTGTAGAGACTGACTGGTTTCCCTGCTGAATAAGTAGCTGTATTTCTAGTTGATGCAGACTGTATCATCACTTGCTGCTGACACTGTGGAATGTGTCTTGATGGGCCACTCAGTTTTATTTAAACAAACAGATTTAAGGACCCGTCTAGAATCGAGTTTAACTGCTGCTGATCAAGTGGCAAATCACAAGTTTACAATTTCGCTCAGACAACTTTTCAGGGCTATCCTCTAAAGCTATTTTCTCAGGTCATCTGTGCAAGCAACCTGTGACCAACAATTACGTTTCTCGTTAGACCACCTCTAGCAGGCAAAAGTAAGCCAAGGAGAAAGTTTGGTGACATTGTATATCAGGCAGCAAAGTCTAAATGGAACAAAAAACACAGGACTTTGACCAACAACGAGTTGGGTACCTGCTGCTGCTGTAGGAGTATCAGGACAGTCTGAGTCGCTCAGAGGTGAGGACAAAGGCAGTTGCTTTCTGAAGTCTATACATCCTTATAGTTGATCCATGTGTGTAGAGAAAAGACAAAGTTCTTCAAAGGGCAATAGAAGAAACACATATGTAATAATAAATACCTACACAGAGTAACCATTGTATGTAATATGAACAGGGGAATGACATGAACATAATCGACAGAATGGTTACAGAATGGTTAGAATTAGAGCTACTAAAACATATTAAGAGATCATGGTTATACAGTGTTTCAGGTCTGTATTTAGAATACAAACTCCAGCATCCTGCACAGTCTCCTCCTCTCTCCACCTTGCTACAAAAGGATGCACCACTTCTGCAAGACTGAATATCAATTCTGAGGTGCAAAATCATCTAATGGCTGCCAGATTACTCCTAGATACTATACTACCACTATGACTGAAGTTGTATACAGGCAGCTGATGCCAGGCCTTGCCTTTCCATACAGCTCTGGCATGTTTTTTTACACAATAAGATGACTCTTGTACTTTTTCATGGCAAATGGATTTGACTGGTTGCCAAGCTGGCTGACTCAGGCAACAACATAACAGTGGCTAGTGCAGAAACAGACAGTAACTGATGTTGTGTGATACTGGAATGAAATCAATTTAAGTATTCTAAGCGGCTACCAGTATACTGAGCTCCATCAATAGCATGGCCACTGCAACAACAATGATCCAAGCCAAATGTACAATAAAGGTCCATACAGGGGTCACATTTGCTTTTTAATTTGTGGAGCAACAAAATCTCTAGGTGATCACACAAGTCATTATTGTACTTTTCAGGATACAGAGTGAATGAAGGACAGGAAAGCAGAGAACTAAATACTTTTGAATTAATCACAACAGATCTCAACATCTGGACAAATGATGTCTTCTGGGACATATGAGTCATGTGCATTGTCCCTTAACACTTTGCCTCTAGATTAGCCAACATACACCAATCATTTTTAATCATCTGAATAGTCATTTCAGGGTCAGATTTCCGTTTGGGCTTCTTTTGAAATTCACATCCTGTCTGATTCGAGTGAATTCCCCCACCGTTGTGCTTCACACTCGTCAAATGTTTCCCTGTCCTTCCTGTAGTTACATTAGCAAAGCCTGATACCAGCCCTGCAGTCCATCCACATAAATACTCCTCTCAGGCTCTTGTGCAGCACAGCCTGGGTGCAGCCATAGGCTAGCTAGCGTTGGCAGGAGGCAGGTGTCTGGCTATTGATGGCGTCCTGATGAGGTGGGGGAGGGCAACGGAAATGCAGGAATTATGAAAATCAATTGGGTTGTTGTGTGGTCCCCAGGTACAGCGACTACTAATTATTTTTAACTTTGAGTCTATTTTTGTGGCCTGGTGCAGATGGTTGTGGTTGACGCGGGAAAGAGGAAGGTAGTTGGTGTTTATAACAGGTTGTTGATTCCTGATGAAATGCGACCTCGGGACGCAACACTGGCTAATGAGGGGCGTGGGGTATTAACAGTATGTAAATGTGTAGGAACAATGGGTGTGTGTTTTCGTACTTTCACACTACAGTTTCAATGCAAATATCAGTTTGGTCCAAGTGTGACTTCCAGGAGAAAGTTGCATCTTTCTGTTCACTTGTGTAGTTTAAACTGCCTTATGTTTAAACAGAAATTATCAGTGCACAAATTCCTACAAGAGTACATTCAGGGTCTTGAAGCCTGGCCTGATTATTTAAATATTAGAACTCAAAACTTATTTATTCTAGCCCTTGATTATTTACCAGTCTACCTGAGTGGTGGCCATCTGTCTGTAATGATGATAAAACTAACAATACAAAAATGTCTAAAATATTCATCCACTCTGTCAAAAGTAGTATGTCAGCAAACACCTGTTATTACTAATAATCTCATTTAAAGGGTTTATCCATTCACCAACAAAGATATAAAGGAGACATTATTAAAATCATCTTCAGATTAAACTAACTCCGAAACCAAGTGCATGGACATCAGAGCCCTGGAACAGCCAGGCAGCAATGAACAAGACAGCCTCACTCCAACTGGTTTATCTTATTCCAGGAAGCTCTAATTTCAGATCTGAAAAGTAAAACCATGAAAACTAAATGTGGAAAATACACCAAGCAATACATTTTCTACAAAACAGCCTTCAACATAGCTTCCTATTCAGTCTGAAGTAGCCTCCCAGCAGAGGCATTACTTCACACACATAACACAGCACAGCACCTCAGTGGAGAGAAAACTTACTCTACACACTCAGTAGAGGAAAAAAAAAATAAACAATGATGATCGACATGGAATCGATGCCTAAAACACCTTAATCTTCCAATTAAATCTCCTCAGTGGCTGGGTGAGATGGTAACTGTGATAAGTGCGGAACTGGGTGGGCAGGGAGGGGAGGAGGAGGAGGAGGTGGAGAAAGAGGAGGTGAAACCTACACAGGTCGTCTGTCATGGGTAATTACCTTCTCAGCCTCAGCTCTCAAGCTACCAGTCGTCTGTCTGTCAGAGGTCCTTCACCTCTTGTCTAGGGTGTGTGTGTGTGTGCTGACTAGATGTTCGTGAGTGTGCTCAAACAAAGTGTGTGTCGACATGAGGCATGTCGTCTGGCAACAAGGAGATAATTTGTACAAGTGGTGATGTGTGTGTGTGTGTGGAGAAAGTAGTGCAGCAGTAAATTGTGCATACAGGTGTGTTGACCACAGAGAGTGTTGCACAAATGAATAATATTATTCAAGTTATTAGTCATGATATTAAAAGTGCATCTATGGTGAAAAAGACTGTGTGTGTGTGTGTGTGTTGTGTGTGTGGTGTGTGTGTGTGTGTGTGTGTGTGTGAGAGACTATACAGAAACTGTGTGACAACAGTCGGCAGGTAAGTGTGTGTGTGTGGTGTCGCGAGAGAAAAAAAGTATGTGTGAAAGACGAAGAAAGAACATTAGCGCGTCTATAAAAACTATAAGCGTGAAAATGTGTGTAAGGTAAGACAGGATGTACCTGAGGAGAGAATGAGCAGGGATAAAAAAAAAAAGTGTGGCCTCCACACACACAGTCATGGACACACACACCTTTCTCAATGCCACAAAGCGGCCATTGAGAAGTGAAAAGGTAGCAGGCCGATGGGAGGAATTGTTGTGCAAACAGGCGAACACAGAGGAGGTTGGTGTGTGTTAAGAGGCGGTGGGCAGGTAATAGAGCAGACATAATGGGAGCTAAGTACCTGTAATCCTTGGAGATATCACTCCAGACAAGTGGGGGACTCTGGGTAATTCCCTCTGGTTGGTGTAATTGGTCCCTCGCCAGGTTGGAGTGTGTGTGTTGTTGGGGGGGAGGTGGGTTGTAGGGTGTTTGGGCGAAGTATCAGGTGTGAGAGGCCGTCAGCTGCACTGAGTGCCTTCTATTGATCCAGGAGAGAAATTGTGTGTGTTAGTGTGTATGTGTGTGCTCCTGTGTGTCTGGTGTACTTCTGACCCAAATTCAGCAGGGAAACTCTAACAGCAGAGTAAAACACCTACTGATTTAACTTACTGGAAGGGGAGGCAGGTGCATGAGGGGTGACTGGAAGGATGATGAAGAAAATGATGATGATGGTGATGACGTTGCTCAGTGGTTAGATCAGATGCCACTCGCCTATGGTCGAAAGGTAGAAAACTGTCAGTATTACAATATTATGCATTTTCTATGAAATGTTTAATACCATGTCTCTGCCTTTAACAGAGTTTCCTACTAAGTCTTAAGATGTAGCCTCCCAGCACAGTATCACTTCACATTAACTGGTGGAAAAGTACCTCTGCATTCAGTGAATGAAAAAAAAAAAACAGTCGACATGAAATCGATGCCTAAAACACCTTAATCTTCCAATTAAATCTATTCAGTGGCTGCAGTGAGGTGGGAACTGTGCAGGTTGGAGTGAGGAAGGGTCTGCCTCTCATAGTTCAATTTTTCAATCAATTGCATGATAACATTACATTCTATATGTCACATTAGACAAAACTTATTTTTCTGAATGTTTACATGGAAATTATCAATGTACATAAAATTAAAACTGTACAATTCTGTTTCAACATATCAATGAATGTGCAGTAATACCGAGCGACTGATAAAAACAACAAATGTTCACACAACATGCTCATGTCTTATTCCTTCTGTGACACTGGAGCATACGTTCATAGGACAACAGACACATTCTCAAATATCCTGTAGTTCAACACGTGCCAAATCAAGATTTCATGGGGGTTTGAAGGAGTGATCGATGCAGAAACAACACAAATGGAGATGAACATATCTCTTAAAGATTTCTACATACAGGAGCAATAATATCTCATTTTGTACTTTGAAAAACACTTGTCCCTTGGAGCTTCTGAGCATGAGTCGATGTCAATGAGAACATGATTAAATCAAGGATACATGTGAAAAAGTGTGTGTGTGTGTGTGGTTACAATGCTTACACATGCATGTATGTGTGTGTGTGTGTGTGTCCATTTCTTCTGGATATCTGCTATTGTGCATTCATTTCTGCTCAAGTGACTCTTTTAAACCAAAACAGATGCACTGAGGAGTTTGGTAGCATGGGGCGATAAGCGGGGAGGCGAGAATATTGAGGAGGAGAGACAGTGAGAGGAGGGATGAAAAAGGAAAAAAAACTGAGAGACCAGAGCAGGAAAGACAGCTGCTCTTTTTCCCTCTCATTTCATCAGTTATTGGTTAACTCGAGACGGAAGAAAATAAATGTTCAAGGTTTCAGGTCGGCCCCTGCCTCCATAGTGAATGTATTGTCACTTGGTCTAATTCAACTCTTGTGTAGTATTGATGTGATGGCGGCCACAGGAAACCGCCTTGGTCTTTCGGACCAAAGGTGAACAGCGGTGAAGGCGTCTTGTAAAATGCCTCCTCCCTCAACCCACTCCCTGTTGATATCAGGCTGCTGCTTTTTTCTTCTTCACTACCCACGCTTTGTGTGCATCTACTTTTCCCCCTCTCTGGGTTTTTGCAGCAGTGGAATACCTTTGATAGCCGCGGGGACCGCCACTGCTCCGCCACCGTAAACGCCTGGACCAAGAGTTTTCAAGGACAGTTGTGTTTTGTCGTATGTTTTGACATGCATTAGTACTAGGAGTAGAAGTGTTTGGTTTTTGGTTGTGTGTAAGGTGTTTGTTAGTTGCTAGTTGTCCATGCAGCAGGGGCTGAGCTGATTCAGCTGCACTTGGGTGAGGGTGGCGGGCGGGGTGGCGGATGGATGAATGCAGTGAGTGATGGTGCAGGGTGGACCAGGGCAGGATGCGGGTAGGGGGTGAGGGGTCCTGGAAGAAACCCAGTACCTGCAGTAGAAAAATATGGATTCCTGTCGGCAAGACCGTTGATCTTCAGTGTGTGGGAGGAGCAGGGGCTTCTGAGAAATCTGCTGAGGAGGGAGGCAGGAAAACAGGAAAGGGCAAGGCTGGACTGGGTTTTTTCTGTGTGTGTGTATGTGTGTAGCTACTGAACAACAAAATCTCACACTCTCACCTATTCTGCAACTACACAGCAGTCTTGCTCAGATACTGTAGTTGAACAAATGCAGATGTACATTCTGACAAATAGTTCTGATCTTTGCAGAAGGGCATGCTGATGAGTAACTCTCTTGGCATGATATTCATTCAGTATTTTGTAATGTGCTGCTAAAGAGCAAAGTTGTTGTGTGCACATTTTCACAAAAGATAGTCAAAACACTGGATACTACTTTATAGTAAACTCAGTCTTTCATTACACAAGTCAACATATGGTAACCTTTTAAAATTCCATCTTAAGGTTTTTAATGTGAGTTCTAACTAACTAATATGATAACCCTGGAATATTACTGAGCTGATATTGTTTTTGTGTCTACACTTCCTGTCTGCATATCTGTGTTCTCAATTCTCACACTGCCGCGTGCTCTTTTTAAGCGTGTGCACAACTGTATGTTCTGTATGTTGTGCAAATTTATGGTCTGAGTGTGGATACACTACAGAGCCCATGTAGGTGTGTATGTGGCTGTGTGTCAGTGCACTTGTAATCCTGACACCTGTTATTACCGCCTGATTCAACCAACCAAAAACACATACACACACAGCTCATATAAACAGGAAGGAATTAAAGTATTTGATACCAATTTCTCCTTTGAGGAAACATTACCGTTCTGTATCTGGTCTCCTGTCATATAGTACACTGCATGCATCATCCTTAAGTATTTAATTACATTTTCAAATAAATAAATGCAATTATATTTATCAGGATCTGGTGTGATATGATAATTACTTCTCCATAAAAGCTTTGACATGCAATGTTTAAACACAATCTGGTAGATTCACCAGACACAAGACAATCAAACTTCATTAACTCAAACTCAAAGAAGACAATTTAAGACAAATCACAGTATCACACTACCGTTTAGAAGAGATTTGATGATAAAGTTTTACTACAGTAGACAGCAGTAGAGACCTGAGTGTTTGTATCCAAAAAGCATCACTGGCTTCATGCATAAACCATGTGACAGCAAAGGTAAATGTCACACAAACACAGAAAATCCACACACAAGCATTAAACAGGTTATCACTTCATCTCGGAACCCATAAATCAACCACAAGAATATACAGAGACACATTTCTGGATTCACACAAATGCAGCAACACCATTTGTTATTCTAAACTACCGACAACTAGATGTTTGGCATCATAAAGGCGGCTGCTGGTGGCTGCCTCCGGCCGGCTGGGTGACACCCGTTATCGTCAGGCACGCAGATTGGCACCTATCGCGGCGCATTCAAACCCTGGTAACTTACTGACAGACAGGTCTGTCGCTGGACCTGGTATTACCGTGGGTCCCTAAGCCTCCCTGGGTGAGTGGGTGGATGTGAAGATGAAAGTAAAATAAACACTGTTTTTGTCCTTTCATGCCTCTTAACTCTGCTTCATCAGTCATATACTATAAATATCATTTGAATTTAAACTTAGCATGTCTTTTCTCTTAAAAAAGTGAATCACTGTGAAAAGTTACAAAACATATAATATTAAACATGAATCATAGAATTATTTGACCACAAATACATTTTTCTTTACAAAATCACCAATAACGGGATCCTTTCTAACCTGAACTCGCTCTAGCTACATGTGCAGGAATCGATCAGATCGTGCTCATGGTGGTGTTGAGAGTATTATATGGATGCAAAAAATTTGAGTTTCAAATTAATTTGGTGTTAAAGCGGCTTTACAACAGTCATCCCAGATGCATCTCAGTTCTGATGGTCCCTTCACTACTTCCTTTAACTGAACCATATTTGTTTAAAACTTCACTGGGCATTGATCATCCTGAGGCAGATAAGATTTGAAAACTACACTAGACTATATTAACAGATAAATAACTGAAATTTAAAACATCATGAAATGATTTGTGAGTTTTTTTCTTGCTGTTCAGCGTACCCACCATTAAAGGAGTACAAGTTCTAACAAACTGAAGTCCTGGTTGTTTCTTTAATTTTATTTATTTTTGGTTCAGGCGTCAGGAGGTCCGTAGTGAATAAGCACACCTCATAATGAAGAAGACAGAGCAATGATCGATGCCAATGTGGCCAATCAGCTTTATTTGAGAGAAGTCGTTGATTCTCGATCCATCAAGGTTGAAATGCGGCCTTGTCATGGCGTGATTTGTGTGCCAGGAGCAGGCAGACAACGTCGCATGTGCAAAGGGGGTGGGGCGGGGAGGCGAAGCCCCGCCGTTTTGTAATAAATTGAGCGTTAGAAGTGTGGCGCATTTTGAGTACCCTTGAAAATTAAGCGTGTCACGATCAGCCGTCATCAAATGATTCAAGGCGTATTGCCCGCATTTAACAATTCATCCTTTTGTGCACAGAGGGTAAACTTCAATGGTTATTCCAGATGTCTTAAGTATAAAGAGTTATTTCACCCCTCTCTTTGTTTTGATCATCAAGTGTGTGGCATGTTGTGTACTTGTGGCGAGAATACTACTGTATGGTAACTCTGATAGGTGATTTAGTTGCTTACATAAAAATGCGGACTGACTCCTATAAGTACTTTTTGTTGGGAAAATTCATAAATACTAAAAATAACCATATAAAGAAAAACAATCAAACTAAGCAGCTAATTAAACTACAAATGTAACTAAAACAAAGTAAATATTGACATAAATTGCAATTATTTAGTCAAAGTGACATTTAACTCCACATAATGATAGTAATGATATGTTTTTCCTGAACTGAATCCCCATCCTGCTGCAAGCTTTATCTGTCGCTATGACTGATGGCGTTCAGTAAAATGCGAATGTAAATCTTTCAGTTTGGCTGCTGTGCTGAAGAAAGCATACGTGAGTGATGCCTATTTACCTACAAACAAAATGCGCTGGGGCATTCCGCCCATCCGTGAGAACACAGTGGTATATGGGAGCGAATGGGCGGGCTTCATTTTCATCCCGTTCCCCTCTGTTTGTGCTCCTTACACACACCACACAACAGGAACACATGCGCCATTACCATCACGCCGTGATTTCTGACCTTGAGGGTGGAGGTAATAACTTCCAAACCCACTCCCCTTCTTTTCTTCCTCCTTCCCCTTCCCTCCATTGGCCTCTCTCAGCAGCTCAGCGCTCTTATGTCAGCCATCACCGATCTGGTGACTGGAACAACTCATTTCATCACCGTGACACACCATGATGGACCGGTGCCCTGAACCCCTCGACTTATTCGACTACTTTCAACACGCCCTCCAGAGCATGTAGGATACTTGGCGGTCTATTGATCTGCTGCGGGTGGACGGCGGGGGGTGCTGATACCATTCTCTTCTGGCGGTTTCTTTATTTCGTGGAAGGCCTGCGTCATAGACCACAGCTCTCTGTCACTATATTTGAGATCACAACACTTACTGTGAATTTACTGTGTATTAAGTTGTACTTCAGATGTGACATCACATTTCAATTTAGGTTTCGTCCTTTTGACAAAAACCTGCATCAGTTTCATCATGTGTCAGTCTAACTTTAAACAAATAAAATGAAAATAATTTCATCTAGTTTTAGTCAATGAACTTTAATCTGATTAAATGTAATTTAGGTAATACTTTTTTGGTGTAGGTTTATAGTTACCTTTCATTGTGCACTACGAATGATCTTTTGTACTTCAACAACAGTACTACAGTAATATCGAGAAGATTTAATCATTTGATGAGGACATAAAAAATGTTGTCCTTAGTTTCACAAGACACTGTTGTTCATCTCTTTATGAAAGTGATAAAACTTATGTCTTTAGTTATTTAAAATTGAATTACAACATATCTGAGTTACCATCTTTGATCTCATCTCGCTCAAGAATAGCTACATGACGTATTTCTGTTTACCTGTTCATACAAAGGACTCAATTGTCTATCTCTCTCAAATCATTTTCAATTAGACAAGTGATGTTTCGCTCACGCTAAAGGCTATCTTTATGTTTAAATTACATCCTTAGCAATGAACCCTCTGGTTCAACAATGTCACATCAGAAACATCAAGACATTCATACAAAATAAAGTCTAATAAAGCTCTGGCTTGTTTTTTTGTCAGCTCTTTCAGTGTATTGTTGCTATTTTATGATTTTTCTCCTGCCATTGTTTGAATATCAAAATGTTATGAATTGTGGGTTATTTCCTCTATATAACAAATCTGTAGGGTGGACAAAGGGCTCCAGACTGGCCATGACACAGATCATGCAAGATTAAGAAAATGTATCAAGTCTGAATCTGCCAAAGATAGTCAGTGAGAAGTGGGCCATCGTTTGTCTTCACATGTACTCTGGGATGAAGTTAACACTTTTATTAAGGAAAAGCAATGGTGAAACTCAATTTAAGAAGAGGGGCTTTGGTGTGAAATTGAATTTGTACAGGAAGAACCTACCTAACCTAGATGGCATTAATGCCTTCCTCTGCCATGGTTACACACCCTGGCAGTGTGGCGCCCTGCCTCTATCGGTTTATTTGTGCTTGGTCTTGCAGCCCCGAGGCGGTACAGGTCATCCTGATTTCTGCAAGTGTTGAACAACACCTGACCCGAGGGCTACGGAAGATCCCAAACTGACGTGACACGCTACAAACAGGCATAAACACTAACCCCCTTTAGATGAATATTGCTTCGCTTAAAAACCCAGAGCTACATATTCATGGTGTCAGACAGAGAACACATGTAAGGTAAAATAAAGAAACCAAGTGCTGATTTTATGCTCATTATGATGAATGAGTACAAGTGTGAGGTAGTGTGTTTATGCATGTAATTATGTGTGTGTGTGTGTGTGTGTGTGTGTGTCTTTGCACGTATGTTTGTCTGTGTAAGCTAGGCTCAAGTCAAGGGCAATGCTTATAAATTAAGCCCTGTCACTTTGCAGGATGGGTAGATGTTGTACAATAATGTGTGTGTGTGTGGCTACTGTGTGTGTGTGTGTGTGTGTGAGGTGAGAGAGAAAGGGAGGGTCAGGCCGAATGTCCTCAACACACACATAAACACACACACACTGTGTAGTAAAACCTCAGGGCTAAGCTGAGCCTCAACCTGAACTTGGGAGTTCATTTTGTTTCTGTACGTCTGGAGCAAAAATAGCCTAGGGATATTTCGACTATTTTTTTGTGAGTGTATGCATGTGTGTGCTCTTTCTTGCCTGCCTGTTCACTTAATGTTTCAGTAAAACCTCTGGAATTACAGGCAGAAAGGTAATTCGCCAGCGAGGAAGCTTTATTTTCCAGTGCTCCCAATTGTTCTGACAGCCAACCTTGCTCGTGAGATCTTTCCTTTGGCGTATGTGTTTGTTTCTTTTTCTTTCATTGGTGTGTGTGTGTGTGTGTGTGTGTGTTTGTGTGCAGCGTGGGTGGAAGTGTGGAAGCGCTCTAATAAATCAGACAAGGCAAAAGATAAAAATCATGAAAATAAGACCACAAAAAAGGTTAGGGGAAGCTCAAATATCTCCAGCACTGCAGGCATCACAAAAACTACATATCCACTCCCAAAACGGTTTAGCAATCCACCTCTCAATAATAATAACAATAATAATACACTCTTCACATTTGAGTACTCACTCTGAAAAGACAAGCCTAGAGTTGAAGAGCTGCCAAATTCGTGTTCCTTTTCCAAATAGGACCTACATTAAAACCTCTATTACAGGTATAAAAAAAACGTTATCGTTGTCTTCGTGGCTTCCAGTGCTTTTGCTACGTGTAAGAGCTCGGCCTCTGAGTATTAGCAGAGGCGGTTTAAGAGAAAAAGTTCATTAAATACCTCGGGGATTAGCTGCAGAGTTGGCCACAAGCGTCTCGTGGCTGGCAACAGTTAAAACCTTTCGCACCTGCTTCACCTGTGACATTCTGCCTTTTTTCCTTTTAAGAGGAAATTTTGAGAAGCTGCTTAGAGGAAACTCAAAGAAGAACCTCACACACACATACACACACCCACAATCTTCCTAGATGGTAGTAATCCAGCCAATTTACCAGCCCTGGAAACATAAAGTTAGAGCTCGGATGGATGGCATCGAGCATGCACTCAAAGTGGACTTCAAAGAGAGGAAGGCGAGCCGCACCCAAGCTGGCCCGGCAACTTGGCCCGGCGTGGTGGAGAAAGTTCCGGAGGGTGCAAGCCGTCCTGTAAGCGCTGGAGCTGAGAGAGCTGATCACTCTCAGGCGATTACCTGGCCCCGTTGCCTAATCCTGACAAGCCGACCGCCATTAGGAGGCTACCCCTCCCTCCCAGCTGTACCCCCTCCTCCTTCTCTCCCTGTGTGTTATCCTCACTCTGGAGGAATTTCATCTCACTATTGAAGATGTCATGCAGAGGTGGGGAGAAACATGAGCATATTTATTTGATTAAGGGTGTGATGATGATAGAGGTAAGAGGACATGGTGCAGGGCAAATTGAGCCTCTCTTTCTCTTGTACACACACATATGCTGTTTCTATTTCCTTTCAAGTGGGATCAAATCAATATTTCCAACTCCAGGGCCCAGCTAAGGCCAGCCAAAGTAGCCAAGGTAATGCTTGTTTGAGCAGCAATCAGGCTTTGGAGCATTGGATTGGTTTGGTCCAAACAAAAGTTGATTATATGGAAGCACAGGCAAACACAAACAGACACCAAACACACAAACAATGCAATGCAACAGAGATATTGGGTTTAAATTAATTGTAATGCCAATATTATTGCTGTAATGAGTGCTAATTACAGAATTATATAAACAAATGGTACTTCTGATGATCAACGTTCCAAATTAATCTCATTTCAGTGAGACCACCTCATAATTGCATTAAAGATGTACACAACTTTGAAATACAAGCAGAGGAACCTTCTTTTTGTACAGAGGATGTGAAAATCCTCCTCCCCTACACACATCACCAAACACACACACTCACACCTTTCCTCACCTCATACTTTTTGCAAACCAAGAATCCACAGAAACATCTATTGAAGTAAGAGCAAATGTCAGCCTAATTATTTCACCAAAGCATGTTTTTAATTGATCAACAGAACCAGCGCAGAGTGGGTTCTCGGCGTCCGCAACACTCAGCGAATGAGGCAGGGGGGAGTGCGAGGAGGGAGGACAAGCAGAGGGTTTCTCTGGGACAAGGGGCACAGACCTCCACTATCCTCCAAACCGTCGAGAAGGTTTTATTTACCTTCATGATCATATATCTGCTGAACAAAGTGCCAGCATGAGCGATGCCTTGATCGGGGAGGCACTCATATTCTAAACCTTGATCAAACAGATATTAACAAGGTTCATATTAAATGCAAAGGCCTTTTTTCCCCACCAACATATTTTATATACTGTGACAGTCTGCCTGTTACTCAACAGAATATTTCAGTTCAGCAGATGACTGTTTCTTCCGTCTGTAAAACAAGGCGTACTATGTAGTTTACTGATTTGATTCCTTGTTTAATTTTGGCTGTATCCATCTGTGCACTTCCTGGGCATTAACTTTTCAGAAACTAATTTGGCAGATGTATCAGACACTTTGAAAGATCGATGGTATAAGCCTCTGAATCATGAAGCAGAAAGAAGGTAATGAGCAGGGTCATTTCTGCATACCATCTATACAGGAGGTTTGATAAGGCTGGTAATCCGTACAACGAAACCTCGCTGGATGTGGGATGCTTTCTTTCAAAACAGACTTTCAAAGCACTGTTGTTTTAATTGTTGAAATTTCCTTTAGTTTACCTTTAGCTTCTAATGTAGATTTTTTAAAATAAAGATGACATATACCTACAGCTGGTTGAAAATCAATACATTAAATAAAAACAACAACAACAAAAAAGCAATGGATGGTAAACTCCCAAATGCAAAGCAAAAACTTATTCTGTCTGCAGAAATACTGGAGATAAAACATATTCACACAACACAATCTACCTTTAAGGTTGCACTTCCTGTGTAGCTCAACTTAGTGAGCTTAGACTCCATTCTCACAATGCCAAAAAATAAACACCCCCCACAGTACTACAGAGCTGGTTCCGTTAAAAGTGTTGACCAGGTGGCATATGCTCAATTTATGACAACACAAACAGCATTTGACTTAGGCAACCCTTTGGGCCACATCTGTCATTTTGTAAAAGTGCCTGACAGGTTAGAAACATGTGATTTGCTGTGAGCAGAGCTGTTTGTCGAGGGGCAAAGAAGGTGTTTGCTGCTCTCTATTTCTGTCACATCAGGTAAGAGGGATCAGGGAGGCGAAGGCCAGAAAAAGACACACAAATCTGGGTTAACCTCTATAGATGCTGTGTCCTTGAGGGGTGGTTGTGAGCTCTGGAGCTCTAAGGTCTGTTACATATACCACCACCTTTTGTGCCCATGTTGCAGTTATCAATAAGACTTGACCATCAGCAAAAACAAGCCACAAATATTGGTATTATGAAATGCATACAACAGTTCAGAGTAATTTTACTTCAAATTTCACCCCATTACAGGACAAGATGGTAACAATGAGCCAGGTTAAGAAACATTGGAGGTGCAGTCTATATTTGAGAATAGTATCTCTCTTATTATTATATACTTGATATATAGCCTTTTCTTCGGTCATGAAGAAATCTGAAATTTGTCAATGACAAACCAAAAGCTGTTCTGTTTTTACATCCACGTTGATGTGGGCACTTGTGCATCTATTTATTAGAACGCGTGCTCACATTTTCTTAATTGGCTTGAAAGTGGCAATACCTGAGTGTAATTTAAGAGGCTGTAGATGTAGCAAGGGTGATTGGCCGCTGTTCCAGTGCTATGGCTGTTTCCAGGTGTTATATTTGCTTTGAGGCTGTGGAGGTTTGGTTTCAGACGTGCCAGGAGAAGGGAGGTAGAGTCAGAGACTAAATACTACCCCGTTTGTAAACATAGATAGAGTTGTTGCTGAAGGCATAACATGGGACAGCAAATCACTTCAAAAGAAACAACTGCTCTGGAACAACAGAATTGGTAAAATGACTCAGATGAGCATATCAACATTTTGATCAACTCAGGCTTGTCCTATCTAGTTTGGTAGCCTAGACGGCAAGAGGACAGTGTTCAGAAAGATTTAGTGAGTAAAACAACCAGAAACTATAAAAGGAAGGAGGCTAATTAATTTTTGACACCTTTCACCATTATATTCTCCCTTGAGTATTTCCTTAAAAGACTTCTGAGTACTTCTAGCAACTCCTCTGTGGTCCTCAGCCAGGGTGAAAGTGAGGAGGAAGAAAGATGAAGAGCGAGAGGAAGAAAGAGAGAAATCTTCAACTGGCAGCGAGTATGGACTAGGGAAGCTCAAGCATGACTAAAAAGTACATTCACCGCTAATCATTTGCTCCCTATTGTCCTGCCACCTTGGAGAGCAGTAGCATTAATAATACATATTAGGAGCTGGGGAATCTATTAGAGCTACCCTTGCGGAGGAATCAGGCGGAGGCTGAAACTGTTATTAGAGGAAGGGGCTTTCACGAGGTTGGGTGGGAGGGCAGTGGGAGACAGAAAGCCTGGTGTATGCCTCTTGCTATTGAAGAGAGTTTGGGGGCCGAGGAGGTGGAGGTGTCAGGTGTGGCTCATATGATGCATCATCAGAGAAAGAAGGAGGCAGGAAGAAAGAGCGCCGTGGGTGAGGAGGAACCTCAGGACTTGTGGCTGTAATTGAGTTCATTGATCAAATAGGAAGAAGAGTAAACTTATATACTGGACACACTGTTATTTACCTAACGTGCATTCAAAACACTCAACAAACTCAAGTCCTGTTTCATGTTGTTTCATTGAGGAACTGCTGATTTTAACCTCTGCCACCTTATCTTAACCAATCACAACTTCCTGGCACATGGTTGAAAGTACTTCCAAGTGCTAACATTATTCTGCTGCGCTTCTTGTAAACGTCATTTTTCTAGTGAATTAACAGGCTGATAGTATTAAGAATAAACATATACTGTGTAAACGAGAAAATGAGCTACTGAAGCACTCAGCCTTGGTTTTGACAAGCCAATTTTGATAACTGCACATTTTTGATGATTTATTTAATTTTTGTATGAAAGTAAAAGCCGTATTAGTCAGGTTATACTAGTTTTCTTTTTCCCTCACATTTTGCTCCTATACCAAAATGTGAATATACAATAATAACTAAAGATTCTGTTGTTCTTTACCTGTCACTTTTTAGGTTTGAATGATGCCTCTCTGTGTTTACACACACTCCCCTCCTCCTTCCTATTTTGTGGGTCTAACCTTTGGCAGCAGCAGGTGGGGGGCACAAAGGAAAAAAAAGAGAAGAGAAAAAAGTGGACCATTTGTTGCTTCAGATGTGCTGCTAATCCTTTGATCGAACCTCTTATATAACAAACTTGCGACGGGGCCAAGCTACTAATGAAATTCTGGGCGGCAGATGGAGGCCCCTCGGGCAGGCGTGACAGAGTCCATCTGGTGCTAAAGTCCCCTCTGCTCTCAAACACACTGCTCAATGCAGCTCTGGAACACTTTGAAGTGTTTTGCAGTGTTCGCTGCTGCACAGGGCCAGATCTACTCTGGCCTACCTGAAATTGAAGCGCCCACATTAACTACAATTATTATAATAATGAGTCATCACTGAATACATTACAAGTGAGTCAAGTCAAAAAGTAAGAACATTATGAAATGAGAATGTCAGCTGTCCAGCAGTCTCTACTCACCATTTGTCATCATTGAGCCACCTGCTCAGATTTGGAGGAAACCTGCTGGACATAACTGCGGCTACAAAACGGAGGAGGCTGTTGTTCAGAACAAGCGGAGACAAAGATTTTTAGAGCTTCTGGTGACGGCAGATGGTGTAGAGGAGTGAAAGGTTCCAACATGGCTGTCCTGTTCAGGGAGAAAGAAACAGGACAACAACAAACTGCTGGGAAAACTGGTAATAATAAATTATTTATCGTTGGTATCAAACTCTCACTTCCTGTAAGCTTTAAATGACTGTAAACAGTTAAGCCAGACACTGACATCTATGGTAAATTCAACAGAATTTCATTCATTGTGTTATTTGGGCTAGAATTAGTGAGTAGAATTAATCACTCAGTCAACTAACAATTAATTGGCAACTACTTTGATCGTTTATAATTTAAATCTGATGATTTTGCTGGTTTTCTTTATCACGTCTCTGACAGCATTTACCACAGACAAAGAGAGAAAGAAAATAACCAACCAGATTAAATGGTTGCACCTCAAGTTGTCTTTTCAGCTATGTCACATGTGATTAGAGCTGGTTATTTTTACTGGAATTTGGGGTGCAGATATCAAACAATGTATTTTTCGATTCCTCACAATGAGGGGAAAAAAACTTTTTTATATTGAAGTCTGAAAAGTAAACTTTTTCCTTTTAAATCATTAAAGCAAACACAAGCAGCTCTATGAGAACTATAAGAACTGTCAGCTCATGAAGAAAAGTGAACATGACATTTTGATGCCAGCTTTTGAGGCTTTTTCTTTGATACAAGTCCTACAGACCAAATCTTGAAAAAAAAAAAAAAAATGGTTTGATACCATGATGTGTTGGCAACGGCAGCTGAAACCTAGAAGAACCTGGATGAACTGTGTCATCTGCTCCAAAAACTCTTATCTCATACCAAGAGTAGAGCCTTCTATGGGTCACACCCAGTGACCACAACCCTGCTAAAGAGCAAATCACAACAACAAACCACTATGATCTCTTAACCTGTTTGGTGTAGGATCAAACCAACAAAACCCAGACATAACCATTTTTTCCAGTCTTTTTCTTTGTTCCACACTTGACCTGTGTGGAACCCTGATCTGACTGCTAGCTTGTTTGAAAACATGCCTGGTTACTTGTTAATCCATACTACACACATACATACACACACACACACACCTCCTCAATTGCCTGAGAGGATGAAACACACAAACACAGCTTTACATACAGGATGAAGTGGCCGGTGTGTTTTCTAGACACTCAGAGAAAAAAGAATGCAGGAGCTCAGGAACACACTCAAAACTTTTGCATTCACACACACAATACACACAACCATACAGTTTCTTATACTGTGGAAAAAGACAAGAAAAAGCAAACCACCTGCTGTGAACACATTCATTCTGTTTGTATTTCTTCCGATTTGCCTAGACTAAACTATTAAATCTTCTGTTGTCTACTTTTTTCTTTCAGACTTGCTTCAAAAGCAGCGCTCTGACTGCTCTCTGTTTGGTTTCCATTAACAAAGCGGTTCTCAACATGAGGATCTAAGCACAAATCAGAAGTTCGATGGGCGATCTTTCGGCAGTTTGAAGTCCATAGCATGATTTCTGCAATGATTTTGCAAATCTGTTTGTTATCATTTCAGTTTTTTTCATTATTGGTTAATTTCCTTTATTCTTGTATGATAGAATCTTAAAGTCTCAGCTTGGCAGTATATGATAGAATAGATGCTAAAACATTAGCTAAACTGACACAAATACCCTGTCTTCATTTCTCAAACTGTCTTCCCAACTCACGCTAACCGTGAGGTTTAAGGACCAGTAATAAACGACCCCAGATGGTCCATTAATTTTACTGGTTAAAGATTCAGGTAAAACATATTGTGATATCTTCTCCCTGCCTTGTAAATAAGAGAATAAATTAAAAAGTCTAAAATGCAACATGCTTCTTATCATCCTGTCTTTGTTCTGCATATACGTTCTCATTGTTCAGTCAGGGCAGAACTGGATTCCTCTGAATATAAAGAAACATACAAACTTGGGAGTTTAAAGTTTTGAACAGAGTATTTCTTTTTATGCAGCGATCAAACAACCATTTTCCTGCAGACATCAGTGACTGCATCATGGGTACAATCACATCAGCTAGGCTGAACATGATGCAATATGTTTGTCCGCAATCGTGTGCATGTGTGTGTGTCTGTGCGCCCTGAGGGCTCACTAAATCCTGGCCTCTCATTGTTGGAAATTACAAGAATGGGTATCACAGATTGTCAGTTTCGATATCATCATATTGACCTGCAAGTGGTGTTCATGTGTCTCTGTGCATGTGTGTGTCCTAAACCACAGCACCACTGTTTAGGAAACACTTTATGAGGGCTGTTACATAATTTGAAAGCCATCAGGCCATAAAGATACCGGTGCAGCATCTGAACACTGATGTACCATCTGTCTGCAAGCCTGATCACCTTAGATGTTGATCAAATAGAGCAACATAAACACACCAATACTATACTTTGTTACTAAAGTTCTGGCCCGCTAGTACACTTTTTCTCCTTTAGTTATGCAGAGAAAATTAATGAAACAATAGGAGAGGAGGATGCCCCCCATCACCATCACCACCTCACCTCTCTCCCCCCTCTGTCTCCCTGCGCTGAAGGAGGCGGCAGTGGCCTGAGCCAAGACGGAGTTCACCTAGGGCTGGGATTTGATGTAGGGGGGTAACTGTCTGCAGTCGGATGGTTATGGGGGTTTAGGGAAGTAACGCTAGGGCTGTTTTGGGGCGGGGTGTGTTTTGTGTTTGTTTGGAAGAGGAGGGGGGAGGGATTGTCTGGCTCAAACCACCTGGACTGACCAAATTCAATGTCCCTCTACATGCGGATGATGGGAATTTGACGTCGTGCCAGATGTGGACTCAAATGGATGATTACTGGTAAAGACGTTTTGGCTTCTTCAGAGTTCTACTTTCAGTTTTGGCTTCGGTTATGGGTTAAGATTAGGATTAGATAAAAATGTAGCAGTAGGGAGGCTTAAGTGAGTTTGAGGCTCATGTGTGTGTGAGAGTGAAACATAGGGATACTGATACAATATTAGTATCAAAATATAAATATTATTTCACCCAAAAAACCTGTATTGGAATAGAAGGTGTATTCAAAACTACAAACTAAAATATCGATCTTGCAAGAATGTCTCCTTCTATTGTACTGTGTTAAACTAGACACAACATTTTTTATATACTGGCTCTGGAAACAGCGATAATAACTGGCGTGGACTGACTGCTGTTGAATTCTTTAAGTGCAATACATAAAATATATTTATTTGTACTGCGTTGGAAGCCAGGTTTCCCAGAAAAAAAAGATATCAACTGGACAAATATAACCAATACTACCTTGTCTGCATGGTAGATGTCCCTAACAGATATGCAAGACAGAAAAAATACAGTATGTTTTAATCTAAATTTATATATATATATATATATCTATAATTAAATGAACCAACCTTTCAAGGCATTAGTAAGCCATAAGGGTGAAGAAATCTTAGTATGACCACCTGTTCATACTGATGGTTGTTTCAGTAGTGATAACTGCCGGGGTTCCACTCCTCCTGATTCACAGTTACCACTGATTTTATATCTGCTCAGAAAAAGGTGGAGATATCTTTCTTTTTTTTAACAAACAAAAAAGCAGATAAACTAGACTGAAATTACTGGGTTTCTAAAGGTGGTGTCTAGAAACGTGAAAATATGGCTTTATCCCCACTTAATCCTGTTATTGAATTTGGATGGAATGGCAATATTCTATTCTAAAATTGTGGAAGAAAGGATAATGGAGAGATTGAAGAAGATATGGCGTTAAAGGAACCGTATGCCTTCTTCTCTCTCTAATGTAGCTTTCTATTAAAATAGATTACATGGAAAAGAACAAAACACTACCATGTGTGCAAGTATAAAAAATAAAAATATATAAAGACAAATGAGCTCATTGAGATCTCAAAACAGCACTATAAACACTACAGTCACAAGTTAATAAAGCAGAAACTGCCATGAGACAACCTGGCGAACAATAAAACAATGGGAGAGAAAAATGACCAAGCCTTGGTTTTTATATATTCATCATTCTCTTTTTAACTTTTCTACACACTCTAACTGTTTCCATGGCCATTTTCAGTTCATGAGAAGTCATAGCCTTTATTATGTCAAGTGACGAACATTTTTGACACGTTACTGTGCACATGCACAGGAGCGACTCACCGCGCCGCTGTTTACCACCCAAGCGATTACATTCTTCTTTGAACTTCCTTCGTCTCGACAGTTTCTCGCCCTCAAATCTAGGGGCGCCTGATATTTCCATCTAGCCAACAAAGATACCACACTATCTTCTGACGACTGCTGAGGCTAATGAAGTGTGAAGTGTTGGCCCGGACAGAAATGACACGATGTAACCACACACAAACTCACAAACACTTTGTTCTGTTTAACTGCAGTGTGGCTGAACAAAATATTGTGTGAAAACTGGTAATACATAGCCATGCGTTACAACTGAATCACAATGACAATAAATCTCACAAAGTTCAGCCAGGCCACTTGGCTAAGATCATACTGTCAGCATTACTGCAGTACACTGTATCACCTTTACTATTACTAATTTAACTAATGACTAGCTTCAGCTAATTGCCTAATACAACTGCCTAACAGTTGAGAGGAAGATCAAGTTTATTGAGTGAGTGAGTTTGAACATATAGTCTCTGTACTCAGCCACCGTCTATATGTTTCTCTGGGAAAGATGGATGGCCTCCACATCTGTGAAAAAGACAGCTGTGTGGAGGCGATTCCCAAAGATTTGCAGAGGATTGGTGTTACACTGGCCCGGCAATCTGGTATGAAGCCTGTTAGAAAAAATAGTTTTGAAAATGGCTATTTTGAAGTATATAATAGGGCCGTTCAAATGCTTATCACTTAAAATCTGTTTTAACCTTTAATTAAGGTTTTTGCTGAGTATGAAAATACCTGCTCATATTCACACCTGAGAGCTGTTATGGTTTTTATGTTTTGTTTTCTTTCTTTGTTTCCTTTTGGAAAACCAATGGAAACAAACCTTTTCCCAAACTTTTGTTATTACTTTAATCCGTAATGAGACATGCCTGCTTTTCATCAGATCATTTGCAGATTAACGGCAGCTGTAGGATAAATACGTCAATGCGGACTTTACTCCATTACCTTTATATTATCATACATTTTACTATGGACATGCATATCTGTATGTCACAGTATCAGTGGTCATATACCTCTAAACTCTCAAGAGTTTATAAATCATGAGCATAAGCATGATGCAGAGAGGAAAATTAACTGGGAGATATTGTGGATGTAGATACAGGTTACAGATAAAAGCGGTAATCACAACAAAATGACCCCTTATTACAGATGTGTGGAGGATAACATGTTAAGCATTAGGAAGCGAGCCTATGAGGGAAAGAAGGGGGCTCCACGGTGGTTTTATTTCCTCCTTGGCAGGAAAAGAAAAAAAGAAAATACCAGCTCCTGCTTCTTGAGATTTACCCACACACTGTTCCCAAGTTACCCCCAGATCAACACAGTTGGCCCTCTTTGAAGTTCGTGGTAAACATCTGCCACCCCTACCTTTTTAAATTGAAAAGATAAAACCTGAACATGCCACATTTGAAGCTTTTAATACTTTGTATTACCATACTTTATTATTATAAATGGATGAAATCTATCTAGAAGGTGTTGCTTGTATAAATTATTTGTGTAACTTAATTGTTACATTGTTTAATTACTTTTAAACATTTTTCATCTCTCCTCCTTGTTGTTCAGCACTCCTGCTGTGTGTTACTGCAAAATGTGGGAACGTACAGTAGTGGAATGTAAATTATGTTCGTGGTTTATACATGTACTTCTCATGATGGTGTGCATGCTTCCTGTGCGCCAGGGGTATCAGCTGAAGGTCAACACTGGAGGTGGGGTCATACAAGAGGGCCACTGGTCCAGGTTTTAGATAGCTCTGGTTTCAACTAAGCAGAGGCTTTGTAGTGTGGAGTACTGAGGCCTGTCTAAAGCCTTAGGAAAATAAACTTAAAACAGGAGGAAATGTTGGCTTATCTGAGCTCAGACACAGCAAGAGATTTTTTCACATGTACATCCTCTCCCACCCTCCTACACTCCTATCCAACTCCCAGAGGCAATTTCAGCAGTACGTTATTATGCATTCTTTTTAAGCCATAAAAATATCTAATACGCCTTTCCTGTATGTAAGTGGAGCTTACCTTATTACATTATTGTGTCACATGTTCGCTGCCCTACAAAAGCCAAAGAGTGTGGGCTGTGTGGGCAGTGAAACTGAGCTGATCTCATGCTCTAACAGGAAGTAGCGGTGGTCCAGGGAAGGCTTATTTATCATTTAGTCGTATTTATGAGCGTAATTTGTTTCTGCGGTGAAGTCTAAACTGTGACCTTTGATCGTACTTCTGTTTTTCTCTCCTTGTAGAGAACGAGCAGACCTCAAGCTGGTCAGAACAAGGCCAGTTCACCGACCAGGCAAAATGGGCGATTGCCTCGCGGCCCCAGAAGTCCATGGGGCACTGAGAGCTCTGAGGTTACTGGATGTGATCTGGTTTGTGCAAATTTAATTGAGTTTGTTTGTAAATATTGCTACAAAGCCAGACAATGTGACATGATAGAGGCCTTAAAAGGTGCTATGTTCTGGTATATAATCTGAGTTTCAAAACTTTTGCTATTTCAAAATTGTGTTTACATGTTAAATGTTATTAAAGTAATGTGATTTAATAAATAACGACACAGAAAACCTGGGGCCAGGTAGTATTCCAGCACAGAGAAACTCTACATACTGTAGAGTGGGCAAATGAGGGGTTAACGGAGGTCCAGGAGCATCAGTGTTACCCCAGGGGCCCCAGGTTAATCCAGACATGTTTAAATAGGATAGTGAGGTGTATTTTTAAATATCTAAAGCCTCAGGGATACAAAAACAGGGTTGAGACCATCAGTGGTTGCTTTTGGATTATCCCTGTTGAACCTTTGATGAATTCTCATTTAGGAAAGCCAATGAGAAACATGTCATTTGCTTTTAATTATGCATTTAATTTAATTTGTCTGTGGTGACCTTCTTTACTTTTAAAAATAAATGACTTCACACCAAAGCGCTGCCCAGTACAACCAAGTTTTCTTCAGAATTGTCACTGACGGCTCTAACTCAGTTTGAGGTTTGCCTAAGACATCAGAACCACCATGTTGTGGGGGCATTTCTAACTCACTTTTTCCCCAGACTGTTTTCTAACTGGCCAAATCAAGGACTTTTTATTAAAATGTGCAGCTCCCAAATTAGCTAGACCTGGGCAGTGTATTCTTCACACTCAGCAAGCTTTAATTAAAGGTTAAAAGTAACAGATTTTTGAGGCGCTTACCTCCAGTCTGCCCCAAATGTACTCTAGACTGCAATTTTCCAACAGAAGTGTCTTATGCCAGATTGCCACCTCAACACCAATCCCTCAAATCTTTGGGAAAGCGCCTCAGCCACAGCTGTGAGCTTTTCTACAGATGTGGGCGTGCTACATCCATCTTTCCCAGGAAGTCGATTCTTTGCGTGGTGGTCTTGTCTTCAGAGTAAACAGGGTTTTGATAAATGGAAGTCAGGGTGTGCAGTCACCTAGACCATAGCTCAAAGTCTCCCGCTCGTCTCTCTGTGAGGGTGTGTCTCAGTGTGTTTTACAGCTGCTGGGGTGCCTTTGCTGGAGTCCTCTGCCCTATGCTATTAAAATTTCTGCCTGATCCCTTCCACCTCATGACAAAGCTTCAAAATACACCTTCAGACACTCCGCTCACACAGTCCTCGCTTTATCTCAGCAGGCTGGGGCAGAGACACACATTGCAAAGATTGATGAAAACTACAAAAGACTAACAAATGTAATATCTCCTTAAGTTCTTTTGCCTGGGTGGGCCAATCATCTCAAATCCAGCTCCCACAGCTTTGTGTAGGTATGTATGTAGAACCACTAATTGCTGATACCAAGCCCTGGGCGCTACCGTCGTGTCGCCTCCCAGGAATTAGGATTGAAAAAGCCAGGATGTGTTACCAAACTAAGTTTTAAAGAGCCTGTATCCTTGCATACAAAAGAAACGCACTTTGAAAATCACTGATCTTAATTGGTGCCTTTGCTTCTCTGTTCCAGTAACAAACTGAATATACAAAATATATTTGAGGCATTTAACTGATCTTAGCTTTTAAGAAGACACTAATAACCTGGATCTAGCTTGGAACATGATAATTGAACTTTTTTGATCAACAATATTACCTTCCATTCCTCCATCCCATCACTTACATGTAACGTCATTACAGATCAACATTTTACTGCAGAATCAGAATCATACAGAGGGCCTTGATTTGTACATTTGGAAACTGAAAGCTGAGATATTTGGACACAAACTGCAGAATGAAGTCATATCATGGGGTGCTAAAGCCACTAACCTGCCAAGTGTTACACCTGCTTCTAGTGTCAACAACGTAATTGCAAAAAACACCTTGCATATTCAAAGCTGTGCGATTGACCACTCTGACAACAGGACTGGAGCATCTGTATGATTGCAATACTCAAGGCGAGGCAGCATAGCTGATTAAAGAGCGCGATATCGGGGAGCACAATAGGGGCTGACCTTCCACCTGAATCTACAAGTGGGCGCAACCCCGGAGGGCTCCTTGCTGCGACTACGGATCTCATTTCAGACATACGTGATTAAGTGCAGGCAGAGGCCTCAACAGCCTCTGCATCCTCAAATTCAATGACCTGCAAGATACTGCGGGAGAATCTGATTATATAATAACTGTTTGCCTCCCCTTTCCCATTTGCATGTAATTTCTTATTTTTGGGACACCTTCTTTTGAGGGGAAGTTTGTAATTTTTATAGCTGCCCCTCCACTTCAAGAAAGGAGTAGTGTTACAAAAAGTGCTCTCTGTAACAGTTAGTAACTTTAGCCTTATTTAGCCATCATTTTCTCTAGTTGTGAAACACTGTACTCATAAAGTTATTGCTGAGATCTGATACAGCAACTTTAAAATCCAACGGGTAGGCTGCATAAGCACTCAGATGATCCTGGGTTGTAAACAAGCCAACAGCTTAGTTCTGATGATGAAATCATTTTATTTGGAGGTAAAATGGAGAACCGTTTGGGTAGTAATTTTACCATTCTTTACTTTCTTCTAAATAAATCTGGCTAACCCGGGGTTTATTTACAACCCTGTCTGATCGTCAGCTGTATGTTCCTGCCCAGTCTGACTTCTGTTTTAGCAATGTTGCAGCATTGTAGTTTCAACAATTAACATGGTATTATTACAATGTTATTATCATGATCGAATGATGTCAAACTGGGACAAAAAATTCCCATGTTGAACATGAAACTAGTTTTTCCTTTGATGGGTACAGTGCTCTGGGGAGCAGAGGGAGTTTTTCTGCTTCCTATTTTCTGTTCAGTGTGAGACAGATCAGTCATACCTTTTGCATCTTTGCCTTGAATAACTTTTACCCCACTCCATGTCCCATCTGTGGTCAAAGTGGGGTCTGTAGTTATGTCAGATGGGCGATTGCAGAGAGGGGGCCAGGAGGATAATGGAGTAGCAGATGTAAACACTCTTGTTCTCTCCACACTTGACTCTTTCTTTTTTTCATTTCATCTCTTGGTTTTTCTCTTTCTGTCTCTTTTCTTGCTCTTCTGTCTCCCTCAGTTTTCACATTTCTCTTCCGTTCACCTTTCTCTCTAGGCTCTTACTCTCTCTTCCTCACTTTCTCTCTCACGTCTCCCTCAGCCACCCTTTTGCTCCAGTACAAGGTACTGGCAGGCAGCTCCCTGGAGGCGGAGGTGCCTGTTCTTTCCACTGCTAAATAGCGGCCATCAATCTTGGTGTCTCTCCACCAGCGGCGGAGGCCTCACTGCTTGCCATTACACACAGCCAGAGACAATCTATCAGCAGAAAACCCAATGTTAATATGGGACTGGAGCCAGGTTTTATACATCTGCAGTCCACTTTGCTCATATATCAGCAGAGAGATACCTTTTACTACACCAAGCATGCTTGAAGTGCTTTATACTTATTTTGTTTGACAGGTGAGAACAAGAACATAATGGCACCAAAGTGCCTGAAAATGTGGATCTTTCTCCTCTTAAAACAAACTGCAGTGGAGTTTGTTAGGAGTGAAAACAATCTGAAACAACAGGAAACTACCCAAAAGAACACAAAGGATACACGGTGAGGACACACACATAGTGAACTGCTCCTTTCGCTTGTTCTAACTAGTGGGAACACAAGAAAAGTAAATCATACTTATCCTAAGTTTAGAGGAACTGGGATGGATATCAAACCTCTGGAAAATAAAGAAGTGACTATGTGACTTTAGTTGAAAACAATCATACATGATGGAAACTAATGCAGAAAATATGTCTCTTTAGTAGATTAGTGAGAGCAGATTTCAGATGGTTGTCTATAATTAGTACTTAGTTACAAACAAAACCACAACTGCTAACACTCGTAATAGCAAAGGACATTTTGAGGAAACATTTGGATGAATTATTTCATGTAGAACCACTAAACTGCTCAAAATTGGATGATGGAATAATAATGTGGGAGAAGAAATGTCATTCACAAAGACCACAGCATCTTATCTGGACTCCTGGGTCACTGGGCCAAAAGTGTAGGTGTGTATAAGGTAAATGTATTTACAACACGTTGTGACAAAGCGGTTTAAGTCCGTTTTGGGAGATTCTACATTTATCAGTAGATAGCTAAGCACAGTCCTACTCAACTCACTGAGTTTGAAGCTAAACAATATGAAAAGTCATCTCTCAACCAGGGCAGGAAGCTCACCTCTCCCAACATTAACTGGTCATTTCCAGGTTGTGCTTCTGCTTTTTCTCAAGCCAACTAGATTTGGAGGCGTACATCAAATGATGTAGTGTTCTGCAAAGCAGCTGGAAAAGGCTGGCGACCTGCCAGCTGCAGTCAAAATGTATAAGCATTTGGGTAATTTCCCAACTAAGTCAGGTCATCCAACAGCACCAAATGTGACACTAACCTTGAATCAATCCAGGAAAACAAAATGATGGAGATAAATACTAGTGTTGAAAATGACTCTATTCCTTTCAAAGCGATTATAAGTATTGGTATTATATGTTACTAACACATGTGAGTACTAACATTCTAATAAAGATACTAATAGTTTCCCAGTTTTTGGGATTAAAGACTTCGAGACAATATCACAGCTCACTACTAACACATTAGCTGACCCCACCTACTATCAACAATTATCAGCCATTATTTATTATATTGCTCTAATACAGTATGTTTTGTTTTTCTGTTACTGTTGCTGTGTGATCCACCTGTAACAGATATTATTCTCACTTCATCACTTTGTTACCTTAATCTTTATCACCTTGTCTAGTCAGCTGACATTGTTGAGAAATATTTGCAAATGTGACTTAAATTGCTCCTATTATTAGTGCAGTCTGAACATTGCCAAAGTTCTATTTTGTGCTCAAATCATTGCATCTAATTGTTGTGTGTTATGTTGCTGGATGATGGACATCCTCAATCAGGCATATTCAGATCTAGTGCCTCTTGTTTTTCATAATGTCAGGACACAGTTACACAAGTTTACATCTGCTCAACTAGCAGTTGCACATCCCACTCCTTTTCATTGTATCACATTCTATCACAGTAATATTAATGCCAATCACCAATTAGAAACATCAGACAACAGACAAACCAATTGTTTTTTTCATCCTGAGGGCAAGTCAATTAATCGATGACAGACGGTACTAGTAATGGCATCATTATGAAAAAAGAGACAAATTTGCTGATGCAAGTTTAATATGGACATAAGAGCAATTTTAAATTTTCCTTTGCATGAGCTTTTCTGTCGCACAGATGAAACAGCATGGTTTTTTCTCCCTGACTTGGACCACATCCTCTGTGCCCTAGATACTTAGATGCCCGTTACAGTGGAGTCACAAGGAAGCTTCTGAGAAAAACTCTTATGCATGTGGAATCAGAAATGCCGGCTCCGGTGATTTTCACACTGATTTGCGGTGTGAGGAAGACCCAAGTGAATCAACACAGGGTAAGTGGGCTCTGCAGAGAGAGAACAACCCCAGGCAATGTAATGCTTTCAAAGAAGACGTACTGTCAGTGATAATTATTTCATAGAAACTGGACACATTTGCTCATGTGTCATGGCTATGACAGATCCCATAAAAGAAAAAGGTCCACAAGACTGAGTTTTTAAATTGCCTCAACACGTGTCATTAGTTATACAGTATCAAGGACAATTGGGCTTCTGTGATGTGAATTATATGATAAGTTCAGACCTGTTCCAAGAGTAATCAGGTACAAAACAAAGCTGTTGTGAGTGCTGAATATGTCATGTAAATCAAGGAAAGGTGTTTCCATCATTCCATCTTTGAATAGATACAACCGTTTTGAGGAAGGTGTGATGTCCCACTGCATGCTCTGAGGTTGCCAAATGTAAGGCTTGTGGTTGACAGACTTCCCAGTGGTTGTGACATAAGAGGATACCTGGGGCCCAGGAGGGAGTTTGGGGCTTCTTTTCTTATGCAATTACACCACAAACCACAAAGAAATCGGGCTGTACATCAGACTATGTGTTCTACGTTCTGGGTGTTCTGTTCTTACAGATCATAGGTGCAGAATGACCATTGTGGTTAAAGAGCGGAGTGCCATGTAGGACACTCTATTGTTCACCACCTAGTCAGTGCACACAGCACTTTGAACTCTGAAACTGAGATTTTGTGTTGTGGCCTTAAAGTAGTGAAGATCATGTTGATCAACCTTAAATGGGTACATACCATAAACTGGAAAGATTATTTAAGATTGCAAAGATTGATTATGCAGCAGAGCTGCAGAGAGATTCATTCAGTGTTGGAACAATAAGAAATAAAGAAGACATCAGCATGTAGACCTGAAACCATTTTACCACTACTTACAATTTGATTATGAGGATCTGAGACTAGACTTGACTTGAAGCTGATTTTTTTTATAACTGCTCAAGCCACTATAATGGAGAGTGTGTGCAAACTACAGACTGATAATGTGCATCCATCACTTTCAGATCCTGCATATGGACACTGTGGAAACTTAACAGACAAATCAACTGCAGCTCTGTGTTCATTTTCAAGTAATTTCCACCGCTTGATAAAAAAAAGAGGAAGGAGGCAAGGTAAAGACTTAATTTGCTAATAGGAATAATTATAGCGTGGCCAGAGGCTAGCTCCATTAGCAGAAACAAGAACAATTTGGCTTGTGTTTATCTTGTGCTAATTGTTGCAAGCAAACGGCAAATATTTTATTAACTTCAGGAACACACTTTACCCACAGCAGGAGTGACCTGAATTTGAAATGAACTCCTGAGTATGAGTGTGTTCACAAAGACACAGAAATTGACTCAACTGTTTTGACATAATTTACACTGGGAGAGCACTTTGGGTTGTGCTGAAGTATCTTGAAGAGGAGGTGAGCTGTGACCGGTGGGTTGCTGGGTCAAAAGCCTGTTTCATCAGGGAACATCTCAGTGAGAAAAGTCAACAAATATGCAGACTGTTCAGTTATTTTTCATGTTTTGTTTGGGGATATTAAGGGACTCAAAAGTGGCATATTTTAGTGTAACAAATTAAAAATGGACAGTGAGAGAGCAGTCAGTCAAGCTCAGTTGCTGCACACCCACACAGTCCTGAGGAGAGGTCTAACTGGGCAAAATAAGTGAAAACACCTGCATGAGTTGAGCCTGAGTTCAGGGACATTAAATTCCCAGTCCTGCCAAGGAACTAGCCTAACTGTGTGTCGCAAATGTGTGCATACTGTGTGTGTGCCTGTTTGCATGAATGCACATGTAACTGCTTGTGCATGAGAGTCTGCATGCCTTTCTTTAAGATTGTGTGTATATGTTTATATGCACTGAAGCAGAGCCAGCGAGTGTATCCTGGGTCTCTTCCTCATTAGGCATCCTGAATCAGGCTTGGCACTGTTCAGTTTGGAGGATAAATGTTTTTTGGTCCTTTTCCATTTCACTTTAGCAACATTTTTTTTCATTTTGTTTCCCCCCTGCCTGACTGCAGAGGGCAGAGGAATCAGTGTCCATCTAAATGTGGTGTTTCAATAACAACTGGGCCTAATCAGACTGATACAGACGAAGGCTGGCGCGCAGACGTTGGCAAATGTGGAAAAGGTCAGTTGTGGTTGTGGCGAGGGAGGGAACAGGGACAGATCTGAGTGGCTTTGACGGTTCACTGAAACACTGCTCAGAGTGCGATGCCGTCATCAGTTTAACTATCCTCTCTTATCTCTCCTGTGCTGTAATGAACACAGTTTGAGAGGTCGGCTAGTGACTAAGCACCGCATCCGGTTAGGGAAAGAGTGGAAAACGCCTGCCTGCATGGCAAACAAAGAGAGCAGTCCTGTCATCGTAGGCATAAATTGTAAAGATGTTCAAGAGGCGGAAGAATTAACAGGATTCCTCCTGTGAAATTTGAACACCTTCAGCAAGGCAAATGACGTGGAGAGAAGGGGAAGACATAAAAAACAAGCATGTAACCCACATGATCCAGGTTATTAAGCTTATACCTTTACCCACATAATCTGGACCTTTGCTATGGTTCAGCGCAATCTTCCCCTCTCGCTCCAGATGTTGTGCTTTTGTATGTTGAGGCTATTATCTCCCCGCCTGGACATGATTGTCTCGGCGCGTGTTAGAGGCGCACATAATAACCACTGGAGCACAAGTCGGTGAATAAACTAACACAGCGTAATGGGCCCGGACACTTGTCAAGTCGCCTTTTGCTCACATGGAGGGCCCCGTTTGCCAAATGACCCGCTGTTTTTTACGTAACGACTACACGGCGACCGTTTGCATTCACACGTTTGGCTCTGTAAAGTGGCTGCCTGATACACTCCAAAATACTCAGACAGTCATTTTGACACTCAAGGCACGAGTCAAACCTTGACAGTGTGTCGGGGAAGGTGCGACAGAGCCAGGTAGACGCGACACCTCGCTCCCGGAGGTGCCAGCTTTGACGGAGCTGCCACCGGTTTGAGTGAGAGGTCAACACCTCTGGAACAGACTTGTCAAATTAGGAACTTTGCACTAGTTTACTGCTAACAGTCACTAATTAGTGACACTGTACACGAACACAGACACATACACAAGAAGAACACACATCAGTGTAGTCAGGGAGCACTTTAGCTCAAGGGTGTAACCTCTGTAACAAACTAGAGATTATTTGGTCAGGTTGTTGACACCCCCAGGGGCTGAGCGCCGATTGAATTTCACTAAAAGTCTATTGTCTACAACTCTCTCCTTTTACCTGTGAAAAAGTGCCCTTCGATGTACAGCCCAGAAGGTATTTGTTCTTTTAGTGCTGTGATATCCTGTGTGTAATGTGTCTGTATGTGTGTTCATTTCTATTCTATTTTGCCTTCCTGCTCAAACGAGTGTGTTGTCACAGTTCAATTGACTCTATTTTCCATATTTTATAAATAGCCAAGAGAAAAGTATTAATTATCCTTGTACAATTTAATGCACCGAGTACTTTAACCTTTCAGGTTTCCGTTAAACACCGACATAACAAGGCATATCCGTAGCGGCAAACGTGATTTATGACAGGAATACCTAATTCTTGTTTTTAAATAGGTTGGACGGCAATCTGCATACATTTAAATGCGCCCGCAAACACTTTCTCCCCCCTCCTCTCTCTTGTCTCGGGGCTCTTGTTTAATATTCAGGGATGATTTTTTTGTCCACATACATTTTGGTCTGTGTCACCTTAGATTAAATTATTACCGTTTTGCAGCCTTTGCCGTGCAGGCTCGGGGCCCTTATTTACTAGAATCAATGAAACAGTAATGAAAATCCATTTTTCATAGTATCAGCCCCCGCTGTCTTTTATTTAGTTAGCTGTGTCTAAGCAAGCAATTCATTTTGTGTAAATGCCACCCTGAGAAAAAGGCATTAGTGCAGAAAGGGTTAACCCCCCCCAAAAATTAAGATGCTCTGCTCAGCAAGGCCGCTGTGATCCGACACACAGAGAGTCCCCGGAATAACTTTATCCCCAAAACAGCCATGTGGGATTTGATTATTTTGAGGTGTAAGGTTTGGCCATGCTATAATGCTATTGCTATTACAAACAGATGAGATGAATCTTCACACTTGGCATTCAGTAATAGACTATTGATGAGTCAGACGCTGTCAAACAACAGATCTCTACATGAGTGACTCTCATATTTACTGACTGTAAAATGCACACGTTATACGGACAGTCAAATAAAGTATATCATGCATACATCGATGAAAACATACACTCTTCACCCTTGGCTTAACAAGCCGAGAGCAGAGAGGATTTGGTGTTTGTGTGGTGAGGAGTGCTAATATTTTACCAGCATGTTAAATACACGTGCAGCATGGCTCTCAGTCTGCATATGCAAAGTGCGGTGGGGGCGGATCCAGGAGGCACTGTTCACCTTCTGGGTCACAGCACATAACGCCGAGGTAATATGACACACTCCTAATCTTGCATATTGAAATATCTCCATCTCAGGAGCACAGTGTCAGCTTTGGCTGCCGTACATATTCAAATGGGTTTGTTTATTGACTTTGGTTGGGGTCACACGTGTGGCAGCGGTAATGAAACAACAACAGAACAGGAGTTAAGAGAACGCAGTGAGTACAAGGACAAATGATTCAATGGGATCTGTTAAATACATGTCATTTCCAGCAACAGGCCCATGTGTACTCAGCAACAAATAACACAGGGTTACTTTTCAAAACAACTTATTTTAACTTCCTTCCAATTCCAAAGGTCCTTTCTGGCAAACACATCACACAGGCACAAACATTTGAAATGACTGAACATGGAGTATGAAATCAAGAAGAGACCATGCCATGATGATGACTGTGACTGTACGGACATAGTTGTGGTGTAATTGTTGTTTAATTGTTTGTATTAATTGTTGTTTTGTTTACCATGTTAAGACAAACTGTACCAAAAATTATAAGTACACTGCATAACAGTTTTTTAATATTAGGAAGACTTTAAACTAGTTAAAGGTAACGATAAAGAAAACCTTGGTGCTTTGACATCATGAAACAACCAAAGAATTTACATACTACTGTTACTGTTAATGACAATAAGGTGCTTCTGTTGCTATAAATTAGTACTAAATGTAAACTTAAACTGCAGTAACGTGTGTGCACCTGCAAACACAACCAGAAAATTGAATTCAGTAGCACTTGTCACTATTTGCCCTTTGTCAGTGACAAGACTTTTGTTACTTGCTCTAAAATGAGAGCAAATATATTAAAATATTATGTGTATGAAACTTTTATGTACTACTTGTAAATGATACTAAATGGCTTCTCCATACATTTATTGTGTGCAGTATAAGTGTGGCACACGCCTTTGTATCCGTCTCTCTGTACACACCACAAAAGATCAAGGGCCCTGCCGTGTCAGACGTGACACTAAAGGTTCATTCACTCTCCTGCTCTCAGATTAGATGACTTCATAAGCAAATGAGTCTGTGTGTGAGTGGAGGTGAAAGGAGGGAAGACCCCGCCCTTTCTGTCGCACGATGAAATAAAATTTAATAACTGAATAAAAATGTAAATAAAGATTTGCTTAAAATGAGTTGTCCGTGAAATAATTCTCTCTTCCCCCCGCCTTTCTTGTCGTCCTCCTCCCCTCCATCCTTGAGCTAATACTGTGATGTGAGGGGTAGGGTGGGGGAGGGGGTTATATCAAGCCGTCCTGATGTGGCGTGTGACCTTTTGAAAGGCGCTCGGCGAGGGTTGATTAAAGACGTATTAAATTTGTTTAAATAAACCTCCTTGTAATGGCACATCATTTGTAAGAAGCTATTAGGGAAATGCCGGGGAAAAAATTGCAACGCCATTATTTGCATGAAAATGTGCCCCGACCGCTCAAATTGAGGATCGCTCCTGAATGAACAGCGACGAGAGAGGGGTGACACTTCTATAATTTTCCACCACACCCCACCTTACCCGCCCGCCCCCCCCTTGACGCCATGACAAAAAACTGATCAAACGTCCTGTGTTAAACCGTGGGACGGAGGCGGAGCTCGTCACATAAAAACCTGTCCGTTTGACAGAGACACCGCCCACCAAGCCCACCTCTGTCAGCTCTACCAAACACACCCCCTCCCACAAGTTACACCTTTGAAGGGAGTGATTAGGCGATGACAATGCCTGAAGACACTAAGGATATCACAAAGTCCCAGCAGGTGGGAGAACTGAGTGACAGGTGTTTAGAAAACTGCTTTTGCTGTTATTCAAACCCTTTAACGCACAGTTTCTTTTATTTTCCTTCAGGTAGCTTTTAGGATGTTAAAATTATCTGACAGTTTATATACTCTGTATCAGCTCATTCCAACATTTCTACTAAAGCTACATGATGTTCGAGTGAAAGGCTCAAACACAATAAGAATGAACCTTGTGGATGAGCCTGTGAAAAGTCTCTTCAGCCAAGATTTGCATATCAACAGATGAATTACTGAGAACTGATGATTATAAACCAGATTTAAATACAAATACTGATCCAGAGCTTGTCATAAGTTCTTGTAAAGTACCTACATAAACAACTTGGCTTGTTTATTTAGAGTTTCTTTCTTTTTGACTCCTTCTTGTTCGGCCCAGGAGGGAGTTTAACTCCAGCCAAAACTGGGGCAGGGAGAAATGAAGTGCTGTCAACCCCCTCGGAGAGAAGTTCAAGGCCTCGGCCAAGTCTAAGTTGCTGCTGAGGGATGGAGGGATGTTCAGCAGAGCATGAGGCTGAAGCTGAAGTTGCTGACAGGCGAACAGCTTGGGGAGAAAAGTTGAGATAATTAAAAAGAAATACTTTTTGCGGGGGAGAATGGCTCGATCAACTTAAGAAATGAAAACAGACAATGAAATCACCCATGTGACCCCTTTAGATTGCTGGTTCTGATGCCCTGTGCTACTGTCTTCACTGACATAATGTTGAGTGATAGCTGGCTCCATGCTAAGAGTTTAGCACACACAACAAGCCTATAGAGTGACTGTAAACTTCAGGATCACTTTAATATCTGTTGAATGTGCTGTTTTGAAGGGTGGGAGGCCAGACCAGATTTTTTCTGCTATTAGATGTTCAATCTTTGGAGGTTTACAGATGTAACAGCTAAAGAGATAAAGATGTTAATAGAGTTACTGCAGCTGAGAGTATAGTAATTAATTTGATGTTTTTTGGCCATAAAACGTTGGGAGCAGTTTCTGTTCTCTCTGGGATGTTTTGTAGCTTTTTGTTGATCCATCAAAAGAATTGAATAATTTAAAATAATAAATAACAGACGAGATGTCTTAAATCAAAAAATTTGAATCCTTTTATCCCCTATTTTTTAAACCCCACTGTGCAACGTCCACTCCAGCTTTCATTAAGTGAATCAATTAACTTTAAACGATAAAACCATAGCTATACTATACTATACAATAAAAACAGCTATTTTAAACATAACAGCTACAAAAAGGTACTACTTAAAATTGAAATTGTAATTTCACTGTAACTGCTGGAAGTTTATGTTTTTGGTAATTATGATAATAAATGATTCATATGATCATGATCGAGGGTGCTGTACATTTTTCTTATTGAACTTAGCACTTTTCAATTGTCAAGTATACAGTGTAATACCTTCACTGGAGTATAAAGCCAACTGTGATGTACCTGATGGAATTTCTTTTCTGAAACATTTCAAATTTTGACAGGTAAGCCGTGGACAGACTTGTATAAACCTTTATCTACCTCATCTGCCTCACAGGAACAGGCAAAGAAAGAAACCTATCCTTTCCTCCTCTCTCTTCCTTTCCTTCCCTCCTCCATCTGTCCGCCCGTCTGACCTGGAGCAGATTGGACGGTGTGATTTGAGGCGTCTGGTCAGTGTAAAACAGCTGAAGGGAGCAATCAGGTTTGTGGCTGATTACCTTTTTGGTAGCAGTTTCACAGCACAAATTTGTGTGCGCGTGCTTGTGTGCCGTTGTGTGTGTGTGTGTGTGTGTGTGTGTGTGTGATGTAACAGCACCTGACATGTTGGTCGTGGTGTGTCGGCTTGGCGGTTGGTTATTCACTGACAGCCACAGGAAGGCCAGAGAGGTGAAGGCATACACACACACACTCTTGTCTCAGTACAGCAATGATCTATTTACTCTATTTATTCCTTCACCTTAAACCCAAATTCAAATTTTACAAGCAAGATATCCAACTGTTTAAATCTACAGAGTAGAACAACACACACACAAATAATTACCAAGGTGGTCAAAAAACATCTGGAATATTATTTTAGCAGATAAGTGCATGATTGTTGAATGCTGCCTGGTGGCAGACAAAACTGATCACCACAGCCAAATCGTACAATTTTTTTTTGTCTTATATATTTTTTTCCAGGTAGCTTGTGCTCGCTCACACACACACACACACACACACACACACACACACACACAGGAAGCACCTTTCTATTGAGAAATCCCTTGGTTTAACATCGATACAACGGCCATCATGTAGTCACTGTACTCATGCAGGATGTTTTTAACGGTTGCATAATATTACACATAGAGCAGTGCATAGCTTTTTTTAAAATTACACAATGTAGGAGTGTACTAACACTGCACATTATCATTATGAGTACTGTGGACCTCAACAGGGCAAGGAAAACAGCGTAAGAAACAAACCATTAAACAGCTGTTTGCATGTATATCATTACGAAGTAGTGTTACAGGGCTATCAGATTGAGTCTCAGTCAACAAAAATTTGCGGTTTTATCTCAGATAGAACGGCCAGTCCCATTGCCTTGTGCCAAATTACACATACAGCAACCAGCAGCTTGTACTGTTTCTATGCAGTGAAATTTGCTCAGTAGTTCTAATGTGTGTCTTCATCTTAAGATGCCTCACAAGGCACTGACAGTCTGAATTTATTGTCTTCTCTCTGCTAGTTTGACAGTCGACAACATTCTCTGTTAGGATGCCATGATTGGTGACATTCCTGATCCTGAGAGTCTGTCTGAGACTGCTTTGGAGCCCAGCAGGTTTAATCTGACTCCACTGGACAGACAAAAAGTAAGAAAACAAAATTAGTCCCCTGACATCTTGTCCAGTTACAGTAATGAACTGAGGGGCCTTGACAGCCCATCACACCACACACACACACACACACACACAAAAAAAAAAAAAAAAAAAATCAGACTCTTGCAAACTCAACAATACTCAAGGTTTTCACTGGACAGGAAATGGATTCAGAGAGACGTGGAGCTCAGTAATATGAACAGGTCTCGTCAAGGACTGAACACAATGCAACAGGAAGAGAAACCCCTGCGTTGCCCCAGAGAGAGCACTTCCCCTGGCATTGAACACAGACAGTGAGTGAGGGGAAACCAGTGCTGCATGACAGGTACTGAAACGCTAAATGAAAAGAAGCCAAAGGAGGTTCAGGGTCTTTTACCTGTGAGGCACACTAAACAATATTCTGATCTAGACTGGCTTAAAATCAAGTGAAAAATGTATTCTATTTAATTTCCTTAAACCCAGTCCAGGGATGTACTCTAGTCTAGAGTTGTTCTTATCCAATCAAGGAATACAAGTTTTTGACCTCGTCATACTACAAATAAATAACAACTTTTCAAAACTTCATACTATAAACTTTGTCTAGATTAATTTAGGCATAGAAGGTTTCTCCAAAAACATAACTTATCTTTTATCATTGTGCCACCAACACTGTCTTTTTGTACTTAATCTAATCTCCCACATTTCAGTATCTTCATCAAAAGAATTAAATTAAATGACTGTGATATAGAAACATATTAGAAAATGTGCAGATTCAGAAAATCAGGTTTCTCACTCAAACAAACTGACACACTGAAAACACAAAGTTTTGTATGTAAAACTGCATCTGAAGTAGTAGATATTATGAATCTGTTGACAGAGACACCTTAAGATGATTGATAATACAAGCACAAGAGAAACTAGCAGTAAACTTCAGTTCCTGGTTGAACGCTCTCCAGACGTGATTCTCTGCATTACTCGAGATGCAGCATGATGAGCTTCAGGTAATGAGATTTCTTTTTTTCCCCTCCATAAAAATGCATATATAATGTTTTGGAAACAAACTCTTCAAATGCAGACATCAAAACAAATGGTGAATTAAGGCACGGCACTCACTGCCTTGTTCTGAGAGCATGGCCTTGAGCTACCGATTTTTAAACTGTGCCACCGTTAATTTATGCGAAGATCTGAACTAATTCTTTGGCAACTGTGAAGCGAGAATATTAACGCGATGTATTTCCTTGTCGATGATAATGCTGCGCTCTTAATTTGAGATGTGCGGTGTAGTCGAACATGAAATGGAAATTTGCCCCAAACTATGTATTTGTCACTGAGTGTCGGATGTGGAATGAGGTTACATGCATCCTTTGCTACCCACACTCTTAAGATACAAGAAGAGGTGTATTTCTCCCCTCTCACTCTGCGGTGTGTATGTGTGGTGAAAGCTTCAACTTAAAGCCCCAGCTCAGAATATATTATATTTACATATTTCTATCCAGGGCGGTTTTTATAATGTATTTGCATAGATTTCCTGAAGAGTTTGTCTTGTGTGTGGAAAATAAACTAATCCATGATAACCAAAAATACAGGCAGGTTTTCCTCAAGCATTTACATACTGACCCCTCTGAGGTCAAAGCCCATTTTTGTAAACACTAAAGTTGGCAAATTTTCATTTTTCATTTCAATTATCATATGTGCAGTACAAACTGAGCTCAAAGTATAAAGTCGGTTGAAAAACCTAAAGCTGCACAGAGACAAAAAAGTCACAAAATGATTTAGATATTATAAAAATGTAGTGAAAATACAAACTGATTTTTACAAAAACTTTTACAAGAGTTTGTGTCAAACTCCAGGGCTCAACCAAAGTAAAATCTATAATCTAATGCAAATGCAATTCATACCACGCCTTCTCATATCATCAAAAACCTGTTCAGTGGTTTAAAAAATAAAAAATAATATCCAAACCTTAAAGTATTCATCAAGTTAAGAGAAGAGTGAAGATTCACTATGCAGAAGTAGTGTAGGAGGTTGGTGCTACTTTATATTGTGTGAAAAAGTACTTACTTCTTAATAATGCACTCTATACTCATTTGTTTTAATCTTCAGAAAAATGACAGCATTTATTGTTTGATCAAACAGTTTAAAATGACCCTGTGTTTACCTTCAATGTGATATAGAGCATCAACAGAAATCTAATAGGTTGCATTATGACTAACAAGATGCGGGGAAACATCTTTGCTCCACAAATTATCTTTAATTTTTTCTCTAATCTTTGGTTTTTATTGTTAAAAAGTGGATAGTCTTGCCTCCTATCATCTCTAAAACCTATTGAAATGAATTGATCTGAAAAGGAGAGATCATTCTTGTGGTGAATTGCTAGCATTTTAGAGGCATATGAAAGCTAACGCTTTGTAACCATCGCAAACCAAAAAAGGATGAGACTTTGAATGGATAATACCCCATCTCCAAACAAACCTGGTTTCCCTTTGATCATGAGAGTGACTATTGGTAACTTTACTTTAGCGTTTGATTTAACTAAACTTAATCAGATCATTAAAAGCTGATATTATCATATAAGTGTTTTAGAAGGCACTGACAGATTAGCCTTTGTGTTGTCTACATATAAGGTTTGTTGTGAAATAAAAGTCAGTCCTGGTTATTTTTTGTAGCAGTCTACAATGAGGTTTTCCACCTTCTATGACAAGCATTTGCTGCATTCCTTATCCTAGGTTAGGTTTTGCATGTTGTTGTTTTTTGTTTTTTTGTTTTTTAGCTTACAAAAAGACAAAAACATTTATAGGTTAAAAATCTAATTACATAAAGCAAGCATTGCAAAAAAACACTGGAGGAAATGTAAATGAGACACAAACAGAGGTAAATGGTCTGTAACTCTACATGACAGCAGTATTCTCCTGGAACTGCAGAACCACCCACTCTAAGCAGGAATAAGCAAACGCTCTGGATATTTAGAAAGACTTCAAAATATTTCACCCAGGTGAACCTGTGACAGAGGGAAAAAATGTCCTTTTAAGAGTCTGCAAGAGGATGTGGATACTTTACATTATGACCAACCCATAACCCTAATGGATACAAACTGTCATCTGGCTAATCCCCCGGCCACGTCATAGCAGTGCCACCCAGAGAGCGCTGGGCCAAAGGTAACGTCACATTTCCTGCTTTAACAGGACAAAGGCTGGTGTCCTGGTGGGTATACGGTCGGTTTACATCACGCTAAATGAGGAGGAAGTGATGCGTTTATGCTGTATAAACCTCTGCTGAGTGTACAGGATGCTGCAGCTGCCTAAAGTTTACCTGCTGGATGTAAACCATGAACACACACACATGCAGTATGAGTAGAAGCACACTACATTCGGCTGCATACACATATGCAGATATTCACACATGTATAAACACACATACAGGCCATGTTTATATCCTTTCCTCAACCTCTTGTCATCTTTGTATTGTAATGGACTGTACCTGCTAAATTATCAAAACTCTCCACGCTGACACATTTATAAACCGATGCCTAATTACACCGCAATTCATTCTCAGTGTTTGTCCTTTCAGACTAATTTCTCCATGAAATCCATCCATTACTGCCTCACCTCCCTCTCACCTTTTCACATACATAAACTTACTGCAGGTCTTAAAAAAAGCAAACTGCTCCAAGAGGAACGTGCCCGCTGCAAGAGGATTTAACAAAATTGGAGACAGCCCAGATTATACATGGTTAAATGATTAAATCACTGAGGTACAGAGCAGGAAAAAGAGGGAGAAAGGAAAAAGAAGAAGAGGAAGAGGAAAACAGGTCAACGTGCACCCACAGAGTGCTCTGGGGAAGGCAGGAGATAAGAGTTTATCACAAGCGTATAAGTAGATACTGTTAATCCTCCTTCTGTGAGTGTTCTACATGAAATAAATCTGTGACTGACAAACTGGAAAGATACCATTGTCTTAAAGGTGGAGGGATACAGAGGGATGGAGCGGTGCTGGTTGTTGTCAGCAGATATGCGTGTAGATAATCAATTCACGCTGGGTTGAGCGGTTTCTCATGGAAGACATGGCATGCAGAGGATGCAAAGTGAGGCTGGTGAGGCAGGTAGGCAGGCGGGCGGCGCTGTGCTTAGCTGGTAAATGTTTCGTCATTAATAATTAATCCCACAGACTTGCCAAAAGCAAGATTGATTATTCTATTAGAGGTGGGGATCAACAATGACCTGACTGTAGCTCTATTTCACACACCGTTTGAGTGGCGAGAATAACCAATGCTGTAATGCATAAGCCATGATATTATCCTAAACGATTATGAAATCACATGTGAAGCTGTAGAAGATAGGGACAAAAGGAGCCAAGATAGTGTATTCTATTAATTACAACAAGTTACTGACAACTAAGGGCAAAAAGGAAGTTTCTTTGAAGATGTGAGCAATTTTAGACATCCTAGATATCACATGATCATTTTATTGCTCTCAGTTGAAAACCTAAAAATTCATATTTTGGTATTTTTCAAGCAGTTCTGACAAGTGACAGAATCTTGAATGAGTTGAGAAAAATGCATTAAATGGATTCTAAAATGCCTCTTATTCTAGTGAGAAACACTTCAGTCAAGCAATTGAGCATTTAAAGCAGATACATTTTGTGCTTTCAAAGAATCTAAGCAACAGGAACTGTGCTGCTCCTTCATAGACAAACATGAAGTTGATCTAACATTTATTAAATATTAGTTAGATCAACAACTCAGCACATGAGGAAGAGGTTGGGGTGGTGGAGTGAGCTGTGGCAGCAAACCGCTCTGGCATGAGTGTATAAGCAGATCCTAAATGAACCAGTAGGAAATCTACCCTTGCTGACATGCAGAAATTAATTTGGACACAAACAGATAGAATACTAACACACTCTCAGTCACTACAAAAGTTGACAGGGAGACAAACCGTAGCTTATTTTAGGTCAAACATGTTCATTCTGTACCTTCACAGATACACATGTCGGGTCTCTAGGAGATGACAACACCTCCAATAAAAAGCTTTAATGCTTTCAGTTGGTGTTGTCCTCCTAGAGCCAGGATTTCTTTTTTATTTCTTCCTCTCCTTGGTTTCTGGAGGGGAGGAAAAGTCTCAGGAATTGTCCTTTGACTCCCTCAACCCTCCTCAACCCCTCCAGCTTCCCTCTTGAGCTCATATCCACCCACAACACACTTACACACACACAAGAAAAGCCACATATCAACAAGGTATCTAACCACTGGGAGGCAAGAGATCCACAGAGGTGTACATTAACATAAATACCAAATCTGTTGGAGAGAGAGAGAAGTGTGTGTGTGTGTGTGAGAGAGAGAGGGGGCGGTATGGGGGGGGAGAACAATGCATTCATTGTGTGCAGATGGAGGATAAGAGAGAGAGAAGTGTAGAGTGTAGCTCCATCTACAGGCCATGAGATCTCTCTCTCTCTCTCTCACACACACACACACACACACGCACACACACAGAAAGAAACTTATACTCTGTCCCTCTCCTTCCCTACCACACACACTTCTTCACAAACACATTCTCTCTCTGACGCACATCAATGCTTATTTGCTTTAAAACATACACACTTTCACAAGAACCCACACACACATTCTTAACATTCATCATGTACATACAGCCTTTCACATACAGATTATCTTGTGCACACAAACATATTTTTCATCTATTATAACCTCCACCCATTTGTTTTTTTCTCTCATGCACATACCAATAGACACTTTCAAATTTACACATGCACATAACAACTTACAAGTACACACACATCATTTCTATCTCTCTGTGTCTTTCATTGGAAAACCAAATCTTTTTCGGCTGCTGCAGTGAATGATAACTCTCTGCAGAAGATGGACAGAGCTCTTTTTTCACATCTTTAAACATCATGTTAATGCAGATTACAGATAAGAGGAAAATCAGAAAACAGGATGAACATTACAGCATCATCCTGCTTCCCTCTTGAGGTTCATTAAGATCAGGTAATGCAATTAAAATCTAATTAAAACCACATTAAATCGCTTTTAAGCATCATTGTTTGTGTCGAGCAAAGACAGGATCTCTCTATTAGCACACTCATACAAAGGGAGACACAAACATCACACACACATCAAACAAATAAAAGCCTTTGCAGTATGTCTGCTTAGGGACACATTTTAGATTAATTTTGACACCACAAATGTAAATAGCATTTAATGTCTGTAATGTAATGTTAACATGAATTGTTGCAATGACATATCTAGTGACATATTTCCTTTAATCTGCATATTTATACTTGTTTTCACTCCTCAGGTCACCAAGGTGCTGTGCTTAAAAAGCCATATAAAGCCCTAAAGCCTGGAGTTTTGTTTTCATTCATCATTTAAATGTTGCTTGTTTTCATGAATTCAGAATTATGTGCCGAAGTGAAAACCTATATTTTCAATTAGTTAGAACAATACTCATTACATCTCACATGAGAGATTGTTTTTCTGTGCTCCTCTCACTGCCATGCACCAGTACAACAATAAAAGACACAGACATAATCTGACAGTGGTTTTGGACTTTGCTTGTGTTGCCAAGCAAACACTACACAGTCCTGAGGAAGGAGGTAAGTTCGAGGTGAGTTTCTGACTTTTAAATTATTAGAAATTAATGAAGAAGTATGTTTTTGTATTTATAACATTCTCATATGGTCAATTGTAAATTCCGTACTTATTATTACTGTGTCCATACAGGGAAAGAACCAGCTTGAACGGTGAAAGCTCCACTTGTCAGCTATTCTAATCTGGCCAAAGCAACAAAAACTACTTTTAGAAATGTTAGCTGAAAGGTGAGAGAAGTACCAAAGGTCACTGTCTTGAAACTCTGGATGGAAAAAGTGAGTGAAAGCATTACTATTTTCTACTCCACAGTAAGCAGTGCACTGAACCAGCCTTAACTGCTCTACAGAACATTACAAATGAGATGCACAACATTTCTAAATAGAAAATGAGAGAGGGGGAGCTCCACTGACTTTCCCAGGATATTAAGAGCTTTAAAAAAAAGCCCCTAACTCTGGTTATCCTCCACCTTAAAGCCATTTAGCTGTTCAGGAAGCCTCATGTGAAGCCAGTTGGTCCTGCTCTGTCATCACCTCAGCAACAGCGCTCTCGTACACTTCCAGAAATTAGTGGCATTATGCAGAATCGGATAACATGCCTTTGGTTCCTCTTGCCTTGATTTAGCCCAAGAGGAAATTTACAGTGATAGCTTGACTAAAAGGCTGACAGGCAGGAGAGAAAAGGGAGATCAACAGGCTATGAAGCCTGGTCCACTTCCTGTTATTTTAATCTGTTTGTTTTCTTTCTTATTTTTCTTTTTACATTCCTCTGACTGGACTCTACAAAACAACACTAAACTGGACCGCTCCAAACAAATTGAATTTGGGAAAAAAGAGGTCAAACTGGCTCCAAAAGGCTCAACAGATCATTTGAATCTATCTAGATCAGATCTTATTTTGTTATCGCACCAGAAGTATGAAAATCTAGGACACAATCACACTTCATTTAATAAGCTTTACTGTTCCAAACTATCAGTTTCTTTAAAACTGTGCACTTCTTTAGCAATATAACTGCATCTATTTGAAACTCATTTTGTTTTTGTTTTGGATCAAATCTTCAGTCAGTCTCAAGAGCCAAAAATGTCAATGGCTAAATTATATTGCTTTGTCCTGCTGAAAATCAGGTAATTCTTATGTAAGCAACGATCTCACTGCTCCATTTTTTAGAATAATACCAGTGTGATACGGTGTTGAGTTTGCTGAGAAAATGTCTTTTCCTCTTCCCCTCCTCCACAGAGGTCAGTGGTCAAAAACACAATCCCTGGAGCTGGTAGGAAATCAGCATTTAGCTCAAGGGCACTTCAGCAGGGCAGATACTTTCAAAACAGGAGCTTGACTTTAGCCCCCTGCTCACTATATCATCCTGGATTCCTGTACATCTCCAACATACAACTGCATGTTACTGATTTTCTCATTGCGTTCAGTTAAATGCAGAGGACAGAGGAGCAAACTGTTCAGGTGCGATCACATCAGCTGCATCCTGGCTGCAGATGTGACGGCAGAAACCGAACCTGACATTGCAGAACTGAGAAGTAATTAGAGGCCAAGCCGGCGCACTCCTTCGGCTGACACCAAATCAATGCAGTTTTTCCGCGTTATCAATTAAAGACGTGTAATTACAAGCGAGGAGAATTGCCTCTCACAAACAGTCAAGGCGGAGAAGGCCCTTCTCCATTGCCTGGCTGCAGACCCACTCTTCAATACTCCACACCTCGACCCCACCGCCTCAAATGACATCCTGGAGCTGCAATGACCGGCTTGTTTATGGATTTTATGGCTCTCACTCCAAACACCTGAGCGATAAACTCAGTCTAGCGTGCAGAACCAAAATGCCGTACACTTGGTAGGAAGCCAAAGTGCAAAATGTATTACTCAAGAGCCCAGCTCCCAACAGAAGCCAGCTGGGTTTGAACCATTAGCCGGTACAAGCAGAGACAACCTGGTTGCTGAGCGCACCGACACTCCTGGGTAAATGAAACAGAGGGCTCTACACCACTCCCCTCCTCCCCTCCCAACATCCACCCCCTCCACCCCGCGGCCTTCCATCAGCACCTGGGAAAATGGATTTGAAACGAGGGCAGCTCCCCACCCCACCCCCTCCCCTAAATGAGCAGATGGAGGCTTCCGCAACGATTATCACCACATTACCTGGGAGTCTGTTGACGAACAGGAACAATACAGGCGGCGCTAATAAACCCCAATCAAACATGACACCCCGCTAATGTCGCTCACTTCTCTATCCCTACAAGGCAGAACTAGTCGCACTGATTCTTTTTCATCAGACGGCCCGGCTGCAGCTTCATTTGCTACAAGCGAGATTTCTTTCATAGGCCTCAGCCTTGGTTCACCTTATGATCATAAAAGTGTGCTGGAGTCATTAGCAAGACACATACGACAGTGTTCCCTCATGAATTTTATTCATGTCTGGGTAGGAACAGGATTTAGGCCATCACGAGACTCTGAAAGTCCCTACTGCACTCAGATAGAATACTCTGTTGGGGGCAATAGCACCTTAAGACATGTGCATACTTTTTACTATATTTGAGTGTGGTGCTTGCCAGACCAAATACCACTACCTTGGTTTCTCTGGCATGTAGCAGACGAGTATTTCTCTTCCCGACTTCACACTTCTTTTCCTCTCTCTTTTTTGTTTTAGTGTGAGTGCTCAGTTTTCTCCCTTGGGGAGTCTAGCACTCTCTCTCCGTCTCTCTCCTGCCTCCTTTTTTTACCCAAAAAAGACCAACTGTAACAACAGCGGTCTCTAAACAACCGGGGGATTCCAGACGACTGACCTCAGCACAGTTCGTCCACCGCTGAGATACAAATATTTACCCCTATCGCGTTCAGCTCAACAGTGAGGGCCGCCCCGCCACGAGAAACACTCCCCTGATTGGGCCCTGCCTGGCTTGAATGCCCCTGGAAAACAAATAAAACTAGCCCTTATTTTGTCTCTTTTCCTTCTGAATATACACATGTCAATGACTGAAAATTGTTCAAAGAAGTGCAAACTGCAGTAGAGAAAACTTGGCCAAGTGGTGAGGAAAGCTCATGTCTCTCACCACTTTCTCATACAACTCCTTAGAGGATTTTGACAGACTCATGCACTTATTTATTAGATGAAGAACTGGTTTGGAGAAGTAATTAATCTGACAAGCTAACTAAAACCTCTATGGGAGAAGCCAAAGAAATTACTAAGTGAGAATACTGGACTATAAGTGCATTAGTTAGCCAGCATGTGGAGACTTTTTTTTTTTTTTTTTTTACTTTTTGTAAATGCAACAATAAGGGTGATAGAGACAGGCTGAGAATCAGCACTTCCAAGTCTGAGACAGTACGGGAACTAAGTGTTCATTTATGGCTTAATTTAAAAATGAACTAATGTAGCTCCTTGTGCACATTCTAGTACTTTAACTTTTGTACTGATGATTGAGTTTTTATTGCTCTATAACGAGATATTGACTCCCTGTCTAGTCTTATCAGCTTATGTTTCCCAGGTGGTGTATGTGCTGTGATTGTACATGTTTTATTGCAAGCTTTAAACCTCTCCACAAACAAAATTTGATTTGATCTTTTCTCTCTGAATAAAACACCAGAGGTGTTTTTTTTCTCCATGAACTTTGATTTTTTTTTTCTTGTTGCTTCAAAATTAGGATGGATATGTAGTCTGTGTTGCTTGTATCACCAAAGAAAAAATCCAAAAAGATTATTTTTCTCAGATCTGGGTGAATTGTATAAATCACCGTGCTCTGTAAAAGCACCACTAAGGGTCTGAAAAAGCCTGAGTACACAATATATTCCTTTTCAAAGCACCCGCTGCAGTAGTTTGTGTTTGACACTGATCAAGCATAATCATCAGGCGATCAGGGCTTGTGTGTGTGTATGCATGAAGAGCACACACTGACACACACGCACACATACACAAAGAGCATCTCCCCTTCTATCCTCCCAGTGCAAGTAGAGCTAACCACTCCAGGGAGCTGGAGACTCAATTAATGACATACATACAGCACTTGCAAGATGTCAGGAAGAAAGAAACACACAACTGCACATATGCACATTAAAGGCTGTTCTATACTGTATGTCTGTGAGTGTATATGAAGATCTTGTAGTCGTATGTATATAGTTCAGTATGTAGGCTAAGGCCGACCTCTGGGAAATACTGTGTGTTCTTCTGCATTATCTGCCTTGGAGCTTTAACATATCTAATGCACAGTAACAGTTTGAACCAAACATTGCTGCCATACATAAAATTCAATGCAACTGCAGCTTATAATAAAGGAACAAAACAGTGGTACTTGTGAGTAAATACGCAAGAGGGATTGGTGGATTGTTTAAGATCTAGCAGTAGAAAACATAGATGTCTCTGTATGTGTCTTTCCTTAACTCATGACATACAGTGGAAGTCAGCGTGAATGCTTCAGGGTTACTGGTTTTGCAGATTTTCACAGTAAATATACGCTCATTCCTCGTAAAGGAGAAAATTGGTGTAAACCCACTATCACCTGGATTTTATGTCTCCATTCCCTAAAGCAGAGGACCACCGTTTCGTAATAAATATGGTCCTCTTGTGATAAGCAAAGCTCAAAGAAGCTTCTAGTCAGACAGAGAAAAGGAAAAATGAGCTGATGATTACGCACCACAACCCCTCAAAGTAGGTAAAAAGAAATGGCAGCAGTTTATACACTGCAGATCTGCTTTAAGTAGGATTTTCGTGTTAATTTTTTCTGATTTTAATCTGATTTTTACCCATTTTTACAGGAAGAATATTTCCTCATCTAAATGAGGGTCTAAGGATAAAGGGTGTTGCATGTTATACAGATTGTAAAGTTCTCTGAGGTGAATTTGGGATACAAATAAAAACTGGCATGACTTCACAAGACCTATGTCTACTCTGCCTTTGTACAACTCTTCACATACTTCACTCTTACCTTTATAGCAGCTTGGACAGAAAGCTTGAACAGTAGAAAGGTCAGTAGACTTGGAGCTGTAAGACAGGGCAAACAAGAGGCTTAATTAGACAACCACCCAATGTGTGATTTTATAAATGTAACAGCAGTTTTTTGTACAAAAAGTAAACTTCTTATGGTCAGTCTAAGCTTTCTGTAGCTTTTAAAGGAAGAAATGTTACCTGTCCAACATATTACCTCATACTATCTCTTTATCTACCTTTCATTTATGATTCAGGCATGAAGTAAGTTCTTCATTCAGTACATATAATATATAAAGGGATCCAGTCCTAGTTTAGCTTTTAGTTTATTCAGTTTTAGTTTAGTCTTATAGATAAATCTACTACATCTTTCTAGTCATCTATCTTTTTGTTGCTCTAACTACTAACTACAAATATAAAACTTGAGATTCTTTTCTTTTTGTAAGAGAAGGTGTCCCCTTCCTCTAAAACATGGACATCTCTTTTTGGAAGTGAACTCTTCATTTCACACCTCTGTGGTCTTCCACACACCAAGGCCTCACCTCCTCACTCTGTCTTCCCGGCTTAGGCATGGTCGGCTGCAGCTGAGGGGTCGCCACTTGGAGGAAGACGGTGGCTGCTCACAGATCCCACGGTCAAAGGTCATTCCTGTTCTCCTGGAGAAAGGTGAGAGGACCAGAGCATGGGTCAGTGGTGCTGAAATCTCATTTAAGAGATTGACCCCCAAGGGCCGGCTCGAGTCGGTCCGGTGCTTGGAGATGTCGTCACCGAGGATGATGTATAGGTTTGGGCTGAGAGAGGAGCCCTACCGCAACACACACATCCACGGATGCCCACACCTAGGTCGACAGGCGCTGATGCACAGAGCTTCAGAGCATGTCAGTGTGGTAACACATCTTTCATCAGATAAAATGAAACTTTAAATGAGCCTTGTGTGGAAACTGGGCCATTGCAAAAGCTAATAATAACAGAAAACAAGGATATAGATAAGACTATGGACAGGGTCAAAATCATACACAACAGATAATTTCAACATGAAACAGGTTAAGTAGAAATGTATGGGTCACAGTATGAAAAGGTGGAGGCTGCGAAATGTGTGCTGATTTGAGTTTTTGGCTTTATTTTTACAAACTAAGGACATTTTGGCCAACTCTCACATCTTCAAAAGGGCCATTAAATGGTTAAGACTTCTGGCGTCCTCTCTCTGACTGATCTCTCTCTCTTTGAGTCTTTCACGATTTTCTGTCTCGCTGTCTTGACTCATGTATTTCTGTCAGTCTGTGCGTCAGGGGTGCCACATGGCCCTGTACATGCCATTTGTGTTACTTTCTTGAATTATTGCAAGTAGTGTGGGTGCTGCAGCGAACAGAAGGGAACAAAGACAGTGAAATGAACCCCTCATTGATCTCCGTATTGAGAACATCTGCCCTGAACCTGAGGGGGGTTGGGAGACACGGAGGAGTTGTGGGAAGTTGTATGCATACCAAGCAGCAGACTTCAGTCAGGTATATACCAAGTTCATTTAGAGTATTTAATTGATATAAACTTCAAGTACAGTTTAATGTGTTTAAACCACAAAAGCCAAAGAAAACAGAGCTCTATTAAACATTAGAATTCCTTTTAACAGAAAGGCAAAACTTAAGATTGCTAGTTTATATTCAGGAGACATTTAATTCAAAGTAATTATTTGTAGGCCTACAGTATATTTTATTTCTAGCTCCATTTAGTGAGAAGCCAACTTTATCTTTTTCTATGTATAACTAGCCTGTAAACAATCATGTTTATTTTATTCCACTAACTACAGTGAGTTAAACATTTGACAGCAAAAATATTTAAGCAAAAAATATTTACAGTACAAGTCTGATGTTGGTGTCAATCTCCCAGAATAAAAGACAGAGACCTCCTCAGATCTGTCTTTTCAACAATTATACACAAAAAAACCACTACAGAGGAGGTGGAGTGATCCGGCTCTCCACCCGCAGGAGCAGGAAATGGAATTCAATGCAGCCACAACAAAGACTGGGCTTTGGGTATGAGGGGCTTTAATGATTGCAGATTTTGTGGCCACAATTCATGAACCACTTGGCCAGCTACCTGTATCCAAGCAACAAGGTCACACCCCATCTTTAGAGGCTGTCAGAAGTTATTCTGGGAAATGTAGGATAACTAACTGAAGTACAATTAGACGAGGCAGTTTAAGGGAATGTGGGCTCACTAGAAATGTAAGTTAAACCACTTCATCACAGAATAACTCCTGGAATGCATTGAAATCACAGATTGATGATATCTAGGAGTGTAACAGTATCCAAGGGCGGGGTTTTCTTTTAACTGCCAGCTGCTGGAGTTTTGCGGTGCAGCTGTTATTAAATAAATGTCCCATCTTAAGCTCCGTATCAGGATGGCGTGGACATCAAACGTAGGGGGCCCATTTGAAACCTGCCTTAATTATAATAGGAGAGCTGAAGTTCAAATATTTATCAAATTGTAATCCTGACGCTGTATCCGTTTCACGTGAGATGAAGGCTCTGATGGACCTGACAGTTTTCCCTTACGTCCAAGCGCTGGACGGGAGCATGTTCTGCCTGAGCACGACCACATGTGGGGCTGATTATGAGGGGCTGAGTGTTTACGGCAGACCCAGATGTTGGGTGTTTAACATGGCACGGGCCGAGCGGCAAGTTTTGACAGCTCGTGGTTCAGCTCGACCTACACTTTGGTTGTTGGACCGCTGAGACAAAATGTCAAACATGCAGATAAGGGCCAAGTAAATGTGATTACAGCAATTCAGTTTCTCCACTGCCCGGCCAATCTGTCCAACGTCGGTCAACACTTCCCATGTGTTTGGAGGGAAAGGTCCAAGGCTGCGGGGCTTCCTGAAAACCACCCACTGGTTAAAGTAAAATAGATGGATAGATGAATAAATATATGACTAATATTTTGAATGAAAGGAAAGGAGGGAGGGATGAGGACTCGTACAAAGTTGGCGAGCTTGTCATGAATTAGTAGGTGAATGAAAGAATGAGTCTGTTAGGAGGCGAGGAGGGAGGGAGAGATAAAAGGAAACCAGTCATCGTGATAAATGAATTAGTTATTGGGTGAATTAATGAATCAAAGAAGGATGAATGAATGAATAAATGGACAAATATGCAAACAGGAAATGACAGAACTTCAAACAGCATAATCTGCTGGAAGAAAAAAGAAAGGAATTTGGTATATCATTGATTAGCTTGACAAAAAATACATGAAAGAGTAATTTGATAGATGAGTCCACCAGACCAGTGTTAGTGCCTTGCTCTATGAGCTACAAAGAGTCCTTCGTATGTTTATCAAGGTAAGTTAAAAATAAAAAGCAGATAACCCTGTGTATCTGCAGGCTCGAGGGCAATCACACATTTCAGAATATGCTGCTGTCAATTTAATATTCCTGGCCTGTGGGGCAGTGAGAGATCAGGTGACTGGGGTATAAATAGGCCATCCGCCATCAGTTCATCTCAGCCGACTCCTTGACAGGATCAGAGTGACTGAGGACTGACTCTGATGTCACTTGAAATCAGGACAGTTGTCGCTGAGGGACCTCCGAGTCGGCGGTGAGCTTCGGTGTGTCCCCGAGACACGGATGGGGAGGATGAGGTTTACATCTGTTTTCTCTGAAGTGATGGGGGTCGCAGGGATCGCACAGGGGAGGGTCGGCTGGGCCAGTGAGGTCCAGAGGTGAGCGACGAGACGCGAAAAATTCAAAAGGTTTACAGCCCCACCAATGGCATGCAGAGCAAGTCGGCGTCAGTTTCTCGGTTGCTGCTCGAGGCGGTGCATACCTGAACAGATGTAACTGTCAGGCTCAAATATACATGAATATTTCTGGAGGTTAAATAAACACACACTCCAGATCAATCTACAGAAAAACAAAATCCCACAAGAAAATGCTTCTGATCTATTTGGAATTTCAGAAGCTAGGTAAACAACTAGTTTCCTTTTAATCAATTTTTAACTATTTTTAACAAGGTACATTTGAGTAAAAACACATTCACAGTGATGGCCTGGGGAAATATTTGCAAGAGGAGGGAGACATACACCATTGCAGCTGGAGGATACCTAGTATTAGATCTGTGTTTACCGTGCTTGCTTCAAAGCAAACACTGCTCGAGTTATTTGGGAAATGCTATGATGTTTAATACCTTTTAAATTTTTAGATTAACTTGTTAAGAAAGTCCAAGTATCCAATGCTTTTCCCCTCAGATTACTGCCATCAAGGTAGAAAAGCCTCTAAAACAGTATTAAGATCATTGTGGGACAGTAAAATTCTCCAATGAAAGCCACACTATTGAAATTCATTTAACCGCTCCTTGATGCAGGCTTCACTGCAGGTTTTACAGACTGACCCCCTGGAAGGTTTAAAGATCCTCACCACAACATACTGGCAATTAATAATTTAAATACTGCATCTTAATAATATAAGTTTTCAAAAAGTGTTCTTTCACACAGTTGGGCACTGCCTCAGTCCACTAAAAATGAATGCTTCAGTTACTCAATCATTCCTAGTTGGTGGCTGAATGCACTTACTGCTCTGAGTCACTTTGGATAAAAGTGTTTGCTAAATTAATATAATGTAATGTAACTAGAAGCAAATCTTTTCTAACCTCCTTGGCAAACATCTTTCTATTATAAACTTGAAGAAATACCCACATAAAATAAGGTACAGTACAGTATCATAAAGCAAAGTAATGTAACAACTTAGGAGCTCCACTTGGTGAAGTCTTTTAAAAATAACTTATTCCAGAAATTGACAAAACACAGTTCTGGTGCACTTCTGATGATGACCATTTTACTCTTTGTGTCCCCACTGGGATTAATAAGTATGTTATCTCTCCAGCTGTCTGTCAACGTAATGTTTGGCAAAAATACAATGATCACAGCATCAGCCTCTATAGTTTGTCTCTCTGTTTTTAGCAGAGCACTGAAACGGAGAAGGGGTGACACAAGCAGGTGCACCTGCTATCCACCAAATTACTGAGGCAATGTGCGACAACTTAACTGATAATTTAGGACAACAGAAGCCATTTCTACCACAGTCTCACAGAATCAGCAGGTCTGTTTTACTAGTAGCACAATGACTGAAGATACTTTGTGCCTAAAGATCACAAACAACTTTAATGTTTCTTTAGTAAAGGCAGACTTCAGTGAATGTTAGATTTTCCTGTCTTATTTCCCCCCAGCTTGGCTTATAAAATTCTTAGTGCTTTCTCCATTATGCCATTCTCCTGGAATCCCTGGGAAATTCAACGCACCCTTTATAATTACTGCACCAACTGCCGGCTGACAAGGCTCATTTGCCTTCGCTGGAAGAGGTTGTCTCTTTCCTTAGGTACCTCTGTTGTGCTGATGCCCTCCCCTTGTCACTACAAATTCCCATCTTTACCTACGCAGCCGGTGGCGCCTTCAAATATGGATACACGGCCTGCTTAAGGAGAGCACTGTCAAGATAAACAGGGATAGGGATGCTCAAAGGGCTTAGATTTCCAGGCAGATTTCTTGTGCTGAATTAATACTGCACGAGCGAGCATGGCTGAAAAAAAAGGTTTGCTTTGTAATGGGTAGGCCTAAGTCCTATAGAAATAACTTAGAGAGGAACATATCTGACACTGAGGGGAAATAATTCCTTAACAGTGTGAATTGCTGTGTTGATGAGTGCACTCTGTGGAAAACATTTGAGTCCACATGTTCAAGCAGCTCTCTGGTGGAGGTCAATACTCACAGCATGGGGTATGATTTAGGTAAATCTACATCTGTCCCAGTCATTACCTCCAAATTTCAAATGTTAATGGTACAATCCATGATTCGGAAAATATTTGTGTACATTTATAAACACATCAATAAAACAGGCCTATATTTTTATTCATCGACAAAAACACAAATTCCTCCGTTTCTGTGTTAAAAAAATAAATAAAAACATGTTGTGGTGTCATGCAGGGGAAGCAGAGTCTTGGCCATGACACCCCCATGTGATGTGCAGTTGGAATTATGACCTAAAACATCATGCGCTCAGTATTAACGCAGTATGGTTCAAGTGCTTTGCAATCTGGTTGTGCTGTCGGCATGTCATAGCATGTTACGGTCACCTGGGATGGGCACTCAGCTGATAGCTCATACATTACGTATGAGAATACTGTCTGCAAACACAAATGACATGTCACAGCTATCAGAGGGGAAAAACAAACCTTTTTGTTTTGTTGTTCTCTGTTGTTTTGTGTTGAACACTATTCATAAGATATCAATATTGCAGGTAGCCACAACTGAGAAGTTTCAATGGGCAGGCTAAATAGCATCTAAACAACAGGTTTATCAAAACAAAGTTAAATTTTAACCTTATTTACATGAAGACTGATCTGAAACAAGTCCAAACTCCTGGTAATTAAATTGAAAAATAAGATTGTTAACACTTAAGAGAGAGATGTCTGTGCTCTGAGGAAAAGCTGTATAATTCAAGAGGTTTGTCTTAGAAAATCCCTGCCAAAAAAGGCACCAAGAAATTAACGTCTGGTTACAAAGGAAATTGTACCAAGGCCAACTGATCCAGCAAAGGCAAATTTTCATTTCCTTATTACATGTAATTTTAGTTGCGTTTTTCTACTCTAAAAGGGCAACATCTGAGTGACAATTTCATGCCGCTGGATGTTAACTTTGCTTCAATGGGTTGTTGTCCCTTCTGTTTTCCTCATGTTCCTCATTTCACATGACAGATGGCTCAGACAGACAGGTAGCAGGCATGAATACAGCATCAGAATATGTAATTCCTTTGTTAAGGCCTCCACCCATCCCTGTTGTCTCCATTCCCCCAACATCACTAAAAAAAAAAAAAAAAGAGGATGTCTTCCTGTCCGAATGTCTCCTCTGTTAACGTCGGCTCCGTCTGTCTCGGCAAAGTGAGCACATGGTTCATGCATAAATCAGCAGCACGGTGATCCCAGGTTGTCCCCTGATGCACCGCCTCCGGTGATCTGGCTACCGGAGCCATGCCATTACGCTGGCGCACTGAGCCAGTCACCACTAAACAAATATGAAACCGCGCCACTTTGTGTCACAAATTTTTACATTCAACAGAGGTCACGTGAAAGCGAGGGAACCTTTTTCACCCATCTGTGAGCTAAAACGTTAAAAAGGTGGGCGAGCCTCACGGGAAGAGAGCAGAGAAAGACAGAGAGAGAGTGAGGATGTAAGCCATTACAGCTGTGCATATCACATAGCTATCTAAGATGTATGATCCCTGTGGCCATTTCAAATATTTATACTCTTACCTGTGTATCCCAAACGCAATATCACAAGATGTGACTTCAATCTATAAAATATGATGCTTTTGACAAGAGCAAGGGGACAAAATGGAGTTGTCACATGATGTAGTGGTAGCCAAGGTCATGCATTCATGCATTCACCTTGCAATCATCCTACACTGTTAGTGCAGACAGTTCTTCACCACACTGCAAAATATTAATCCAAAACTTTAATGTCCCTTAACTAACTACTCAACAGGTCAATGCATTAAACTTTTAACAGCTAAAACAACAACAGATTTCCCTCCTATTTTGTTTGTGAATATTTAAAACATGCAGCAGGATCTCTGCACACACTTGCAGGACTGAGTGGGTTTTCTACACTGATCACATCTGTACTGGTAAATCAGAAACTGGGTCAACTTTGAACTTGAGTCGGTGATCGCCGTAAGGCAAACAAACACTAATATAAAGAAGAATATATGAATATGTTTTCAAGAGAATAATTTGCTTAGTTTCTTTAGACCTTATTTTGACTTACCCTATATCAGTCTGACACTACATAAATATAAATATACAATATGAAGTCAGATCATAAATAATTTAATATCAGCATGAAACTGCTCTGGGAAACATATTTACATACTTGCAAAAATGCACCCGTCTTATAAGCTTAAAACACAAAGTGAGCCTAACAGTGCGCTAATGTCGACTGTCCCAGAGTTAATATGCTGTCACAGTGGTCACTTTAAGGAAATCTCTGCAGAGGAAGTTATGAATTAAATCCTAAACCCTAAATCTTCTCTTTTGATGGCAAAAATAATGACAAACTTTTTCTCATTGCATTATGCGATATGGTCAGCTCACAAGGGCCTACAAGACACAACAAATTAATATAAACCCCATCCAGAATGCAGCACATACATTTTTAAATAATACTACAAAAACAAAAAAAGAAGACCAGTACGCATTCCTAACATAATCAGATTTTCAGGCCTTCATGTCTACAGCAAAATTCATAAATTATTAACGAAGCATATGTAATAGTAACCTACTAGAAAAATCTAAGACCAAATAAGTACATCTGCCTTCTTTTAAGTTCTTTGGAGCTTAGCTAACCTAAAAAAATATGTGTACAGCAGAACAATGCAATTTCATTTCACGAAGAAATAACACTCTTACGTTACTGTGGTATGAAGTTGAGATTCCCTTCTATCTCCCTCTATTTTCCTCCTGATTATCCATCCTTGCGTGAACAACTAAATATCTTGTTGCTTGTTTTCTACTCTCTTTGTCTGTTTGGTGTCCTTTGGTATAAAAGGGTCAGAGAGCCACCAGGTTGGTCAAAGTCAGCATGCTTTACAACAGTTCACTGACGTCATATTATAGTTTCATAGCAAGCCACAATGCTTAGTGCAGCTTTAAAGATCAACGATTTACTGTCATTATACTGTGTATCAATGCAGTGGTGTTTACAACAAAGTGCTGTGCAAAGGAAATCTTAAATGTATCCCCCCAAAAAGTAAAAAAATGATGGAAAAGAAAAGTTGTTAAAACAAAAACACTGGGGTACTGATGTGAAACAAACTATGGTGACGTTAAAATCTCCATCTGTTAACGTCGAAGTGCTGCCATAGCACAGATTTGCTGAGCAAAATATTAGATTCATGCATCAACAGAGCCACTAAAGTTAGAAAATCAGCAAACCAGCCTGCAGCTGGTTTGTACTTGTTTGACTTCTACCATAATGACTGGTGTATCAGAGCACACAGGATTTCTCTTATGCAGGATTTTTAGTGAGAAAACAATGTGTGAACAGTGCCTGGCCTTTCCCAATAATAAAGAAACATGAACTTTAGGTTGTTTAAATCTTTATCACAGTCTGATCCCAGCACAGAGCAGGTCAGCCAGGTTCAGATTGAGGCATCCAGACCAGCTGACAAGGCCTTTGCTCCTGTGTATTTCCCCACTGGGAAATCCAGGAGCTGATTAATGTAGAATTGGTTCCAAGCGTGTGTAGTGATTATTTAGACCTGAACCTGTTCTCTAATAAGCATTCTGCATCACGCCTCGGTCGGCATAAACCTCCGTTCGCTGCATCTCGACATCAGCTGTTAATTGGTTTATTTTCTCCAGCAGATGAAACTTCTGTCACAGAGAGCAAGGCAATGAGTAAAAGGAGAGTCAGCGGTGAAGGGGTGGAGAGAGGGAGTGAGGGAGGTGGGAGAGGAGTCACTTTTGATGATATTACGTTTTAATTATTTCTGTAAATACAGGAAGCTCGGGCTCGTGAGCGACCCTGTCAGTCAATTTTTCATTTCACGTGAGGGTTGTAAGGTGTCTAGGTCCAGCCAGCCGTCTAGCTGGCGTTCCACCGGCACTCATGGGGGAATAACACCCTGCAACACACACACACACACACACACACACACACACGCACAAACCCACACACCCCTCTTCTTTCATCTTGTTAATGGACATTCCTCCACAAACGTCGGCGAGTCTACCTGACTGCAATCCTTTAAAGTTTAATTCACTCTACATTTAGCCCTGGTCATAAATACCATATTAGGTAGCGGCAGCATGTTTTATGTGCTCCCTATGGTCGTGCTTTTGTTTTAATGAAGCCATTTGCAACTTATGAGCAAAAAAAAAAAAAAGGAGAGAAAGTCGCATATTAGATGGGATAGATCAGTCAAACCTATTCCCACATTGTGTTTTATACATGGGCTGGAATAAAATGAGGCTGGTGCCCATCCACCAGCGAAGAGGGAGCACTGTATTTTGACATCTTTTTTCAGTTGTTGCTGATTTAAGGAGGGCTCTTATCGGGGAGTGACTGGTGGTTTACTGCAAATCATTGACTTAATCACATTATTCACCTGCTGCGATAAATTTCAAGGAATTTGTCCTGGTGACGTTGGTGTGCTGACATAAAATAAAATGGTCCTGTATATGCCAGTTGCTGGACATGGACACTATCTTCCAAACTGCACACACTAAATATGTGGAATTAGTGGGCCCAATGGGAATAGAACTCCTAACCCTACATGTATTAGTGCCTTGCTCTCCCTAATTAACCCGCCTCACCCACATGCCTTTATTTATTATATTTATAGATGCTACCTCAACATATTTACCTTGCCATTTATCTTGTTTATCTTATCTTGTTTTTCTAGTATTCATTTTGCTTTCTATCAGTGCTGATCTGTGCTGTTAATATAATTTTGTTGCATGCCTACAATGACCAAAAATATCTTATGTCTGTGTAACGCCACATAGATACAAATACCCTCCAAAAATTAAATTAAAGGCTCTAAGAGTTTTAACTAGTGCACGTGTTCAATCAAATACAACAACTTAAGACTGGATAACCAAAAATTGTTGATTGCATATTTTAGAGTAACAAAACATGCAGCACTGTAATTCTTACAATTAAATAAAAAAACTCTCCTGCTCAACGTCCACTTAAATGATTTGGGGTATTTTTTCATTGGTTTTATCTTAGAAATTGAGATGCAGACAGCAAAATAAAGAGGTGGAAAGAAATTGCCGCACTTGCCAAAACCTGTATAGCTTTCACAAACTAGACAAGGTAGATCAGACAAATACCTTAAATAGCAACAGCAACCAGACTAATTGCAGTATTTGAATTGACTGCCAAGCAACACCTTCACATCTTGCGATCACAGAAAAGCCACTTTCCCAGTTGATTTAAACCCTGCTGAGGATAATTAACATGTAAGCAACTTTGTAAAAAGTGGTAATTCTAAATCTTGTAAAAATACCTGAAGTAAGTCAGCGGGGTGTACTTTCTACTTCAGTAAACACAAATCAAGGAAAGTAAGAACATTTCCTCACCCACTACTTTCATTAATTGTTCTCTTATAATTCTACAGTTGAATGCAGCAACTGTACTGTACAGTCTCTGTTTTTACTCTGTGAGATTATATTGGTCTTGTTGCATGCTGTGTCATTTTCTGTTATGAAACTTATCAGTATGCCTGTGTATCAATGCCACCATGACAAATGCCTTACATTTGTTTGTACAGATGTTGTGTGCTGGTAAAATGTCAGACTGTTTTGTGATAGAGGTGAAAGGGAAAGTGACGCAAAACTGTTGAGAGATGAAAAGTTTTTTTTTCTTCTTTTTCTTTCTGTCAGAGCCATGTGGAATGAGTCTTATCATGGCAAGCATACAATCATTTCAGTTTCAGATCTCCACATCTTGAGGGGGGGTTTCTGATTATGTATGCTAAAGATGGGAATAATGAATGCAAATTTATGGACCAGTTAAGTGTCACCTCACTTTAAACGTAAGGAAGCCATCCAAAATGTCCCCCATCTTCCTTTATTCAGTGAATCTCGCATCAAAGTCATCGGGTGGAGCTTTGAACGGTGGAACGCTGGGATGTCATATCTTTTGTTTCCTCTAATATCCCTGGAAAATCTGGTTAAAATTGGAGGATACAACAACGAGCCAGTTTCTCTGCCGGTTGCATAGATTCCACACTGTTTTCACAGCTGTCTCGCTCGCAGGACGTGGCTGAAGGTTGGGGGGATGTGGGGGGATGGATCGAGCTGCTGCGATCAACTCATGTGTAAAGATGAGAAATGAGAAGCAAAGGGGATAAACCAATACAATGAGCATTTGACACAACCAGCAGCAGAGAGAGGAACAGTTTGAAAAGAAATCTAATAGCATCAAGTATTATCTGTCAGAAGTCAGAAAGTCTGCAGCGCTGCTACAATCAGATCAGGTAAAGTTTGGATTTTGAGTCCAGGACTTTCCTTAAGATCACTTCTGCTCCAAACTATGACATAACAGAAAATACAATGTACAATCTATTTTTATTCTTTATCTGTCAATCAAAAGCTTCTGTCCATCAACAGATACAAGATGTGACCAGAGGTTACAAACTCAAGTTCAAACAACTGAAGTCAGAGGATGCTGAGCAGCTCAAATCATTATTAGTGACTCCATTCACATTTGAATGGTTATTGTTGGGCACAGTATCATGCGACTGGATGGCAGCTGCTCACAGGTAATGTCCCTCTCATGCCGTAGTTATTAGGCCTCTGGTCAACAGCCAAACACAGCAGCTGTCCGTCCAACACCAACCTATAAACCCCCCCTCGGCTCCTGTTCATAAACAATAATATGCAGGCAAATGGGGTGGCCAATGTCAGACGTGGCCAGACAAACACGTCGAAGGTCACTGTCGCCACCCAGCCGCTTTCCCTAAATAATTGTGTAATTGTCTCTCAGTTCTGAATCCCTGCTTGTGAAAATACAAAAGAGCATGATTCAACTTCTCTTTGAAATCGATACACGAAGCATCACTCTTCATGATCAGTGTGTAGTATAGCTTTTTAAAGACTAGACTAACTACGTAACCTGGGTATCTTGGTATGGTTTTATACTGCAATAATTAGGTTTCCAATTCAGTAAGTTAGACTTGGTCAGAGACTATGGTCTTCTAGCTCTGCAGCTTGCAGGACAGAATTGTCAAAATCAAAGGCTGAGAGGATGAGATATCCTGACTTTTATTCCTTAGTATGGATAAAGCTCTAAAAACTGAATTTCCACAATAAAAACGTTTTATGGTAGCCTCACTGTCTGAATCCCTACATCTTTCAAAATACACGCTCCAAATGTGTAATGCAGGCTTTCAATTAAAAAATCTATTTTAGTAAAATCATCTTGTGTTAATATGATCTGATCGTGTTATCATTCTACAACTTCCTGTGTCCAAATGACTGATTCTGAGCAAGGTGTCATTAAAAACAGTGGAACAATGTCTATTTCTTTGAACATTAGTTTGATTCTTTGTGTTTTTGCACATTTTTGCTAGATCGTCATACATATCAGTGTCTAAAAATATCTTTATTAATGCTGTGACAGTGATTTCAACCATATTGCCTAACCCCACTCTAAACCTAAGTTGGCATAACCCACGCTGACGTCAGCAGGGTTATTTTCTCAGACCCGATAAGCTTCTCCACAGCCACAAAAGACATTATGCAACTGTTGTGAAGGCTGAGTAATACACCAATTGAAACTGATCTTGATGTGGAAAATTGGTAATTACCCCTGCTTCATGGACACAATGTTTTTTTTTCTTAAATGTGCCTTTAGGTGAAACCCAGTCTGCCTCCTAAGGCAAGTGATGACGAATGTTTTGAAAATACTGGTTTTGGTTTTTTCTACTGTGTTTTCCATGCATGAATAAATACATAGGTCAAAGGCATACACTGATGACAATGAACAATGAATGCTGACATATATAAACCCTTACAGTGACTATTATAACGTGCTGTAAGCTGTAGCTGATTATTTGTGCTTTTTTCTGATTTCTTCCTGGCTCATGCACAGTGAAAGAGCTGCACAGATTTTTTTTTTTTCTTTAGCGTTTTGTGGCATGAGGTAAGCGCTTCATATGACAAAATACCTTCTTTTTTGCCGTGAATAATCCAGGGACATGGGCCTAACATGATCTGACATTTGAAACGGGCATTGCAGGTTTCTGTTAATAAATGATTCACGCAGGCGGCCCAGGAGACCTGGAGTTAATGCCATCTTAGTGGCAGCGATCTAAAACTTTGACTCAGATCCAGCTCTGTCCTCTAGGGGATGGACAAATGGACATGGCCAACGTCTCTCCAGTGCCCCTGGTCTCCATTATCGACCCCAGAAAAAGTAGAAATACAGACAGGAGAGACCATAATGATCCAGTGTCAGAATGCAAAGTGCCACATAGCTGCTTTTATGTGTGTTTTCCCCCATCGCGGAGAGGAGGAAGTTGTGATTCTTTTTACTGCCACACAGATTTAGGTGCACTAACAGCATCCGAAGGTCCCTCAGAGAGGCCTAATGTGAATTTAATGACCTGACGCTGGGCGAATGACAAGTATGCAAGGTGAAGGTGACAACCTTTTTCTCCATCTATATGATTTTTTTTTCCCCCTCCAACTCCCTCACCCCTCCCCAGGTCATGTTTTGTGAAAGCCATGGTGATGTTACATCTATTATACCACGGTGCACTGTTGGCAGTCACTGCTGTGAATTTCAAGAACAGTGAAAGCTCCCTTCAAATCTTCATGCATTCTGCATTATGCAAAAAACTCCCCCCTCTTTTGTCCAAGATGACATTTGCTTTAAGACAATCTCCCAGAACATTTTAAGATAGTGGAGGAGTGGGTTGTAGCTAGAGACATGTCTTTCACAAGTTTGATCCCCAAAAGAGCGTACTGTACTATATGTCACCATCCAGCCAAGACAAGACACTGTACATCAGAGTTTTAATTATGCAAACATTCCTCAGAGGCAGAGCTGCTCTGCAGGCTGAAATTATCTCATTGCTTGACTTAAACCTCAGTGAGCCGAGCCAAAGAACCACAGTTCTGAGGGCAGATGTAAGCTCACTGTTAATTTCAAGCAGCCAAGAATGATGGTCAAAATATAACTGGAGGAAATTTTCAGCGAGTCACAGTCACGGTATTGATGATTTTGGAGAGCTTGTTTGCATTTGTAAATACATATTATACAGAAAGTATATACATTCAGTACTGTCTGCATTTGGATACTTTAGTGAAATCTTTATACTACAGCAGACGATGATATTTTAGACAAAAGTGTGTTTCCAACTTTGTGCCTGAGGCAGTCTGAGGCATTTGACGTCATGACAACACCCTGTGCATAAGACCAGGGCAATAAAGAAATGGTTTCCCCAGGTTGATGTGGAAGAACTTGACTGTCCTGCACAGAGACCTCACATACTTATCTGTAACTATCTTTAACAGCTTTAATTTGTTTTCCTGCAATAACTGGCAACTAAACCATGAGTGGGTTTTATGGTTATCTGTTGTTTAGAAAACTCAAAACACTTACAGACAGATCATACTTAATCCATCAAATAAAAAACTCAACACTGGCTTGATGTGACGCAACACACTGACACTGACCTTTTCCATATTTACCAAAACCACAATCTTTTCCAAACCATAACCAAGTGTTTTAATAACCTTCCAACCCAACCTGCTGCTCTTTAATACTACAAGTGTGCACCTGAAATCTGCACCAGTCTAACTGGACAATCTGCTAATTGAGTGCGCTTTTGATGTCATGTAGCTAGAAACTGGGGTTATTTGGTTATGCCAATTCAGTTTAAAGAGATTATTGTAACGGATATTCCAATCTGCCACTACATTTAGTCATTATTCAAATTACTAAATGCAATGTCAATAGAATCAGCATAATATATAAGTTGGAACAACCTCTCACAAGAATAAGAACCCCTCCCTGAACATGTTTAGAGAGACAAATTTCCCACAAAGCGCACCGTACAGGCATTACAACCACTAAGTGCATATTTGGTCATTGAATCTAAGGGTCATCATGATCACATAATGCGCTCCAGAGGCTCCCAGCGGAACAAACACATTTATTTCCAACAAAAACTCTTTTCATACTTCGACAGGAAACCTTGCATTCGCACAACACTTAACCACGACCGGCTCAAATCTGATTAATGCTTAAACCAATTACAGCTTCCCCCAATTAGAGGACATTACCAGGTTAAGAGCTCTAATTTATCTTCCTCAGATTTTTTCATGAAGTATCTGTGGATGTTTGTCAGCAGATTTATTGACGTACTTTGGTATGTGGGAGCTCGAGGGCCGTCCGTGACACCCTCCCTCTTGCCCCTCCTTACGAGATATAAACGAAACATGCTAGTGTGATTCTTGGAGCGACACTGTGATCCAAGTTTCTAATTAAGAAACAGGGAACAGCGCGTCACACACAGACACATCACTCAGCTCCTCAGCCATAATGTTGCCCTGTAATGCCCTGTGTGGTCTCAATTACACTTTCCATGATGTAGAATAACAGCATTACTGCAAAGCAAGACATGCATTCATATACTTGTAATTAAATAAAATCCAAATCAAGATCAGACCCGAGTGATCTTGAGCTACATTCATTTAGACGGATGGGGGACAGCCCTGACCTCTTGGTTGATTCTTAAAGAGACAGCCTCCAAAGGTCGCTGTCACTGTAAACAGATATCTCAAGCCTGGAGGGCAGATTTTTAAATTTAGGACCCACTTTAGGAGGCCTATTTCATCAGCTCAGATGTTCCTAATAGAGCTATTAAGTGTTAGTTTCTCTCTGTTTTGTTCTACTGTCCACACAAACAAACTTAGTCAAGTCAATTCACCTCAAAATTTCTTAATGCTCTTTCAAGTAAATGAATATTTTTCAGCTTCCCAAACACAATGATTTACTGCATTTCAGTTTTACATCACTGTAAATCAAAAGTCAGTGGGTTTTCAACTGTTGGTCAGACAAAACAAGCAATCTGAAAACAGTCATCACGTTGTGCTCCAGAGTAATATGATAATAGCTTAATTGATAATTGATATAATTGTAAGTTGTAGTCCTGCTCACAAATTTTCACCCAAGCAAACAAAAAGTTATTCAGTGAAATCAGCTCACGTAGGATCTGGTCAGAGTGAAATCCAGCAGATGTTAGTGCTGCATATGATTCACCACCACTGAAGTAACAGCAACACTGCAACTAAAACAGACAAACAAAGTGCACCATTAAAACAACATGGGTATTGTCCTTGATTCCCATTCATCAATCGCAGAGCGAGTCACCCAATTGTGCTGTGCCCACCCAGTTTCATTTGTAAATCATTTGTGATGCTCTCCCAGCAGCAAACATACAGAGGTCAGGCAGATGGAGAGCTGTCTCTGCCTCCCTCCCACCCTCCAATGCCATCTACCTGCATGGGCCCCCGGCCCCATGGTCCCTGCCCTGGATGGAGGTTGCGGTGGTGGTGGGGGGCAGTGTTGTCGTTTGCCCCAGCATGGTGTGCTGATGCTAATGGACTCACGCAGGAGTCCAGGCTAGATTGGTTATTTTGGTCTTAATTCAGCCATTAACATTTCATTAAGGCACTGTCCTACTGCTCGCCTGCACCGCAGCCTGCCGGCTGCTGCCTGCTGATGAATGCTGCAGGCTGCAAAACACCACACTCACTCAAGGTGGATGGGAGCCTCTGTATGTATGTGTCAGTGAGTATGCACTTTCTTAGCTGGTGTGTTAGTGTTTGTTGCACTACTCTATTATACATTGTAACTGGCATCATATCATACATGACACGGATGTTGATCGTAGATGTAGATGAGCCAAAAAGTGTGGTTGGATATTGGAGTTTTAAATGTTCTAACTAGAACAATTAATAATATCTTTATATGAGAGTTAAAGAAACCAGAACTGATATAGTGCTATATTCCGTTTCAACATAAACACATGTGGTAACCAATCCCTTAAAATTAGTTCTTAAAGAATTGTGACCACAAAATGTACTGAATGTTCTCTCTGAGTTATTTTCTTAAGTTTACTAGATGAGTGATTTTAAGAAACCTGAGCTTCAGTTGAGTTTCAGGAAGGACACGTTTTGTGTCTAATTTGATCTGTGCAGTGTGGGACAGAAGACAATCTTCTTTGTTTGCAGAGTAATATGAGAAGTTTTGATCATATCTGACAAATGTGTCAGTGTGACAGTACTATTTGGTGACTTATAAGTCCACGTGGGCTAATACTGGCTGAGAATACCAAATTGCTGATTTACTGGCATAGCTGTGCTTGTAGGTGATACAGTGGCTGTCCAAAACTGTAAACATTCTACTAATGATATACACAAGAGACAGTAAAAGGAAGTAAAGCTGAGAGATGTAAACAGCAGAGCTTATTCAGCAATAAAATAAACAAAAATAACCAAACATCTACTGTCACAGTATTGTGGCTTTAACCCTTGATCCTTCATGATATTATTTACTTTTTTGCTGAGCCAGGAATTAGAAGCTTATTCTACACTTGTACTGTTAATGTATGAAATGCATACATACACAGTACAGGAGTATTTGTGGATGCAAATCACTCTCACTCTATTATACTCGCGGCGCTATCAGTTGCTAAGGTATTTGCCTGATAATGAACACAGCCTCTATGAGTGTGTGTGTGTGTTTGTCAGTGTGTACATGCCTGCGCTCAATCCAACAAGTTTAACACAATATTCTAATTAGACATCTATGTTTATTTAATGCGTCCTGAGTAAATTAGTTGTATAAAATTATGACTAATTAAGTGCTGCATTAATAACTGAAGCGCAATGGCAGCCTTTCTGCTGCTGTACAAAGACAGGCACATAGGTAATCATCATATCTATGTTACTCATTAAGCTTTTTGATCATCATGACATGACATATGATAATATATGCCATAATCTACATGCTGAGGCTGTTGCATATTTTAGTTACATCTGGAAATATGAGATGACTAACATCTACAAATAGTAACACCTACTCTTATGTTCTCTAGCAATGATTCTTAATATATAAATTTATTTTTTTCATTTTTGTTCTAAGAAAATCTAAGTAAGAACTCTAACTAGAGAGTACAAGCAGGCCTCTAAATCTTTAATCAGAAAGAGATCATTTTAAAATCTGTATCCCTCCTTGATCTTTTCAGTTTATTTCTTAAATCCATACTTAATATCTTTTGTAGCAGTAGGAATTTTGTGGACACATAATCACACAGTAAACTCAAGGACAAAAAAGTCATTATCACAACTCTCCGTCCTGCTGTTTTTTCTATAATGTTTCAGGGATTATACGGCGGGACTCTTTTTGAAAAGTACTGTTACACCCAAAAATCTAAATAATGAACTGAAAATTAAGAGAAATGTGTCAAGCGCAGTACTTCTGCAACCAGCATGTAACATTTGTGATTCAATGACAAAAAGACAGACTATTGGCACGGCCCTTAAACACATTTGATATTTCTGGATCAGTGAAGCTGTAGGTAGACTGTTCATCTGTCATTACTTAACAGTGAACGTGGAAAAAAAAAAAAAAAACTAAAGTGCTACATGAGTGATGAATATCCGGCTTTATCGGGTATGTGTGTGATATATGAGATTGGTTGATAATCGACACTTAGTTCTGCCATATGGTTGGACCCGCCTGCCAAGGTACAAGGACTCAAAATATGGAGGTAAGCTCTCGGGGACGGGAGAATAGCAGATCCCTTCCAAACGAATGGAAGAGAACATGGCTGTGATTTAAAATAATGGCCTGAGCGGCTCCTGAATCCTTTTCAAGGACATTTGAGCGGCTTTGTTCCAAACTAAGAAAACTCCACTCTAGCAAAATGGATGATAGCAGAGAATTATAACTGATTAAGGTATGGTTAAAAAAACAAACAGTGCTTGACAAGTCAGTTATGTAAACTAAAATTGTTTCTGACAGTTTCCTGTGTGTTAGGATAAAGAATGACAATGCTACAGAACTTCTCATTCAAGCTTTGAAAGTAATTATCAGGAAAACCCAACGACACAAATGAACATGTTTTGTTTCCCCATATGGAAAACATTTGTTTGACTGTTACATGAGCAGTTACTTTCCTCCGTGCCCCCCATCACCTCACTTACATCAGATGATGTACAGCACACCCTAGAACCACCGTCTGAAAACGTAAATACATCACAGAGGACAGCAAACGCCAATCGAACCGCTCTTTTAGCACAAAGGGGTCCAAGCGTTGCTCTATTGCTGTCAGCCTGCAGCTCAAAGTGCAGTAATAACCTCATCAGTGCCATTTAAAAATCACACCCTTTCACCATGAAACACAATCCACGTCCATCAAATGCTTTTGTAGACGTCTGAAGTTATTTAGACAGTCCCAAATGTGACTGGCATGCCAACACAAACAATGAAATAAATAAGTAAACACAGGCACCGGTAGCATTAGGAGATTGGTTCTGTTAAAGACCTCTGACTACACGTCTCTTGGACACTGAGTGGAAGGTAAACAAAACAACTGGCGTGTGGCTGCCAACCTCGGGCCCCAAGGCAGGCCTGTACTCACTTGGCGGCTGCCGACAGCGAGGGAAATCTCAAGCAGTCTGCTCCTCCATCCTGTGCCTGAAAACACGGCGAAGGAATCCTGCTTATTTTAGACAAGGGTGAAAAAAGACCTTATTCTATTTTTTTCATGTGACTCAAGAACTGGGTAATTTTTAAAAATTTGTTTATCCTTTTGCCCCTATTTTATTTCCTGTCTCATGATGTTCTCAAGACGTTGCTGCTGGCATCGAACAGAGCTGCAGCTCTGAATTCAAGGAGGATTCATCTTTGTTGGCTTATTATTCATATAATTACCACTGTCTAATGAAGGGCAATAAACATTCGATCAGAAAGAGCAAAGTCTTCCAGAATAAATATATATGCCAGAATCTTGTCATCCTACACTTGGGGGGGCTTCTGATAGGCTCAATGGATTTCAGATGGACAGGAAGTGTAGGCTTTGAAAGTTCTGTAATTCCAGGTGGCCAGGGAGTGTTTTGGCAGGCCAGCCTGCGTAAGGCTCGCAGATCGCCAAGAAAGGGGACCTGGAGTAGGTGGAATGTTAATCATGGAGAGAGGAGAACATGTGTGACAAAGGGAAAGGATGGAAAACACATGTCCCATTTCACACTTATTTACCTTTGACTGCCAAACCCCTGCCAGATTAAAGGAAGAAGAGGCGGGGGGAGAGGCAACGGCAAAGGTGGAACTCTTTAAAGTTTACCTCTTTGATGAAGACGCCAACTCTTTGATAGCATTTCAAACATTTCGGCGAGGAAAAAGGAAACCTTGGCGGGATTGAAACTTGGGCCTCGGTGGGGCAGCAGTACACTGACAAAGACAAGGGGGGAAGGGATAGTGATAAACTGCTATTCAGGACAGAGAGACATTGTACTGCTCACACATTTTACAAATGATGACTCCAAGAGTCCTCAGACATCAGACAAAAGAAATGAATTTATGCATTTCTTGTAAAAGGTACAAGAATAGTGTTTACTTGAGCTGAAGGTACAAAGTTACAATTTGTTTTTTCATGTTTGGATCTTTATGGAATAAAAGTGTATTTTCTATACGTGGGAGATAAATACACTGACATGAGATTACATTTACTGAGTTGAAATGTCTTCTTGTATGAAATTAATCATGCTTGTGTAATGTAATGCAGACTATAACACACATCTTAATTATGAGCGTATGTTGTCCGCGTTTGTGATACGTGTGTGAGTGGAACCTTAATATACAGCAATACTGTAATATTTACGTCATGAAAATGTATAACATAGTGACACGTATTGCAAACCATCTGCAGAGTCCCAACATGTAAATATATTCAGATACATATAGATACATATAACGGTGTTATTCAGCAGCTTCATCTCATAAGTTGTTTGAAGTATGTCTTCTGTTGTATTTTTAATGGCTGCTGCAAGGCGAGTTTCCCCTGAAGGGACAATAATCTAAAGTGAAGCAAAGTATGGTGCTTTTTTTTGGCTAAAGGTACTCTATTCACATTATAACAACATATTTTGACTATATTAATCAGCATAGTCTTTTGGAGTAAATGTACTGTGAATGCCATTACATTTTATTAACTCTGACATCCAACATTAGCTCGAGAAAAATGTCCTGTGCATTATATTTTGACTTATAATGAAGGTTTACATGGTCTTCATATTCCCCTATTTCCTGCTAAAATTTAAAAAGCAAGAGTTTTTTTTTTTATCCAACAGCTATAATGTATAAGACTGAGGAGGTGTTTTTCAACTGACCTGACAAAAATCCACCTTGGAAATGTCTAATATCACAGTAAAATGGGAACACGATATGTTTAAGGTGTGCTGCCAGTACTTCTGCTGGCAGGAAGATGAATTTACCCACTCACGAACCCCATCCAGTGGAGACTCAGCAGAGAGGACGATACAAGCTTTAGATTTTCAGAGCACAGCTTTTTTTCCCGACATGCCATCTTAAACTGGAGGACATAAGCACGCTTTGAAAAGACTGTTAAAAAGTGAGAGTGTGATTGGAGTTGAAAAGTTTGCAGCTGTAATGGTGACTGTTTGAGATAAGTGTAACTTATTTCATTTGTCGGTGGTGTCACATGCTCTTGCTGCTTTGAAGTGGCAAATTAATGACAAGTGAGAACAGTAGCCATTCTGCAAAGAGAATGACCCCTTTTCTAATGGCTGTGTGGCACAGTGAGAGAGTCATCTGTCGGGCCCATCTAATTATGTGAATCGAGCAGTTTGAAAAGTGTCTTAAGGCTGTTTAGGAATAAAAGGGACATTTAAATGCAGAGCACTTTGAAAATTACAGATCCTTCAAAATACTTTCCACGGACACATCGCTTCTCCGCCACAGAGTCCTATTTTTTCTTCGTCTCGTTAATTCTGTGCTTTGAGAGTACAGCCAGCATTCAGGGAGAAGAATTTGGAGATAGCCTCCCACTCCGACCCCCCCAACTCTCCCACTTTCCACTTTTCTATCGTAAACAGGATTCTCCTAAACTTTTCCCCCTACTTCTATGAAAAACGACATTCACACTGGAAACAATGAATCCCTTGTTCTAAATGTATAACTACAGCGTGATATTCATATGCTAGCGTCTGCCATATATCTGACACTGTCCACCGACGCTGTCTGTATGGACCCCCTGGAAAATTCCTGTGCATCTGTAAAACGCATGATTAAAGTGATGCAAGTTTTCAAAGCCAATACTGATAATTCTGTTTTTTATTGAAACTGCCACCACTAAATTTATCAAGTAGATTTAAATTTGACTACTGGCATAAAAGATTTATGAGAATGTTTCCATCTTGCCAGGCCAGAGAACCCTCTGAAACTTTTAATGAATAAATACAATTTGCAGAGAAAATATGATTTTACAGCAGGGTTTCCAGATTTGTTCTGCAGCTTTGGTCAAGAGGAGTCATCCATAAGATCACAGACGGTCACTTAATCACTTATAATTTGATAATACTTGATAAAATATCAATATGTTTTTGTGTTAAAACCTGATGTGAGCATGAGCAGACTGACATGGTGGACAGTGATAATAATATAATAAAATCTTTAATATGAAATGCCATGTAAATGAAGTTCAATATTCAGTTTGAATGAATGAGGAATTCATTCAGTGGGTTTTAAATGCCTTCCGTGCTAAGTTTACAGTTACTTTATAGTTTATAATCATGGTAATATATTAGTATGAATGTGTTAAACAACTATGCAGATACAGAGTCACAAGTAAAGTCTTAACTAAACTGTCCTGGAAATGCACAAATTCATTAATAAATGTAAATACACTTACACGTTGATTATATACACAAGTATATTCCATATACTTTGCTTAGTGTACACTTGCAGTGACTGATTTACACACACTGTAAAGTATTGTGTTCTATTAATGTTCCAAACTTCCTTTTCCAAGTTACTTCAGAGGTTAACCTGAACATCTATTCAAAGCCTCACTCTTTTTCCTCTGCTTTGGTTTTCCTAATTATTATTTGATTGCTCATTAGGCACCGTGTTCGCTGTGCGTGCATCTGTTCATGAAACCCTTTTTTTGTGTGTGTGTGATTTCTCATATGTGAGAGAAACAACCGTCTCCCTTTAATTACACCGCCTCGCCAACATTTGTTAACACTCCTTCGAGGATGCATATGGACGTCGACAAATAATACAGGGCAGTTTACAGGGTGGTGTGTCTCGATGTAACCCTAATACCAGATGTACTGTATGTAGAATATTTCGAGGTAAGAAACAGGGAAACATAGAATCATTCTTTTCATTAAACTAACCCCGACCTTCTCATTTCTAGCAGCTGTCCCTGTGGATACACACCCTGCTTCCCTTCTCTTACGGGGTATGATGTGTGGATGAAGGCTCTTTCCCGTGCCATAATGACTGTACACCAAGATTTTCAAGGGCCCGCTCATGACAATCCCATTTTCTGTGTAATTTCATGGTTGTCTTCTTGAATGAAGATATTGGCTGCTCTGAAGCACGAGGTCAGAGTCTCCCTGCTCCGTTTTCTGGATTGTTCCGGAGTATGTTTCCCTTCACTTGATGAAAAGTAATTCATCATTTACACCCCTGAATTCTGCCACTTTTTTTCTTTTTCCTTTTTTTTTTCCCCTCGCCATGCTACCGTCTGTTTTTTCAGTAACAACTTTCTTCACCTCCCCTTCCTCCCGTTCGTTTTCAGATTCCCCCATGGTACCTATGGCAGTGCTGAGAGACAGATAGGTTCAATACGACAGCAGGTCAGCCTTCCCTGAGAACAGGTTAGCCCTCCCAGGCCTCTGCGCTGCCCTCTACCCGTGATAGAGTTTGTCACCTCTCTACCTCTGGAAGTCAAATCCTGTCAGCTCTGGCATCCTTCAGTATCCCCGAAGTGGCTTTGGCACCCAGTGGGGCATGTGAGCTTAAAATTAATTTTTTCCCCCCCTTCTGTGTTTTTTCTTCTCCTTGAGATCTGCCAGGTTCCCTTAAGGGAGGTGGTTGACAGCCAGTGGACGCCAACAGCCAATCACAAGGCAGTGGCGGTGTAAAAGACACCTAGGGAAACTTTCCCTCCACCTCCTGGAGCCGGAGGGGGCAAAGGTTTGACATGTTGAGGAGGAGGGGGTGGGGGGGTTGGGATGCTGTTGCTAAGAGACCAGTGGGGTTTTTTCCTTCAATCCCACCTCTCCTCCTGCGTGGCCTCCTGACTGCTCTGCCAGGGTGAAATTAATTGACTCAAGGGCCCCCCAAACTCACTTTTAATTGTTTTCATTTCATCACTGGCCTTCCTGCCCAAACAAAGTACAAACATGTTTCCTCAAAGCCCCTCTCATGTCATTCTACTTTTGCAAATATTGTTTTTTCATGCAAAGTGATGTTTAGATTCTTCTAATCATTGTGCCCTTTGGTGAGCGATGAAATAATTGGGCTGCGCATATGTAGATTCCTTTGCATCTCTCTGGCTGAACATATGTAATGGTGTGCATGTGTGCGCCTACGTTTATTAGCAGTTTTAAAGCGACTAGCGAGGCACAATGAGGGCTCACGTGGCTTCCTTTTTTGCCAGCTGGTAACATCTGCAGGGTGTCCAGAGTCCAATCAGGGAGTCTTTAATACTGAGAAGAGAGGAAACCCTTGAGACTTAAGAGAGACAGAACCTGATCATCCCGTCTCATCAAGGCTCTGGCTCTCCTGTGACCCTTCCACGCTGAATAAAACCTCCCTGCACTGCTCCTCGGAAACTAATTCCCGGGTACTTAAGGAAATACAATGAGCTCAGATTGGTATCATCAGTAAATTACACCTACGGCTCAGGCACCGTTGTCTGAATTCGACTCATTCACGAAATGGAAGCTCCTTCACGGTGGCAGGTGATTACGTTAAGGTCCATATGTTAAGGGCTCGACGACACACCTCCAATCATTATGAAATGAGACCTTTAGACCGGTAACTTCAAAGCCTGTTTCTCAGATACACTCTAAAGGGGTCTGAACCATGTGCAGGAAAGATTATCACCGTCAGTTTCTTTGCTCTGCAGGAGTTAAATTGGGCAGCAACAACAAAAGTGGTCAAGGAGTATTAAGTTGTTTTTACCTGTATAATTATAAATAAACATGACCTTTTAGCTAAGACGGTGTGAAGAAAATGGTTGTTGTTTTAATGTTCTCTGTAGAAATGAGCTTTTAATGGAGAGAAAAGCCTCATATCTTCAATTCTGATTAATTTCCATATTGATGAGGCTAATTATTCTAAGTTGTTTCTCTCCTCTCTTTGGATTTTACCTGATTATTTGGAATATGGTTTTAAACTGTGAAAATGAGATTACAAAATACCAACTGACGCACAGACACTTTAGTAGTTTATCTATTTACTATCTTTATGTCTTTTTTAACAGTATATTTTTTATTTGTTTCCTAATGACAGTATCAATATCAAAACCTTACTTCACAGAGCACTAATAATAAAATTCAATGAACAAATGTCTTTTTTAATTGTGAGAAACTTCAATTTTCTTCCAATTATATTCTTCACTTTCTACTCGTCAGACTCTGGTGAACTGTGTCTTCCTGTAGTAAGAAACACAAAAGACTTGGTTGCATTAAAACTGATCAGCCTTTTTAAAATAATTTGGTCACTTGCATATTCATAATTACACGGTAGTTCATGGACTGAGCAAATCTGATGACGCCTAGACTTTAAAACTTTTGCAATTTCCTTTAATAAACTTTGTCAGTTCCTGATAAGGTGACACTTTGAAATGTGAGGTTCTATACTTTTTTACCTCCTCTGACATCATTATAAAACATAGGACAGTCTGCGCATTTGCTTCAAGTCTTTCCATCTTTTGATGAAAATATGGTTCATGCCTTTAGCAGACAAACAAACTCACACACACACACACACACACACACACACACAGTTTACCCATGTCCTGCACATCTTCGCCTCGGAGCCACTGGAGCACCCAGGTGGCACTGAGGAGGCAAAGCAGGGCATCAGGAGAAGGGTAATAGCCGGAGATCTGTGTGCATTTGTCATGGCTGAACGAACTGAGTGTGGCTGTGCGTTAACAGAAGGAAAAAAAAATACATGCACAGATGGATTTTCAGGGTTGGGGGGGCATGTTGTATAAGGGGGCAGAATCACATATCCTTCAGCAATGTTAAAGATAGTTGGCTGAGGGATTTGTGACTGTACTCATGCTGCAGCTGCTGCAGTCAGGTGCCACTCAGGTGATACGCTCTATTCACTTTTTCACATCTATTGCACATACAATGCAAAAAAATAGTTTTTATATTTTAGAGCAGTACACAAAAGTTGCACAAGAAATGAGAGGTACCTCGAGATATAATGTTATTCTAATATTATTATTATTATGTGTGTGATTGGTGTCATGATAGAGGCAATTCTGAGGTCCTAAATATACTGCAAGGCAATCATATACAAAGTATCAGGATGTCTGTGCAGTGTTTTCAGTTTCACAAGATATAACTGAAAACTAAACTTATATAAGAGAGTGTACAAAGACAGCCTTCACACACACACACACACACACACACACCACGCACCAACATTAAGACGTGACCCTTAATTTTCAAGAGCGAATTGGCAAAAATCAGAACAAAGTACAAAGCCTTAAAAAGGAATGTATAAAGGAAGGCAAGATATTGCCATAATGTTATCTTGACTAGTGATTCAACTCATTACTCTACATGGAACCCGAGTTATATAAAGAAACACAGCGGACCAATTTCTGAATCCACAACTCTCAAACTACTGCGTGTCTAATGGAAAAAAAATCCACAGACTTACAGGCTACCTGAGCTGTCTGAGGCCAGAAAACATTCTCTGCAATCGCATCTGAGCACTTTGAAATGTGGTTTCAAATGCATTAGGTCTGTGTAAGAGGGAGACTGGTGCCTTGACCTGTTTGACTTTACTAATATTCTCCCAGCAGTCAGCTGATCCAGCAACACTGCCAAAGCTTTTGGGATACACACCCATCTCCTCTACCTTCATCATCATTTGTGACACTATTTTTGGATTTTGTGACTGACTGAAAGTTGCAGGTAAATTATCTTCCCCTGCATGATTTAAGGAGCCCCTCTCGGTTACAGAGACTTTCATAGCGTCTCGATGCCCATTAGCCCCTGCCGCCTGGCCAGCTACCTCTGCATTACCACTTCATTTCATACATTAAGTGCTTTACCTTCAGGAGTGTGAAAGCTGTCGGGTTATCTGTCCTTCCCTGCCTCTCTACTGCTCCCTCACCTCAGCCTCGCGTCTGCTTGTCACCACAGTGAATAGTCTCGCGGGCCACACACTCGTGGGTTTCTGGCCCCTCAAATGAGATTTCACCAGAGTCATATTCTGATAAAAATGATCCTTAACCCTGGTGTTTACAGTTAACGTGGCTTGCAGGTGCAGCACCTTCCTTATCCCTTTAGTGCTAAAGTGATGCCAAAATGTTGCCATGCTGTCATCAGCACTGGTTCTGCAGTAATTTACTGCATTTACTGTAAGCATACAAGCAATATTACTGTAGGTCACTTTTTTCCTGCTTTTGTCTGCTTTGTTTGATAAATTCAATACTGTTTAACAATGACTCCAAACCCTCCACTACTTCAACTGTGATACTAAAACTTGCACAGCAACTGGGAAACAAACACTTAAAGAAATAAGAAATAATAATTTGCTCTTCTTTGAATGCTCTTACTTTTGGGAGTAAAATAAAAATTCACAGATCTGAATCTTTTAACAACAACGCTCAACATCACTACATCAGCTCCTTACAACATGGCATTTAGTTTAAGTACAGTCCACCTTTGCAGTTTGTACATCTCTGGAAGAATTCCTTCAATCAAACAACACTGTTATACAGACCACAACTCTACGTCTGGTCTTACCAGTACATCAGCTACTAAACGCAACTGAGCAATGTGCAGTAGGAGCTGATTAAAGCAAACATAGTTTATAGTTAGCCTACTTATAACTTGTTCAATGTTTTGTTTTCCTAAGACAGAAATCCCTACATACCTTTAGTCAGCTGAAAAACCAAACTGTTCTCACATATCTATTCACATTTAAATAAAAACTCAAACCTCCAGATTCAACCAACAATACAGTCACTGTAACACTGAGCCTGTATCACCAGCACTACTGCTTCCATGGCTTGTACAACTGTTTTACTTCAGTCTTATCATTCCAGCCGGAAACACTTCCTCCCGTCTCCCCCTCTTGGGTGAGGTGAGTGGGGTGTTCTGTGGAAGAGGGTGATGCATGGCGTAGGAGGCACATGCTACGATAAGCTAAACCTCGTGGGATGACAGTGAACTTGTTCGCAGTGGTACGCTGCTATCCTGCAGCCATTGATGAGCCTGATATGTTTAATTGGGGTGGTCCATTTCCCATCCTGCCCCCCCCCCACCCCCCCACTCTTCAGATCCACTCCTCCTTGTCATTTATACCAGAACTATGACTGCAACAGGCAGGGGGAATGGATAGAGGCGAACAAGAGAACAAAGACCCCACAAAACTGAGATAAAGAAAAATGTGCCCTTTCGGTGCTCCTTTCATCATTACTCAAGAATTGGTTTAATGCAATGGGTAACTTTCAAAATCATGACAGGTCTGCATGGAAGTTCAGATGATATAAATTACAATTAGATTACACATTACCGCATGATGTTCAGAAAGGGGATCGTTAAGAAGAAGGAATATAAATTAGCTAGTTTTACAAGTACAGGTAATATTGAAATTAATCTCACTTAAACATCTTCATACAGAACTGCAAGCATGCTAGTTTCTTCAGGCCATATTCTGGAAATTAAAGTATGGTTTTTCTCTTAAAGGGTCTTAATTTTGAAGTTTCAGAGCTATGTCCCACTTCACGTAGTGACAGTTGGGTTCAAAACTTTCTTAAGTAGCTCAGGATATGCAGATGCAGATGGTATATTTTGTCTATGGCTACAGGCTTTTATTAATGTAGCGTGGATGTTCAAATGCTTTTGTTCTCTGATGCATTATGGATATTATAGAGGCCGGTTATCTCAATCATAGGAGTACACCTGTGGCAAAACAGGATCATTATATGATGCCAATTAACATGCTGCGCAAAAGAACTCTCTGGTAAACACACTCCTGCTGAAATAAAATATATATATACCAAAGTATGTGTGGAAATGCCTTTAAAGTATCCAAAATAGAAGCATTACTTTTTGTATATATATATAAATGTTACATAACATAACAGTGAAGTGTTTCTGTTTTGGTTCCCATGGGACAATAACAGACAAGAGATGGTTGCGTTGTCAAGCAAAACAGTTTTGTAAATCTTTTTCTTGACATTAGAATTTCTGCAAAACAAGCTATTATTCTGACATGACTAAGTGTCTCTACATTCATGGCGGTGTCGCCCAGTGGTCGCCTGTCTGCCTGGAAGTATATCCAACGTGGTTGCAGCATCACTGGCAAGGCGACAGCTAATGTCCTCCTTTTGCACGCACACGCACTGGCGCCTGCTGTGTGGCCATGCGAGATTATCCCAAATACAATAAATACGTCACTCAGAGACAATGCATAAACCATCAATTGCGTTTACTGTTTGCAGATATGGCCAGATATGTGCGTCTAATCCATGGTAAAACTCAATAAAACATGACTAACTATGACAGCCCTGACTCTTCCCTTCAATTTCTACACAAACAACAGTTTTGTAATTATGCTTAACATGAATGGGCAAAATTAAAACCATCTCTGTTCAGTTCGTAATATTACGGTTCAGTGTCATGGATAATCGCCTTAGTTATATCTGTAACTTTTTAGAGGCTCTGCCCATTTTATGAATCAATTACTTTTCTTCTCTTGTTCCTTCTTAGGTACGATTGGAGATTAATATGTATTTAATTACCACATGTGGCCATTTATCAGCTCCAGAACAATCCATAGATTCATCCCAGCTAAGTGGCAGAGAATATTCATGAAATAGGGGAAAAAAGGAGCAATTTATACATCCTTTGATAGTAAAAAAGGAATTTCTCACTCTCTCTCTTGCTCGACATTTACTTTTGTAGAGGTTTTTGTCATTGTTTTTTCTTGTGTGGGCACTCAGAAAAGGACAGGCTTCATTGTGGAAATAAATGTTGTAATTTAGCTGAAAACATGGACTTATGTTTATGGGTAGAAAACAGTGCGATGTATTACGGTCTCGCCCTAGTAGCAGTAATGGTGACCATCACAGCCTAAACCCTGACATCCGTTGGATATGTCTTATTAAGTAAAAGAATAGCCCATTTTGACCTTGAACTGACTTTTTACATAAAGTACATTATGCATATAGTCCATATAGTTCTGTTGTACATTCACCTACTGCAAGAAAATGTCATCCTTTAACAATACAACTCATCACTACAATGACATCCATAACTTTGACAGCGCTGGTATCGCATTGTTATGTGTTAAGATGCAAAAAATGCTATGTGACATATTAAAACAATGGAAACATACTAAATGAGTGAGCTAACCAAGGTTATTGCTATTTGACTTAGGCCTTACTTATCTTGTTTCGCAGCAGAGCAAAGAAAATATTCTAGAAAAGAACAATGGAGGAAAAATATGTATCTGAAAACCTACATTTATATACATACTTAGGTACTTCAGTTACAGTGAAACGACAGGAGAATCGGGTCCACCTTAGCTACCTACTAAACTCAAACTCTGCACCAGCATTCCTGTAAACTCTTTAAGACATTTTGCACAACATAAGTACATTCTCACATGGCGCTTACCACATGTGTGATTTATTACATTTTACCTAATACAAGAAAATGTCATCCTTTATCCTGAGACACCTCTATGACAATACTATCTACTTATGCTTTGAATCATACGCCTTTCTTTTGTCCTGGGCCTCAACGCTAAAATTGCATTTGTTCCAAGTACGGTAATGTATGAAAAGTTTAAGATGTCACTGGCGTAATCTGACAGCAGAGGTTTTAAAGCAAAGCAAACGTGGTTGCTATTGTACTTCTATTAGCAGGTCGCCATTGCACTATTAGGTGACATCCCCAAGTCACTGGCGTGTCACCTAATTCCAGTTAAGCACTGTGACAGTTTAATATGCCAGGGAGATGAAAGCCCCCTCTGTTTCAGCGCCCACGTCAAACCTTTTCAAATGGGCGATAAATAGGGCTTATTGTTTCAGCAATTGAGAGGAACTGTCTGTCTAATGTGCCTTTATTCCAATCCCACCACCACCACCCCTCCTCTGTCTTCCTCCACCTCCTCTCTCTCTTATGGAGATTTTGTTTTCAAGCTTGAGCGGCGCTACCTAGAGGTTGAAGATTATGCTTTGAACACAGGCTGAGTGTCTGTCAGCCATGGGTCGGGCTCAGCTAAGTTGAGGGATAGAGAGAGGGGGATATGACTTTAAACACTGAAACTAAAAGACAAATCACAGCGTTGTCTCTAAGCCTTTTCCTGTCTTTCCCTCTTCTTTTCCTTCTCACAACCATCAAGCCACAAACCTAATCCACACCCCTGAACTTTGACTCAATTTACAGAGGACAATGGCCAGTCACGGTAGCAAATACAGATCAGTCCATCAAACTGGCAGACAGTTGCTTCACTCATATGAAATTGACCCGGGTTGATTATTCTGCTGCACATGCAGGGAGCTTTAGGCAAGGAAACACAGAGCCTCGCCTCCATCTTTTACCAACTCCTGTGAGGGCCTTGCACCTCCCTGAAGGCCACTTCCTTCCCTGTGACTACCGAACCATATATACAAATTGCCGTCAATAATTTCAGTTGTGGCGACGGACAGCCTTGTCTTGTTGGAACGTAAAAACGAGGGCGCCTCACTGTGGGTGTCCTCTGACACGTCATTAGTGATGGGGGAGGTGGAAGTGACACAGGTTGCTCACTCAACAGAAACCAACTCCCATTAAAAGAAAACACAGCAAAGACCATCCCTGAGTCCCCCCTCCCTCCTGTCCTCAGGCTACAGGTGGGCAATTTTTATGGCTGCACAAAAAGGGCCTGGGGGATCCTGGCGTCAAGATAAGGAGGACTATTAGACCAGGGAAGGGTGGTGATGGAGGTGTTGGGCAGTGAGGAGGGGGGTTTTCACCGCATCAGCCGAGTCCGTTTGTTTTTCCACCCTCCCTCCTTCCCTTCCTCTCCCCATCTTTTATGCGAGGTGGAGGAAAAACGAGGTGCCGTGAAGCTTGAAAGAGTGCCTGACATCTGAAGTCTTCTGATAGCTCCCCGCGATGCTCGGGAAAAAATTAACTCTGACGCCCAGATCAAGCCTCAGGAGCTTAATTACATCAAAGAGAAAAGGATCCTTGTTAGATTCAATCCAAACAAAAAAAGAAAAAAATGATCAGTAGTTTTCAAGGCTTTGTTTGACATTGAGAAGACGTGAATGTAAAAATAAGAAGAGAAAGTGTGTGTGTGTGTGTGTGTGTGTGTGTGTGTGTGTGTGTGTGTGTGTAGGGGATAGAAAAGGAGAGAGGAAGTTTGTTGTGCAGAGAGGCTCGGAGGAAGAGAAGAAGAGCATGGATTATCAAAAGAAGACAAATCATCCGAGGGTGGCATGTCAGAAAATCAGGTTTGTGCGTGATGCCACTGCAAGGACGCATCAAGCTGCAATAAAGTGACCTAAGTGACCAGCGTGAATGTCCAGAGAAGACAATACAGCAGTTCTTCCACTGCTACAAAAAAAGGTAGCTTTACAGGGGCCCTCCCCTCCCCCTTGGCCATCCTATTGACAGGGATGACAACGGTCCCACGACGCACCATTATCCTTGACCGTCAAGCCGACATCAAATGGGCAGGGAGCTGTCCCTGTCAAGACAGAGAAAGAAAGGCCTCTCAAAAAGTACAGAGCTGCCGAGAAAGAAGAAGAAGAGACCGAGAGAAGAGCTTGTTACATACGTTGCTTTCCACCTTGCTTTGTCAAAACAGGCTTATTCAATGCGTACACAAGCCTGGAGGGATGTTTCTTTCAAAAGAGAGGGAAAGAAAGGCGAGAGACAGGATAAAGAATCAGACATACAGACATGAATCCGACGACTTGTTCTCTCTCCAAGGGGGCGATGCTCTGCATATGTTTACGCAAACCTTTACTTCGTACTTGAAATGGAAGAGGGAGAAAAGCAAAAAAAAAAAAGAAAGTGTGGTGGGTTGTGATGGGGGAGCTTTGAAGCAAGATAAAACAAACCGCTCCTCTGCAATGCACGTCGTCTCATCTTTGTGATGCTAAAAGCAAATTGATAAACAAGGGTTCTAGCTTTCAAGGGGTCCTGTCACAAATTCAGGGTGTAGAGGCTTCTCACTTTTATCAGTCGAGGAGTCCCACATAAGTAAACTCTTGCTTAGCTACGAGCACAACTTTCCTTGTTCTGATGCCGCTCATTATTACAGCATTTTGTCTCAAATGAAAAAGGTCTCACTGGCTCCAGGCAGGCACTTCATAGTGGTAACCAATCACCTTTCCAAATACTTGCGCTAGTTTTGGAAAAGCAAGAAATTGAGGCTCTTGTAGAAAATGAGTCTCTGTGCCTGTTCAGAAAGAGATGAAAACTGAGAGGCTTATATCAGCGTGATGATGTGTGTTTTGGAGACAGTTAAAGTGCAGGACCTGAGGCTGCTGTCGCACGCAGACGAGAAATTATAAAACATGAAATAATTTTCTTTAATTTGGCGTATGAATTGTGTTATTCCTACAGTTTAGCTGAATATTTAAATTAGTTCTGCCAGAGATATTTTACTCTTCTGCTCTGGAAATATAATGAACAGGATCTGGTGAAGAGTAGACAGACACACCTAAAGAGATTACGAGTTCTTACGGCTTCAATTTCATACTTTTTATTATTCATGAAAGTAGTAGAAGTATATCAGTTATGAATTTTCTAAAAGTATACTGTAGATTTGTTTTTCTCCACCAGTTGTTGCTTGCATAATAATCACTAACTAGATGTCTCAATTCTCAGTAGAAACTAACCTTTTTTAAGTGGTCAAAAGATTATGTTGATGCCCTTATTAAAGAATTTTAAAATGAGGTTGGAACTGAACAAGTAGTTTCGTAATCTGAACAGGCCAACATAAGATAAATAGACTTTATACAGACTATTTCAAATGTAATATTAGTCATTTCTAGTGAATGGGTGAGTGACTATTTACTACATTTACCTGGTAAAAGATTGTGGTGGGAGAAACATAATTTCTGATCATCAGCAGCTTGGGCTGAGGCACTCCCATGTTTGGGGTGCATTATTAATTGATGTCATTGTATGACAAGTTTTAATGATCCTAATGAAAGAATATCTGCTCAGCAAAATGCAGGAACAAGGAGAAAGCACATCGTACATTAATTATGTTTACAGTACATACCAAATTATTTAGTCAAATGTAGTCATGTTCAGTTGATCTTAAATGCCACATACCTTATGTAGTTTAATTTGTTCTTGAGCTTTTGACCTTGACCTTCTCCGGTTTATATAACTAATATAATGTAGGGAGAATTATACAGAAGTTATGACCTGTTGAAATGCTGCATCCAGCATGTATACATCAGGAGTTATGGCATATGTAAATCAGAGAAAGCTCATCTGTCATTTCAGTAAGACACAAATGTGACTAATAAGAATATGGACAAAACAATGCCAGTTTTAACTGCTGGGCACAAGTTATATGCCAGACCTGGCTCTAAATACAATCTGAAAAGCCTCCAAATACATTTATTAAGACTGCCTGACTTGAGTAGCAGCGTGTCAGGGATGCAAACAATTTGGGTATCCAGACAGCCTGAAGCAAACGCTCTGAGTAATTAAGTGTTTCGATTTTAATTTGGCCCAGGGCTGAGATGACTGAAGCCGTCTGCTGCCGATCTGGACTAAGAGGCCAAAACCCAGGATGAGTCAACATCACAGTGTGAAGAATGCAGCATAGATGATAATGGCAGTTCATGATGCTCAACGTTATTCAACCAAGGATTGGATTTCAAGTCGTGTCAAACTGCCACCTAAATTTATACACTGCATTTTTTCCTGAACAGTAACAATAGTAATAATAATAATATAGCAGAGAGGGAGAATAGCCCAATATGATTATTTCTACTTAGATAAATCTACATAATATATACATATTTGTGTTTAAACTGATACAATAACAATGTAAGCAAACAAAGAGTCACAACCACAATAAAAGCAACAGTTTAAATGAACTCTATCAACAGGAAACCAGACTCAAATTTAAATACAGAGAAACAGACAGCTCCTTAGAGAGTCAGCCTTGGGGTCTTTATTGTTAAGAGTTTCAAGGCTGATACCTGTTTTAATTGAGCTATCTGAATGGCTTTCTGGTCAAAGATATGTCTAGAAAACTTTTCTTGTACCGTAATTAAGATGCCACATATTTACCAAATTAAAGCAAATAGTAAGTAAATGTAAAAATCAAGATTCAGAACATGTCTCATCGTCCTTACAAGTTAGAATAACACCAGTGACCAGCTCCCAGATGTCATGTTATTTCAAGTCTTTTAAACATTCAAAAGCGTATCTTCTACTCCCATTTTCAGGTTATTAAAGCACAACATTGCCTAGTGCTGCTTTAAGTAAAAGGGGTAATGTGGCTCCTCTGCCATGGACAGGCACATATTTTAGACTCATGGGAAATCACTGAACCACTGGAATCTAAAAAGTGCCAACAACCAATCATATCACTACACACAAAATTTAATTCATCTACTCAGCAATGATGGTAAAATAACCCAGTGTTCTACTCATTAAAACCATGAGAATTCATTTCATTTAGCAATCAGCTGTTGATTACCTATAAGTGATATCAAATAATGAATGAATAAGACAGATGTGGCTCTTTTTCTGGACATGCTACATATACAGTGACTCAAACATATTATACTCTGAGATTCAGTCTCCTCTAACAACCTCGTTGGCATTCAGCTCTCAAAGATTCATGAGTGGGCCAGTCAGACGGGCCAGTCTAATCATGAAGAAAACACCACAGGCCATCGGCCCGGCTTGCATTTGCTGAATTCAGTGAGACGCCCATAATAGCATGCTTAACCTTTGAACGCGACGTGTGTGAGGCCAATTCCTGTCGACCCAGACGTCTCGTCAGGGTCCCGTCTAACCGACAAGGCCTCAGTCATCACTTGAGCTTTAACCATCAGTTGCCAGATCAACCACTGGCCCAGGGGGTGAACAGGCACCCCTACTGGGCGTCACACTAGTACCCTCCTGCTGGCTGGAGCCTTCGTCCCCCTGCTGATGAGGGAGGAAAGAAGCGGTGGGTTGTAGTGGCACTGGTCTAAGACGCCTTTGTCGTCCGTTGTAGTCTCTCGAGGGATTTCATGCACCCCTACCCCCCTCAGCAGCAACAACCTCTCATACCTACATACATCTTTAAAAAAAAACATGGTGTACTTGTCCTGCTGCTCCAACACAAGCACAGCAAGACTTTCATGGAAAAATAAACATACTGTGCAAGTATAAATCACAAATAGTCTTTATCCAAAGAAAGAGTGAATAATGACATCTATGTCATTCATACTTGATGACAGTTGACATGTTAGGTGGGTGTCACCCTGCCTTTTCGTTTAGGGCAACTTCCTCTACACATTGGATTACTGCCTGTGGAAGAGGAAAAAGGACACTGGGCACAAAAGAGAAATTGAGCTGAATCTGATTCAGGATCAGTGTCAATAGGCGACCTCTCTGTTTACTAAAATACAATACAAACAAACTGCTGGAGGCCAATGACCACATTTGTACAGCATTCTGTAACAACACTGTAATTGCACTGTTTTCCATCGGGGGTCATATACTGTACTGTATCACCCCCAACCCCCCCAAGCAAATCATATTTTTCTGGCTGTAACTGTAGGAAAAGCTGTTGTTGTTTGCCCTTCAGCAGCCCTGACTGAAGAGTGCAGTGTCTGGCAATTACTGATGAACTTTTCAAAGTATTCATAATTGGATTGGACACAGAATAAAGTTTTGATGGTTATTTTTGTTGTGCATATTCAAGGAACAGGCTGTGGAAAAATGATGTTTATGGCTTCTGAAGAAACATTTGGCAGCCAACGGTCATTAAGAGAAGTCCCGCCAAGTGAAAAGTTGCACTCTTTACCAAAATACACACAAACTCAAGACATAAATACTCAGAGGGGAAATGTTGCACGCTTGCCTGAACTAACTCCAGCTCTCTATCATAATTTCATTAATTGCTCCTGAAGTCTATGATATAGCAAGGAATGCACCAACTGTGAAGAGAGCAAACATATTTCCTGGGCCAAATGTGCAACGACAAACTATTTTATTTTGAGTAAACCCAGTCATATTGTATCCTGTGTCATTTACTGAGTAAATGCAACCAACAGACAAATATCACTGCTATCAGACAAAAATCTCATTTTCAAATTATTCATTTAGCAGGTCCCAGTTCTTATAAAATTTTGCAAACCATTAAACGCTGATGCATTTGCAAAGTTTCACTTATTCTGTTGAATGTAACAAGGTATTTGGAGATGTTCATATTCCTCAAAGTCAAAAACTGAAAACATATTTTGGTGTCAATGCCCTTACCTAATTGACCTTCAACCAGAGGTGGCATATAATTCTGCATAGGGCCATCAGATGAGAAAATGCTCATGTGTTGTTTAACAAAGCAGCAACAATATAAAAACTACTTGGAGGACTTAGTGGTATTGAGACTTGGGCACTGTATGAAACATTTGAAATATATACATTTCTACACTGTAGTGCTCATTTGCAGAGCAGCTCTCGCTCGTCCACTCAGAAGGAGTTGGTGTGATGTATGCTGGGGGACAGGGAGGATCAAACAAACAAAAGAGAAGAAGAAGCAGAAAACTTTTCAACACAAAACCCCTCAAAATACAAAAGAAAGAGACAGGCCCTGACACTGGCTCCACATAGTACCCGTCCAATTTGCTTTGTTCCAAGTTACCTGCTCCTGCCATCAGAGGGGAGCCACTGGGGGCCATATTGGGGCCATCTTCGCTCCCATGGCCCCCTTTCTCACCACAGCCTTTAAAGTCCTGCACTGCGATGTGCATGGCCTTGATGTTTGCCTTGTACCCTACATGCAAAGCTATCATTATCCATGCCTCTTGACAATCGCAGGCCCTGTCTTTGTTACATCTGCAGCTCTTTGCCTTGGGCTATGACATGACTGTACGGTTGATCTCTTCTCTTTTACATATCGCTCCCTGTGTCTCTTTTTCTCTCTGTTTTTCTCTGCTCAGAATGTGTACCGTGTTTGAGTCCAACTCTGATTTGACGTCTTGGAAAATCTTTTACCTCTCAGCCTGTGTGACACCTCTGCTGCTTTGATCTGTTCAACAGTTTTCCAGATAACTCGCACTACAGTCGGGCAAAAATGTGTGTTGATGTTTGAAACACATTAGGGCTCAGGTTTGCTCTGTGCTGCAGTGTTTTCCACACCATTTCTTGGGGCAACAATAAAAGTCCTGACTAAAATGATTCAGGGAAATGGTAAAGTAAGTTATTTATTATTTAATCAAATCAAACGAGGCAATTTTTAAAACATGTTATAAACCTTGTTCTGAGAATCAGTACGAGTCAGGATCAGTGTTGCACTTGTAAGAAATGTGTATGAGCCAGAATTTGGGTCTTTGTACTCAGATCATTCCTTTTTGGGATAATATGAGATACTAGCACAGAGGAAACCAGAGAAGATGAAAATGTCTTACTAGGAAACAAAGAATGCTGTAAGGCCTTTCCTTAGCAGACACACACAAATATGTATACAAATTAGGAACTGACAATTCATGTCACACATGGTGTTGACTAGTTCATGTACTAAACTTAAATCCTCTGACAATTAAAATTTTGACATCTGAACACAATGATAAAGCAACAGAAATAGACAAATATGTCCCCAAAACAACATTATCTAAATGGACGACAAGAATTCAGTGCATTTGCAGATGGCACCATCTGGAAGTCTGTTGTATCATAAGCTGGCTGCACAACTGCAGCTTTGTTGGGTTGGAAGACTTCAATTTTATCTTCTATGAAGACATATAATTTCCACAACAGACTGGAAATTAGCAACTCTTTAGAAGATTATAATTATGGCTAAAACTTCAATATTTCAATAAGTTTTTTTAATGACAAATTTCATTGTAAAATTATTTTAAAGTCAGTGCAGTGAAGAAGAGGCACAGAGACACGCTGATAAAATAAAAGATGAGTATATGTCCAGTCTGCTGCTCTGTTACCTGTGTGAATTCACACACAGTACAAAGCTTATAGATTATTTTGTGCTTGTTTTTGCTCTTTTGGAAATATCCTGGAGTTAAGTAGAGGTGATGCAGGAGAATAAAAGAGAAATTCAGTTGTAAGGTTTGATTGATTGACAGACACTGCAGCAATTAGCACTCAGCTAAATAGCTAAATAAATAAAACCAGAATCTTGCTTTGCTGATTATCACTTTAGAGAATAGTTGTTTTCTCTGTTATGGAAGTCACTGGGTGCACCATGCACTACAAAGTCAAGTCCAATCAATTATACACATCTCCAAAGTCTAAATGTACCCCAGTGTGCAGTCATTTACATTTGAATTTCAGTCCAAACTCAAGAGCTTTTAATTAGTTTAGCTTACAGCCTGCCAAAGCTCGCTTGACCTTCGCTCTCCTCCTCTGCTTGACGTCTGGTTTGTATTTTTGTTCCTCAAAATTCCTCAAAACACACACACAATTACATGCAGATATCCAGTCTGAGTTCTTAAAATGGGTAATTCTTCTATTAGCTGGGCATTTTGTGACGCATAAAACACTTTTTAACATTCTTTTTTTCATAAATAATCAGTTTTGATGCCTCCACTGTTTCTACCTTTTGCACCAAAAGATAACCCCTCACCCCCCACCACCTCCCACCCCTAAGGATCACAGAGAAACACCACTTGGGAAGTCAACTGCTCTCTTCTCGTCAACCACAGGAGGTAGCCGCTGGCGGCGTTTCACAAGCCCACCACTGATCTTCAGAAGAAGGACCTACAGCTTGCCAGAGTCTGCAGCGCTGTCAAAAACTAGAGCTGGACTCAACAGCCTCACCACTGCTCTGTTCTCACCACTGGAGCCGAGAGTACTCTATCAGTAATCACACCTAAAGCTAGACATTTCACTCTTTAGCACTTTAGGACATCACCACAACTGCAAATTTTAGATAAGTATACGTAAAAGTTCTTAGAGAGGATTCTACAAACCAACTTTGAGTAGAATTATTAAAAATTAGCACATCTTGACTAGACTTAACGTTTTTTAGACATGTAAAGCAAAATAACTCATGACTACGACTGCAATTTCTTACATTTTAAGTGTCACTAGGGCACTGCTTTAAATGCTGTCACAGGTCACCACATTTTTTCAATATCAAAAATTTCTGCTCTTTGCTCTTTCATAAACCTGCAGTAACTGATCCTCTGGCCACATGGGAGATAGGAACAAAGCTGGAAACACAACCCTCACATACTAATACCATTTAAGTTGATATGGGGAGTTTGTTAGCAATTAGCTGCATATTTACACTCCCAGCAGATACAAAGCAACATTAGCATTCATTTAATAACTTGGGCGTCATGTTCACATGCCTAATGTAAGTCCAATATTCACTCTCCTTTAAACTCATTAGCTCTTCAACTTCTAAGAATAAAATTGTCTGCAGTAAAACAAAAAAACAATCCATAGAGCTGAGGAGAACTGCAGAGCCTGGTAATAAAGGAACCACTTCCAGATACACATAGTCATTTGATCTATTGTTGAGTAAAAATACTGATTAGAGCCATTTTGGAGCTTGTTGAGGAGTCTCAACTAAACCATATTCAACAAATATGTTTGAGGCATCAAAATGAATGTTTAGCAATTTGGAATAAAAAATTGAATTTATTCATTTCTATATCTTTGATCACTTAAAGTTAGCTCCTCTATTGAAAGGTGTCCTTGCTGTTGAAAGACGGCATCAAGAAAAGATTTTAGGTTAACAACAGCAGGAGAGGACAGACATGAAACAGAACACAGGGGTTTCACATAGAGATGAGAGAGTTTTTTTTGGCAGGCAGCACATCCAAAGCTGCAGAGAGAGACAGAGAAAGAGAACACAGTCGCATGCAAAGTGCGTTGATTAACTTGCATTGTCTTTCTGTGTTGCTTTGCTAACACAGTGCGCTGCATTCAAATGAAGTCCAAGACAGGGAGGGAGAGTCGACGCCAGAGAGCCTCTAATTCAGCCTCACATCTCTGACACACTCTCTGTGTCCAATGTCTATTTCAAGACCCCCCCCCCCAACCCGGGAAATTAATAATGAATGCATCCTGTCCGATTTAATTCAGCGCTAATTAGGTCAGGAAAGTTTGGGAGCGAAAGGTACGGTCCAGGCCACGTGGTCAGGTCTCTCAGCGGGCAGCCACTTTCATGTGGTGAGAAAAAGTTGAGCGTCGAACAGAGGGATGGCAGGGGCAAGGCCAGTGCCAACAGCACCAGCACAGGGACGAGGGGCCAGGGCTGGAGACAAAGATAATAAAACCAAGAAGTGGCAGCTTCAGAAAGCCACTGAAAAAAAGAAAGCCACCAGGGAGATATCAACTGTGGGCCTTCGCCGAATAGAAAAAAAGAGAAGAGAGCTGTCAGTCTGTTTGTTTGGACTGCGACCGCTGAGAAATAATTATTCCCTTTTAATTATAATTTGGAGAAAAGAAATGCAGCGCTCAGGCTTAGGATGCCTCCTCTGTCTCCAGACAGGGAAGCTGGTGTGGGGCAAACGGCACTGCCCAGACCGCAGAGCAAAGCGCCGGAGGACTCGCAAAGCAATGTTATCACCTTTCGCACGCCGCCAAGCCAGAGAATAAATGACTTTGATCCGACTGCAAGTGCACTTTGGCCAACTTGGGTGGCACTCTGTGGTTTAAGCAGAAACTCTCTGACAGGAAGAGTTCAGAGCACTGGGAAGAGGGGGAGGAGGTGGAAGGGGGGGACAGATGAAGGTGACAGCTATAGAGGTTAACCTCGATTTGAAGTCCCAACAGAGTTGGAAAATCCCGCAAGGCTAGATATCGCTCTGATCTTTCACATCTAGCTCAAAGATATTGTACCAGACAGTGCCAATAATATCTCTTCAGGACAGACTGACAGATCTAAAATGTACTTCAAAGGTCCCCCAATATTCACTTCTGGACTGTCTTTTAAAATCTTTCCCTCACAGTTATAACAATGTACTTCATTTCTGATTTACGTGAATTTGAGGTAATGAAATAAGTCTTGAATAAATTTGAATAATAAGTTCTCCCAATGTATGAAGATTGGCAGACAGTAGCAGCTCCCCTGATTCAAATGATGCCAACCTGCTTAGTGGAGGCGATCCAGATGGAGTATCAGTTCAAGTAGTGTAAATCTGCCTGATTGGAAGGGCTTAGACATTTGTTGGAGAGGGGTGACTCACAATCATGTCCAGCTGTGACGTATCACCTGAAAATAAACCTCAAAACCTGACTGTATAAATCAGTATTTGTTTGGAAATCAAAATTATTAAATCGAAGGTAAAGTCTCTCTCTGAACATATTTCTTGTTGCTCTCTACTTTTTACTCTCAACACACACAAAAATGAAATGTGAAATCTAAGGATTCAAACTCATTTTGAGATTGTAACTGTAGTTTTTAGTAACAACTAATCTGTAAATTAAGGGAGACAGATGTTTATGGTCACTAGGTGTGGTTACTTTCCCAGAGATCACACTTCAGTTTACCACGTCAAGAGAGAGACAGAACAACAGCAGAGCCATTACCAAATTCACTAGACCTGTCGAGGACAGCATAAATATCATAAACACAATCATTTCTAACTGATCCAACGATTACAGATTTAAAATTTTGTTTGTGTAAAAACAATGAACAATTTAACCAACATTAAAAGAAACTAAATATAAGGAGGTCAAGGGTTAAAGACTCTGATGATGTGTGACAGATGTACTACAGGTATGGAAATCTATCAAGAATCTATTAAGTAAGTAAAAGGAAAAGGAAGGAATGTGTGTTAATGCATCGCTGCTTTGATATCCTGCCAGCACAAAAGGAACCGGATGTGATTTCCCACTCAGCATCAGAATATCAGTCAGTGCCTGGGAAACCTCTCCCTTCACTGCCAGCCAAACAACACTTCTGTTTACTGTTGCACTAAAATAGACGGAAACCGAGGAGGTAAGCAATATATACAGCAAGGAGAAGATAAAATTCAAATCTACATGGCAAACTCAGTTTTTTTTTTTATCTGATAAAATATGCTGCACTTGTTTTTACTTTTTGCTATAAAATGTTTTCAGCTTCTGGAAAAAAAAGTAAATATTCCTTGATATACAAAAGTGTTGATACTCATCTGTACTTTCCTCCCAAGTCCGACGAACCCTTTGTGAATTAATTTAAACAAGAGCCAACAGGAAATTGGCCTCTTTGGGGGAGCAATTTTAAATGAATGAATCCAGTTTCAATCAAGTGAATAGTAAGAAAATAAGCAGGAAAAGGTTTTGAGAGCTGTGGCACGAAACAAAGTCGACAGTTCAACCTTTTACTTTGTGGAGTTATTCAGGCCCAAACCTGCTCACAGGATTTTAATACCACTAGACCTTTCCCCATCCTTTGGGAGCAGAAAAAGTAGAAAGATATAATCCTTTTCCCTGTAGAAAATGCCTGCAGGAGAGAGGACTAGCACCGAATCAAATTATTCTCATAAGATGGTATGACCTTAGTTACACTTTATTCAAGGCTTCTTACCTCCACAATTTAACTGGTGTTCTTTTTTTCCCTCGACAACTTCTTGCCATGCATGAATCACAGGTTAAATGCATTCCTTTCAACAGCTGCGCACCCCGGCGACGGAAATATAATTATGTTTTACAAGTCGACTCTTATCTGTAGCCTCCTTCATTTCCCCGCCGACTCTCGGTGTATTTTGAGGGCTTTTCAGAAGTACTTTACGGTGTGTCAGGTTGCTGTTCCTCCGTGTAAATGCACTATTGTATCACTCAAAAGGTCTCTACTCTCCATATCAGGGAGGAAAAAAAAGTGGTGTAAATAACCTCTATGGTGCACTTTACTTTTTTGTTGGTTTAACATTCACAGTAGGGACAAACTGCTACATAATAGAATTTAAGTGGTTTTCTCGCTTTGCTTCACAACAGCTCTTGGGTTCAAATCCGTGATAATACGCTCTATGATTAAAACACCAAAAACTGCAGTTAAAACAGACTTTTCCTGCATGCTGTACTTTGCAATGTTAAAGGACTACCCTGACTTTGTAGAAGTTTGGCCAGTGTGTCTGTCAAGCCCATATACAGCTAACAGACTGGCATTTAAGTCATGGTACAGCTTTCTGCTGAGAAAGTTCATGTTTTAGCATACAGTACATTAACAAACCACTAGCCCTGTCTAATGTACTAAAACTTAAATCAGCCATCCTTACAACAACTGTAATGTTTGTCCACTACCTAAGGGCATAAGTTTCATATCAATGTTTTAGTCACACCCATAAGTGGAGTCGAACTACAGAGGATCAACCTGCATAAAAGCACAAGTCATATTTGCTTTTCAGTTTCACTACACATGCAGCTACTCTCGTCTGTCTTTATAAGGCAGCATTTTTCCCCTCCAGGATAATATGTGGTCCATGTCAAACATATCAATACATTGCAGGCCTGTAAATGGTTGAATGCTCCCAAATTGCTCCAGTTCACTCCCAGTGGCCAGCAGCAGAGGGCTGTGGTTATACTGGGCAGCTCCCAGGTGTAAATAGTGAAGCAATATGAATGTGAAAGAGAGGAGAGACATTCTCTGGATGAATAAAGATTTAAAATAAGATGCAGTCAGTTTAAGTGAGATAACTCCAGACTGTATGTGACATGTGGAGAAAATAATACTCGTGGGCCGATTCTGACATGTATTCCAGTGACTCACGCCTTGATTTGTGACACAAACATGATTCATTTTCAGAGTCTGAACAAAAAAATACTTGTTTTACTGCATCACTGAACACAGCAGAGTTGTGTCTGTGTTATGAGTGTTACATTAAAACATAGACAAGTAAGAATAATTTAGATAAAACTATGATTAACTGCCACAAAGCTGCCAAGGACAAAAAACCTTACCTCTAACAGATAAAGGATTTGATGACATAGCTACAATTATAACAATCATGCTCTAGGTACTTTCCTCTCTCTGTGTGATAAAAGACGTCAGAGTACAGGTGTCTTCAGGTAGGAAATCTCAACTGTGAGCTCTCCATTGAGCTTTATCAGCCTGTCTTTGTCTAATCAGCGTCTATTGTTAATACTGTTGTATTCCTCATTAGCTGCCATTGTTAACAAGCACATTTAATTATGCTAGTTACAAGACCGTTGGCGGAGCTAAAAACAAAATAATAATAAAATCCCCTCCAACCCATCTTATCAAAGTGGGAGGAAGGGAAAAGGGGCAAGAAAGACAGGAATGCAGAAAAAATTGAAGAATGAATGAAGACAGAAAGAATAAAAGGAAATTATGACACAGGAAAACAAACAGGAATACTAAGTGAAAAAGCTGCCATTAAAAGAAGAAAGAAACAAAGATAGACAGACTAAAATAGTCCATGTGAAACAAAACAAACACTCTTTGTGTGGGAAAATACCTGCCGGGCTGCTGCCACCGCTGCAGTTAGTTACCGTCGATCCCTGGAGAGCGGCTCTCCTGGGTTCCCTAAAACATGACAGCAAAGGAAGAAACAAAACACGGGCGTCAGGAGTCTCAAAGCACAAAACAAATTATCCCCCAACCGTTACGTAACCTATTCAAGAGGCTCACAAACAAGGTACGGAGAATATCACACAAATGTCAAAGTCTTTCAAGTCTTTCTATTAGCATTTCAGTGAAAGAGAAATTTAGAAACATTACTGGTTGAGTTCATCCTTCATGAAAGAAACTATAAAGCATCTATTTTTAGCATTTTAGACATTACATAAGCTTTAAGCAAGAAAGGGAGAAGCTAATAATATGAAACTTAGTATTTTGGCTGCTAAAGGTCCCAGACACCTGCATTGCAGACATTAATTGCGCTGTTGCTGTTTTTCCATACACCATACACAGAAATGGGCATCCTATATGTACATGCAGTGAAATTCAAGTTCTCTTCCAGGATGGACACACACAAGAATTGTGTGCAAAAGTTTATAATCTTGGGTTGCAGCAGCAAATTTCTGATAATGAGAGAATTTTGATTAAGGCTGTCTTTGGTTGCCAAAGCTCTACATTAGTAATGGGTGGATGAATCTGGAAACACTGTTTTGGATTGATGACCAAATATTTCTCTGAGTTCCTCTGACAGATATAAACTTCTGTCTGGCATAGCCAAAAACTGCAGTAAAAAAACGACCTAAAACAACATCCTAGTTCAAAGTAGCCACATTAGCTGGCTAGTGAAGCTCTTTGTATCAAGCATTTCCCAGAGCTGTTCATTTTTCTGTAAAGTTTTCCATTTACATCTGAAAAACGTCTTTTGGCTCACTTCCTTCAAACCCTTCACTGATGTTGGACCAGTCCTTAAGATGCAAAATATTTCAGGCTGTATTTTTTGGGTAATGTGTATAAAATGACCCATCAGACATCTAGAATAGTCTTGTTTGACTGAATGTAAAAAACATGGGTCTTGGGTTTGAACATTTCACTCAATGTAAACATGGCTTTAATGAAGAGCTGGAACAAGCTGATACATAAACACACTGTCAGACAGTATGAAATGAGATGATTATAGGAACCTAAAAGTTACATAAGTGGAAATAAAAGAGCTTCACTTTAACTACTAAGAGACAAAGCTGTTCTGAAGCTAGAAATGCTATTGGTTAAATTCAAATTTAATCGCTGATAGATTTATCGGTTTGACTTCTGCTCCCTCCTTGCCTGCCTCACTGGGCCTCATGAGCTTCACCCACTGAGGTTTACCCCCAATGAGGTAATTCCTTCCTCTGAGAGATATTTTTAAAACTATAGGTCCAACCTGCGAGCACGTTCCTTGTCCCTGCAGGGACAGCAGGATATTGTTTGTGGGGAAGGGGAGGGGGGGCAGGGAGTAGGTGTGAATTATGCAAATAAATGCTCTGATACAAACTTGGACGGGGATTCAGTGAAGGAGAAATTGGCTGAGGGAGGAATCATTCATATGGTGGCACTGGTGGCAGGGGCCTCCCTCCTTTCCTCCCTCCCCACTCCTTACTCTTTACCTTGAGGCAGGAGCTTATCTTATTTGCCGCCTTTTTTTTTTTTTTTAGAAGTGTCAGGATTAACATAAGCACCTCTGCCATTGTGCTCCTACTCAAAATAATTTTATCTGTCCGCGCTCTCAGGGGAGACAATCGTCGTTTTATCAGGTAAGCGAATACCTCCCTCAACCCCCCGCTACCATATGAAATGTGCCTTTGAGGACTGCCACCACCGCCCCTGTGTTTGCCAGTTTATATTTAGCAGTACACCACTTCATTTTCCCATCTCCAGAAAGGAAGGAGGATGACACAGAGAGGGCCTCGGGTGGGCTGGGGGCGGTGTTTTCCACATAAATACCAGCTGGTTAAAAAGGTACAAGTGAGGAAGAAAAGAGACTCTTTTCAGATTATCTCACTGCAGTGAGAATGAAACTGTGAGATACTATATGAGAAACACCAGTGCATCGCCTTCCTTTTTTTTTTCCTTTACCTTTGACTTTTTTATTGTTGTTGTTGTTGTTACCAGATGTGTGGTCACTCCCATTGCTGCCTTTTTCCCATCACCGCCATTTGTGTTCCCTCTGTAAAAAGAACTTTTACATGTTCCCTCTTGGTTTACCCCCTTTGCCCTGTAGAAATTGCCCATTAAAGTTTTTTCTCTTTTGGCAGCTGAGGTTGACAGGAAGCAGAACAGGAAATGACATAATGGTTGCAGACTGGAGTGCTTCTCCCATGCCCAGCTGCTCCTCACATGACCTCTGTGGCTGGGAGCTGGAAGGAGGAAGAGGAGGAGCTGGCATGCATGGCATCACTGTCTGCTCTTAATATCAGAGGGTTCAGTATTTCATTGTCATTCATTTGGCTCAGGCAAGGCATGAGTGAGTGTGCATGTCATGTGACTGTCTATGTATTGCTACTAAAAAATAAAAAAAGATTATGTTAAAGTCGTGACTATACAGGTCTTAAGTGCTACAAAAATTACAGCACATCACTTGACAGTCCAACTTTAATGTCTTCTGCATGGAAGGAGTGCACTGCTGCTATTTACAGCCAGATATTAAATCTAGACAGAACATAGAACATGCAGGGATTTTGTTCTTGTTTTTCTGAAACTGTGATATCTGGTATATAATTATAGCAGTGTGACAGTTGCATCATCCTAACATTTCTTTAGGTTCTAACACAGATATTACTGAGGTGTTTTCACGTCACTGAATTTGTGTAATGTCAAATAATTTGGGTACAGTGTTTCCCTGAGTGCCATTTTAGGACAACTTCCTTTGTCCTGAAGCCTATGAGACACACAACCACACAAGAGCTAATACAGCATTCATGTCACATCAGGAAAAATAATTAAGCGTTGCAATATTTTGGAAGAACCAAATGCAACATATCTTGAGACAGCAATTTACTCTGATCACTTTGATGTGAATATAAATATTTATTTGGATTTTTATTAACACAAGATTGTTGATTTTGCTTGCAAATAACTGCTTAAAGACACAAACCAAAACTGTACAACTACCTCCTGTAGGTTATTATATATTTATGAGCTGAAAAATAAAATGAGTTTTGGGGATTTTGCTTCTTATAAACAAAAAGACTTTAAAATACCTCAGCTAACAAATGATACCATACATTTAAACAAACAAAAAGGATAAAGCTTTAAAACCCTGTGGAGAAAGTATGTTGTTTTTTTTTAACCTTAAAAAAAAAACATATATAAACTGATATTACGTTTATTCTTTCCCAACTTTTGTGCTCACATTTTAGTAAAAGTTGATAAATATCATGTGAACCCTCCTCTGTGTTTGGACGTGAGGGATGGACGCAGATATATTTTCGAAGAATTCCTCAGCTAATTAGGCGCACAGTTTGCCATCTCATCCAAATTTCTCTTGACTGGGGCAATGAGAGAGAAACCTCTGAGCCAAAGTATGATACGAATATGAAAGTTTTGCCCCCCTCCATCTGCTAAATTTGTGCAGAGAGGCTTAATTGGGGCCAAATCTTGTCAAAGCCTCTTCTAGTGAACGTCCACTATTAGTTCAGAGCATGTGAACAGGAGATCACCATAAAGATCCAAACTTTTAACAAACTAATGCTTACTTTCTTTCTGTTTTAAAAATAATTCACAGCCTGAATAACATCTTTCGATGTAACATGATAAAATTCAGCATCACCACAAACTAAAGTCTCCAAAATGACCATGAAATTGAATGAACACTTCCCTATAACAATAAAACTTTATGACAGCAGGATTGATTGCATAACTTTTGGTAGTAGGTAAATCTAATAAATTGGTAACTGAGCATGTATATATATATAATTTTTACACGCAGTATATATTTATAAATGAAGAAAAACTCCTAGCAAATTTAAAACTGTCTCAATGTTGACCTCTTGCCTAAATAAATTCATGATAACATAAATTCCACCACCTTGTTATAGAATAAAGGGATAATACAATGTTACTGTCAATGCAGTTCAACCCACTTCCTGTTACATCTTTCACAGTAAAAGCATGCCAACCACTTAAAGGGCAAGATCCTGGCCTGTCCTGTCCTGGCTGGATTTTTATTTTAGACACTTAAAGGAAGTGTTTAGTTTCAGTGAGAGTAGCTCAACACACACAAAAAAGGAACAGCATAGTAGAAGTGATTTGTCAGTGAGAAAAGTATTTTTTGTCTAATTTTTGTTTTTGTTTTGAAGATTTACAGAAATAACATAGGTGTTGGTACAAGAAAACACGACAGGAACCATTTTTAGAGCCCAGCTCCTACATCATTCATTTTGGCTTACTCGTCTGCAGTGTGCAAAGCATATTTGCTAAGGATGTTTTTTTCTATTATCAGTGTCTAAACTTAAAAAAGTGGAACTGTCTGTCATCACATCAAAAAAGCGATTTCAACAACTGAGATTAATTTGTTTTAGATATTTGTGCTATCCTTTCACTATCTCTAATAAACTCTTATTCCACCTCGCCTGTGCTTATGAAAAAAAGAGAGATGTAAAGACTGGTATTTGGATTTGTTTTACTCAGCAGACTAACTAATGCATTTTGTTTTGTTCAGAGCGACTCTCAGCTGTCAGTGTTTGAAACGTGCCCTCCTGGGGTTCAGCAACAACATGATAGTTGTGCATTAATGTCACTCACTCTCTGCCTTCTGCCCACACCCACACACTCACACACACACAGAACATGTGTGTACATACCCACACATGCACACAAATACAGATAAATATAGTGCAGACTACTTTCGTCACACAAACGCATTAGCAAACACACAGCAGAGGCAGAAACACACATGCAAACACACACACCTACATATATTTGTACATGTTCTGTGTGTGCATATACACACAGTGCCACACCGTTTACATATATGACTATCTGCACACCAATGACCACACACCCTTAACACTTGACATAACCTTTACATTTGCATGTGTGTACACACACAAATGACTTCCTCAGCCACACATACACAAACTCTTCATGACACACACACACAGTCGTCACACACACATGCAAGCACACAAATACATTTATCCAAATCATTCACACTCTGCATGCATACACACATTTGTTTGTCCGCCAGAGTTTGTACAAGCGCACACTTTTTCCAACCACACACACACACGTACCTATTCAGACACACAACATGTACACACACACACAATTTTTTTTAAGCATCATATTTACGTCGGCAATGTTACCATGTCAGTCGACTGCGTTATAATCTCCGACACATTTACATAACATATATTACCCTGCTGTGTTGACGGCCAAGTAAGTACTCAAGCTCATCCCGGCCCCCTTTCATATTTACGGCGTGACTGATTTAAGATGGACTGATTGTGGGGATTTAATTACGGGGGACACAATGGCCACACAATTCTGTTTTCTTCTCTTCCCTTCTTGCGAGGCGCTGACACGCCGCACACTCGGCTGCACACTGCCGAGGAATGTTTTACACTCCAAATGAGCTGTGCTTGCAGAAGAATTTAATTTGATCTGCCGCTGTAATTGTGCTCTCAAAAAAAAAAAAAAAAGGAAAGAAAAAGAAGAGTGGTGGTGGTTGGGGGGGGTTGAGGCATGCTGGGGTGGGAGGGGTCGCAGTGCGTGCAACTTTAAAATGTAATATGCACAAAAAGTAAATTAACTCAAGAGGAGAGGCCCTTGTGATGTGTTGACACTTGCACTGGGCTCTCTTACAGGGAAGAGTGGAAGGAGGAGGAGGGACGATACAGGGAAGGGGGGGATAAGAAGAAAAAAAAAGAAAGGGGGGAAAAAAGAAACGGCCATGATAAAACACCACAAAGAAAAGCGTTATGAATTTTATTAATGACTTGCAAGACAGTATGCAAAACATCAAAGGTCCACGGGAAAGATTAATGACCCTGTGTGAGACTGTTTAATTACCTCCAGCTAATTAGATTCTTGACCAAATTTTTAATATCTGCGTTCATGCCCGACGCCTAATTGAGATTCCACCATATTTATCAATCTTTCACAAAAAAAACCCCCTTAGTGGTGCTTTTTTTTGTTCCCTTTAGCCTTTCTCCTGCTGCTCTTGACACTTTGTCGCCATTTAAAGAGCGATTATGAATCTCACCCAGGTTCGAGAGAGAAAGGTTTCCAAAAACAAAAAGTGGAGCCATGAAGGAGGACTGATGCTTATTTACTCACTAACAGAAGGAGGGGGGAGGGGTGGTTATCAACCTGATCTTGGTTTCTAATGAAGTGCGCTTGCTAATAAACAGACTTAGCGAGCTCTGTCAACTCTCCTTGTCGTGCCATAATTCTCTTATCTGGACCTGAGCTGAGGAGAGAGGAGCTCTCCCAGGAACCACTCTCCATCTACGTCTCGTTTCGCCTCTGCTTCCATTTTCCTCCTCTGGATAATCCGGGTGCTGTTTACCAGCACACACACAGTTTCATCTAAATCGTTGCCTTTGAACTTGCAGTGCATATTATCTGTTCTGTGACCCTGTTGTTGTTGTTGTTGCGGCTGCTGCAATAATTGCACTTGGATTATTGCAGTGAAGTCAGAGATGACTCTTCCTCTGGGTTCTGGGTTTTGGTATCCACCTCTGTGGCTGTTTGTTGAGCCATTTCAACATCTCCAAGTTGTATCAAGACAGAGATCATAAATTCCAGCTCATTATTAAAGCTTCCCTACCTGGAGGATGCAAGATAATTACCAGGGAAGGAAATAAGGAAATAGTGATTTCTGTACATGAAATTATTATTATTACTCAGATTTTTCTCTAATCTTTTCTTTTTGTCTTGTGGACTACTATATTTTTTACCTTTTTAGAGGCTAATAAAGGGTCACAAGGAAAATCAACAAAACCTAAAACAGCAGACACTGTAAAGTAAAATGTTGTTATTTTGCTGACAATCTACATTTGTGTTGTAGCCACTTTGATTTTATTCCTTTACTAAGATCTCACTAAATCTCCCTTTTGATTTAACTAACACACTTTAAATTTTACTAATTTTTTTTTGACAAATCTAAGTTTCAAAAATTAACATTAAATGTCTCTACTATCCAGGTTCTTAGACAAAATATGTTATATCAATTTACCAAGATGCAAGGTAGATATTTGCATTAATTTAATGATTTATTTTCCTCGTTAAGGGATGAAATCAGTTGTTATTGTGGCTGCTTTCTTGCCTGTGTTTTAATAACTGGAGAAGCATTGTGTAAGAGCAGGTGACTCACACTGGAGTAAACATTTTGGAAAGAAGAAACAGAAGAAACTGGTGTGTACTGTGATGTACAATGCTGAGGGCCAGGCAGGGCCACCCACAGCACCATCTGCTGTCCAAACATCTCCATTACAATAGTAACCCACTTCCAAAACTAACAACATGCAAAAACAGCCAGGCAGCCCTGCAGCACCGCACTGTGAAATCATATCACTGTGTCAAGTTTCACAACACTAGTTTGAGAGCGGGGTTAAGCTTTAATTAGCATGCATTCGTTATGAAGACGTATCTAAAAAGGCCTCATTCCCCCTTGATACCCCTCATTTTCTCCCTGCCCTTCTTCCTCTATTTCTTTTACTTTATTCTCTGTCCATTTTCCCCTCTGCCTCAACATCAGGGTGTATTCAACACTCTTTCTTTCACTCCCTCCATCTCTTTTCGCTCCATCCATTCGTTTCCATCTGTCTCTCTGTCTCTCTTTAAAGACTGAGATCTAAATAGGAGTAGATCACCTCCCTCACTGGCGTTTCATTAGAGGCAATTAGAAAGCCGACGCTGCAGCGTCCCATAAGGCTCGACGGGGAGAGGCAAGATGCAGGCCGCATTAGCTCGTTGAGATGAAGTATGTATGACAACGCTTTCATCAACGCGCAACAATTCCTCGCCGACATCTCCGAGCTGAGTGTCAGAGGTACCATTCTGACAATTATGACAATTAACACTGTCAAAATAAAGCCATTAGCTTAGCGAGAGGGCAAACCAATACACTTAATTACAGGGTTTTCTGTCAAAATGGATTCCCTTCAGACCACTTCCAAAATGGAAAAGAAATCAAATAAGTTGAGTGTATGGCGGCGGCCGAGGTAAAACAGCCGACATCTGCCGCTGTGTTAGCGCTAGCCTCGGGTTGCTGTACCCCCGAGCTGTAGCTTTCTGTCAGATGAACACCCCACACACACACACACACACACACAGTGACCTCACATTCATTTTAGGAACATGGGAATGATAAATCATCATTAAGATTCAAACTTCCTTCAAATACAAAAGCTTACAAGTGCTGAATATTCATTCATTCTATCTGCGGTAATGATGAACCAACTTTTCAGTGGTTAACATCTCTTCTTTTTTAAGTTATATACATTATATCGTTTTGTAGTTTGTTTTTTATACTGTCATAGCATTGAGGCATGTGGTGTCCTATCTTAATGCAGTGTCATTTATTTATAACTGTTCCTTGTTTGCAAAAACAGATGTTAAACCTCTTCCTCTACCTGAGGCATAAAAAATACATGCTCTGTCACTTTTAAAAAAATATATTTTTAAAATTGACTTTTGTGAGGAATGATGCTATAAAAGGCTGTGCAGACTCCCTTTCCCTCTTATCTTTGATTCTGAAGCAAAGCATCTTAAGTGTTCATTAATGCCTCATATTTCTTTTTTATAAATGAGATTTGGCATCTAAATGGCATTTGAAATGATTAAATTAAAGGGTATAAATCACAATTTCTAAGAATGCTGATCCTGCATTGTTGTAATGCTGGCCTCCAGGCTGTGTACAGTGTGTCTCAGCTACTGCATGACCACATCTACTGTAATGGCACACAAAGTAAACTTCACTTTGCACCAGTTTCCTCAAGAGTGCTTTAACGAAGAACAAAAGAGAGATCTGCAAAGCACAGACAGTCGTTGTCCAGGCTCCAGGTTGAGCAGTTTGTTGAAACACTACTGAACCATGACGTGCAGAGATGCTATAAGAAGTTGATGGGGGAGGGGTTGTGCCAATCTCAGAGAGAAAAAGAAAAATTCTGTACGACGATGTAAGATTGAGTTTTGTCACCTTTAAAATATGCAGCACTGCCCATCTGTCTGCGGACGCTCCGGGGAATCTGCTCAACTTTGACGCGCCAATGTGAAAATACAATTACACAATCTCCAGGGAAATCCTGCCCTGTCACATTATATTTACCTTGGGTCAAAGCAAACGTGCACTCACTTCTCTGTCTATCCATCCATCTATCCAACGTCTTCTCTGAGTGGATGAGGTCATTCTTCACGAGTGTCTGGGTGCTGCAATACAACCACATCTGTTTCAATGACCATCTGGTCTTGTTTATGGCACATACCTGTTTTCAGACATCCGAAGTACAATCAAAATCAGATTTAATGGAACTGAAGAGGATCAGGATGTGTGTGATGTCAAAACAGACCCTTGTGTTTTGTAATATGGGTGGATTTGAGGTGACAGCATTGTTTAGCAATGCTAAACCCAGTGTCAGATCCTGAATAATTCTCAGTCAACTAGCCAAAACTTGAACTTCAGTTGATAATGGTATAGCTATGAGACGTGGAGTTCTGAATCTCCTCATGATCAATACAATCTGGGCATTCTTAAGTGCTGCTTGTGTTTTCCAGTAATGTGTCTCTAACTGCTCCTGAAGTCAACTTGACAGCATGACTCTTTTCCAGATGTCTTAGATTTTGTATTATGTCTAGGAGGTGTTGTCATCACCTGATATAACAGATCAGATGCTGTTTGACCCATTAAATAAAAAAACTGAACAATTATTGCTACTAGTTCTGCCTCAAATTCAGATAGATCAAAAAACCTTTAAAGATGTTTGTGTTTGCCTGCTTTTGTTATAGATATTATTATATGTTAATTATGCAGTATGTATATATGAGATATTGATAAATAATAGTGGATAATGATATAGCCTCCAAAGTGAATATGTTTTTTGAACGACACCCTTCAGCTTCTCCCTTGGGAGTCAAGTGCATTCAAATCACATTCCCATTCATCTCAACTCTTTCAACAATAAAGTCTCATTAACAAACTGAATTTCAACCACTGAGGCCTAAAAGCCAAAGCAGCTTCCTGAAGGCTGTGACCCTTGAATGACCTCTGGCATCCAAACATATCCTGGATCAAACTGCAGTCAAGGGGGTCAAAAGTTTGGGCCAAAACCTCTTTTCCGCTGCAAACACCATTCGCTGACCAAGGCAGGGAGGAAAGCTGTTCCGGGTCAGTGAGGAGTTTTCACTCAGTGCCTCTCTGATTTGTTTGTAATTAATGATCTCAAACAAACAAAGCGATAAAAAGTAGGGGAAATAATTGACTGCATCTTTAAATGCATGTGTGATTAGCAAATGGGAAACATTGAAAGCACCGTGGGGACACGTGTAAAAGTTAGGGTGATGACCACAACTGTCAACAGACTCGTGCCCTTTATAAAATATATCAGACAGCAGCAGCAGTTAGTCTGCTGTTGCTTGAGAATATAAAACCCAGTCAGTTTATGAACACATTTATGGCTACTATAGCCTGTGTGTATTATCAAGTTTATTTCTCTTTTCTAGAGCATGTGTGCTTACAAGTATTAATAAAATAAAAATAAGGAGTAGTTTGACATGTTGAGTACTACAGTTACAGTTACTACATATAACAGTTTCTTTTAGTTCTGGCTAAACTCTTACAAACTATATCAAAATGAGTTTAGACAAACAGAAAATGCTTGTCTGTACATTTCAATTATATATATATATATATATATATATATATGTCATTCTATTTCCTCTGTCTCATTTTCTGATTTAAACCACATCTCGATGGAATCAGCAAGTCTGTAAATCAGACCACTTTGAGTCAGAGTCGTGGAGGGATCGCCGCCGCTGCCGGTGCTTCTCCCCTTTTTGGTTTTTATCAAAAAGGAAGCTGATGAGTCCCTTCAGATAAGAATGGGAGCCCTTCACTTAAAGCTCCACGCTAATAAATGAATATGTTCTCCATCACGCCAACCGCTTATTGTATTTCACAGGGACAAAATGCAATTTGTATCATTTCTGTGCCGCACATCAAAAGGAAGTGGGCCGTGTGCGATGACTCACCGCAACCAAACGCTCTGTTTACAATCGAAGAAAATCAGATCTGTACTCTGTTTGTTCATTTCTTTTTACATCTCCATTTGTTTGATAAGGTTGTGAGCAGTGATGGTAAATGGGTGGATAAGTCGAGGCAAAAACAGTGACAGGGCCCTTCTTGGCGGATAGGCCGTCAGCTTATCAATAAATGACATCATATGCCCCCCAGACGTCTCTCTGCCTGTCACATCGGTGGCACTCGGAGTAAAAAAAGACAAAAAGGAAGGAAAAAAGAAATGTCTATTTTTCCCATTAGGGCTGTCTGGATGAATGCCGGAATCAGGCACACTGGGGACAGTTTGTCTCTGACTGTCTGTGGAGATGGAAACTTCAAAATGTACTGACTGCACAGTCCAACAAACACACTCTAAGTGTACAGTTAGAAAAGAATAGATTGCGATAGAATAGATGAAAGGAGAATTAACTGCATTAGAATAAACTTGACAATGAGACCCATTTTATTATGCATTACTTCCCCAAATTGGACTAGACTGGAGTCAACCAGAACAGAGTGGACTAAACTTAAATTGACAATTTCTTCACTTGATTTGATTAGTAAATCACATCAGTATAACAATATAACTGGAATAAAATATTTTCTTACTTTTTGCTACTTTACTTCCCTTGATGTAACTTTAACCTAAAAAGAGTAAAGTTGCTGTAGTAAACTGAGATGAGGGATTACTACCGGACTAGAGTAATGAAACTACTACACTAAGTTATGTCGACTGTCTGTCTTATTATTTTGTTTTCGCTGTGTGGTTTGTCAGTGGAAACTTTAAAGAAAATCTTCTCCTGTCATGATGTGTGTTTTTGTGTCAATTAGATTCTGTTCTCCTTGCCAATCAATATTATTTACTTCTATTTTATCTTTTGGGTTTTTTCCTCATCTAATTAGTCTTGTGTTTCTCTATTTCATGTTTCTAAATTATTGTAATGGAATCAGTTATTATCGCATTACTTCTATTTTATTTGTGTGGCAACAAACTAAAGTAAACTGCAAATCGAACAGTGCTTCTCTTGTGCTCTGTCCCAGTACAACCCGCCGCCTGTTATCACTGGCCATATTTCATGGCTGATACAACTATCCCCATGACCAACCACTCGCCAAGACAGGAGAGCCTGGAAAGTCCCGCTTCACCAACAAAGATGCCTGTGTGTGTGTTTTGGTTGTATCTGGCAACTGCGCTGAGATCTGTCTGGTGACATTATTTGAAGAGCATCATCCACATCCCATTATCACTCTGGAAAGTTTGAGAGTCAATTTTAAGTTTTGCCATGCTAACAGGAGACCTGGGCCTACAGTAAACCTCCAAAAGTCCTATAAAGATTTTGCACACCAAGAGCTTCCTTAACTCAAGCACAGACACCCATTTCTTCAGCAAAGTCAAACAAGATGAAAACTTTTTCATAGCGAGATGATAAGCAGAAGCCAGACACATTTTGTGAAGTTCTCTCACATTAGAACACAAGGGAGCATCAGATTTAATGGAATGGTCGCCTGGATTCACTTTCAATATGTTTTCCAATTTTTCTATAAGCATGCTCTAGTCCTCTCGACTCACACTTTCTATACATTTAACACAACATGATTTCTTAAGACTGAAGCCTGCTCATTCTATGCAATTACCTCAAGTTGCAAGAAGTTGTAGTGAACTGAAATGTAGAGCCAGTGCAGCTACACTACCAGTTTTTTCAGAGATGCGGTGATGATGGTCGAGCTCATTAGCAGTCAGCCCGTAAGGCCATGTGTCTGTGAGCTCTTTCTAATGTATTTTTGAAAACAGCAGGGGTATATGACTTTGAGCAAACCTGTAGCAAATCACACAGTGGGAGCACAGCGCAATTTCTGACTGTGACAAACGTGTGTTTTTATTCAGAAATTGGAAAAAGATAAACACCATACTGGTACGTTGTTATCCTTTGGATTAAATAAATCAAATACAGAAAACTAAACATGATAAACAGGTGAAATCTGATTGGAATTTGCTGCAAAACATTAAGAGTAATTTGCAGACAGACCCAAAAATATCACAAAAAATGATTATAAAATTCTGTTAACGGTGAACAAAGAGAAAATAAGGCAATATTAAGGCGCTATTAGTTGCTGTAACACATTCTTTGAATTAAAGTGCAAACATTTTGGTGACTTGTAAGCTTTTGTGGAATATTATGCATCTTGAGCAGTGGGTCTGACTGGCAGTGCCACCTCTTGCCTTTCATGTAGCAAACATGGTTTCTTAAATCCATATTTCACTCTCTGCGACCTCTCCTGATCTGCATCATCAATCATTCAGTCAGAGCTGGTGGCACGAGAGGGCATCTGAGACTGAAAGGAAACTTCAAAGGCAGGTCAGACTCGGCCTGCGACGCTTGCAGACTGGCACGGCCAAAAAGAGTATTGTGTTTTAACAACAATGGAGAACCATTACAGCGGAGCCTGTTATCAGCCAAAGGCTACCAGGGACAGTTCCTGCCTCATTGTGAGCCATCGAAGTAGATTGTGTTCAGGGGAGAGTTCAGACTAAACATATTAGGGCGTAAGAAGACACACCTGAGGCTTATCTGATGGGAAATGGAAACAGCTACAATGTCCCGAAAGAATGCATCCTGCCAAGTGGTTACGTTTGAGGATGGTGTTTCTATGTGTGCGCTTACGTCAGTGTTGTGTATTTGTGTGTGTTTACAGATTTGAGTGTATGCATTTAAGTGTGTCAAAATGTTAAGTGTTGAAGTGCCTTTTTATTAAGTGTCTGTCAGGTTTTGTTCATGGGATCAAAAAAGCTGCGTGTCAGGATGTACAGGTATATCAAGGTCCTTTGCGTGTGTGTGCATGTTACAAAAGTGTCACTGTTATGCAAGTGTGTCAGTGTGCGCGTGTGCTTTTTTTATTTTTCTTAACCCAACATGTGGACCAAAATCCAAGAGTATCTCTCATGAAAAGTCAGTGTGTCATCTTTTAATGATAAAACTGCAGATTAATTGTTTATGGTGCTTTTACGTGTGCGTACTTCTGCATGTGTCTTAGTGTATGGGTGTATGTGTGTGTTGGGGGGGGGGGGCGTTAGCTGGAGTGAATAATTCAGAGAAAAAGCCGTTTGTTTTCAGGGGGCGAAGGCAAAGACACATCTGAAACATATGGGAGGAAATCACATTGAAAGCAGTGAGCAGTAAATTAATGGTAACAGATGCCAAGATGTCTGGCTAGTGCTTTTTTCTACTCCTTGCCTGCTTTTGTTTTCTCCAAGAGTGCTTGCATTTTTAATGTTGAGAAATAATACAATTAAGACTTCCCTCTCTCACGTGAAGTTCAACATTGTCACTTCTTCAACACTGCAGTGTTGCGACGCCAGAATCTGTTTGGAAAGTCCGTGCTACCTGGCTCAGGAGTTACTTCTCTGTGCCATCGTTTAATTGATTTTAATTCTCTGCGGTAATAGGTTCTCATCCACAGATGACGGCTCGACAATGACGCCATAAATTATTTATGTTACGTTGATGATGCAGGCCTGTTTCACTGATGAGATAAAACAGAACTGTTGTCTCTGTTTTCTCAGTTCGCCCACCCCCCTGTGAAACACAAGGGAGCATCAGATTTAATGGAATGGTCGCCTGGATTCACTTTCAACATGTTTTCCAATTTCTATAAGCATGCCTCTAGTCCTCCTCGGGACTGCTGCCTTTCTATACATTAACACAACATGATTTCTAAGACTGGCCTGCCTATCATTCTATGCGCAATTACCCCAAGTTGCAAGAAGTTGTAGTGAACTGAAAATGAGCCAGTGCAGCTACACTACCAGTTTTTCTAGAGATGCGGTGATGATGGTCGGTCATTAGCAGTCAGCCCGTAAGGCCATGTGTTCGTGAGCTCTTTCATGTATTTTGAAAACAGCAGGGTATATGACTTTGAGCAACGGTAGCAAATCACACAGTGGATACAGCGCACTTGGATCGTGACAAACGTGGTGTTTTTATTCAGAAATTGAAAAAGATAAACACCCATACTGGTACGTTGTTATCCTTGGACTAAATAAATCAACACAGAAAACTAAACACATGATAAACAATAGGTGAAATCTATCGAATTTGTTGCAAAACATTAAGAGTAATTTGCAGACAGACCCAAAAATATCAAGCAAAAATGATTATAAAATTCTGTTAACGGCAGAACAAAGAGAAAATAAGGCACATATATGCTTATTATTGCTGCTGTAACACATTCTTTGGAATTAAAGTGCAAACATTTTGGTGACTAGAATATTATGCATCTTGAGCAGTGGGTCTGACTGGCAGTGCCACCTCTGCCTTCATGTAGCAAACATGTTTCTAAACTATTTCACTTCCTCTGCGACCTCTCCTGATTCGCATCATCAATCATTCAGTCAGAGCCAGGCACGAGAGGTAAGATCTGAGACTGAAAGGAAACTTCAAAGGCAGTGGTCGACCGCCTGCGACGCTTGCAGACTGGCACGGCCAAAAGAGTATTAGTTTTAATGAACAATGGAGAACCATTAGCGGAGCCTGTTATCAGCCAGCGCTACTAGGGACAGTTCCTGGGCCTCATTGTGGCTTTCATCGAAGTAGATTGTGTTCAGGGGAGAGTTCAGACTAAATACAGTGCGTAAGAAGACACACACCTGAGGCTTATCTGATGGGAAATGGAAACAGCCACAATGTCCCGAAAGAATGCATCCTTGCCAAGTGGTTACGTTTGAGGATGGTGTTTCTATGTGTGCGCTTATTAAAGCAGACGTGTGTTTACAGATTTGAGTGTATGCATTTAAGTGTGTCAAAATGTTATGTTGAAGTGCCTTTTATTGGCAAGCCTGTCAGTTTTGTCTATGGATCAAAAAGCTGGCGTGTCAGGATGTACAGGTATATCAAGGTCCTTGCGTGTGTGTGCATGTTACAAAAGTGTCACTGTTATGCAAGTGTGTCAAAAGCGTGCTGCAGTGCTTTTTATTTTTCTTAACTCCAACATGTGAATTCAAAATCCAAGAGCATCTCTCATGAAAAGTCAGTGTGTCATCTTTTTAAATGATAAACTGTACATTAATTGTTTATGGTGCTTTACGTGTGTGCATTGCATGTGTCTTATGTATGGGTGTATGTGTGTTGGGGCAAGAAGGAGTGAATAATTCAGAGAAAAGCCGTTTGTTTTCAGGGGGCGAAGGCAAGACACATCTGAAACATATGGGAGGAAACTTACTGAAAGCAGTGAGCAGTAAATTAATGGTAACAGATAAGATGTTCATTAGTTTTTCATCTCTTTGCCTGCTTTTTGTTTTCTCCAAGAGTGCTTGTATTTTTTAATGTTGAGAAATAATACAATTAAGACTTCCTCCTAGTTCAACATTGTCACTTCTTCAACACTCAGCGTACACGCCCAGAATCTGTTTGGAAAGTCCGTATACCTGTCAGGAGCGCCTTCGTGCTATCGCTAATTGATTTACCCCTGCGGCTAGGTTCTCATCCACAGATGACGGCTCGACAATGACGCCATAAATTATTTATGTTACGTTGATGATGCAGGCCTGTTTCACTGATGAGATAAAACAGAACTGTTGTCTCTGTTTTCTCAGTTCGCCCACCCCCCTACACCCCCCAAGGAGAATATCTTGACATATTAGAAATATGCGTAAGCTTCAACAGCGTGTTTGTGTGTGCGTATGCCAGTGTGTGTGTGTATGTGGTGGTGGGTGTGTTAGGGGGGGTTGGCCTATGTCCAAGCTTGAGCTGCAACAAAGACAACCTTGCTCTTAATGGCACATATCTGGGAGATGGAGGAGCCCGATACATGAAAGCACTGTGATCATTACACTGTATAGCAACTATCCTTCAGGAGGCTCTAATGGCAGCGGCCTCTCTTGCACGCACACACACACACATGCACACACAGACAAGCTTGCAATCAAGGGTGGCGGGCAATTAAATGCAATGCTTTTTTGTGAACCTTTAACAGCGAACAAAGCCTGACGACAAGGACCGACGAGGAGATTTAATAAAAGAAAAGGCGTAATTTTGGAGAACAAAAGGAAAAAAATCAGAACAAGAGAGGGACAAAAGGGAAAAAAAGATATTAATGTTGTTTATTAATCTCTTCTTAATGTGTTGCAGTGGACTGAGGGGGAAGGAGGGTATATGAGGGGGTCTCTGGAGTGGAGCCATGGCAGCAGTATGATTGAGTGCAGTGGCCAGTGTGACGGAGGGACAAAAACAACAAGGTAATTAAAGCTTAAAGCGTGCAGTTTACGCTCTGCCATCCGTGACAGCGTAAGCTGTCTTCCATCCAACCCCCACTGCCCCCCCTTTTCCAAACGAACAATAAGTTAGGTAATTGTCATTGCGCACTGCATGTCATTATTTATTAAATGGCTAATTCATCTTCGTGGAGAAAGCAGAGGAAAGCAGGTAGGACTGGTTTATTAGTCATAATCCAACGGGCGAGTCATGTTTATCAAATCAGGGTTTTACAGGAGAAATGACAAACATAAACAGAAAGAAATGATCCTCACTATTATACTCTCTTGAGGTGGTTGATGGAGAGAGTGGAGTTACCACATGGAGAGAAATCTTTGAGTTAAAGTTTTCGAAGGCATCAGCATCACCCCCCTCACCACAGACACACACACGCGCACACACACACAGTCCTTTTCTACAGTATAGTTTTTTCAAAGTGCGACGGGTTGACAAAAGAGATCGCTCCCCGTTGTTTTTCCTCGTGCGGTTACAAAGAGGCGCGTAAAAAGTTACAAGGTTGTCCCCCGTGGGGTTAGATTTCAAACAGCACCTGTCAAAACAGATGGGGCATTTAAATAAGAGTCTTTAAGAGGTATTTGTTACAGTGGAGCTCAGGAGTACCTGCTGTGCTCGCCGATGCTTTTCACTGCTGTCGTTGCTCTCACAGAATCTGTTTGCTGTGTTTGCAGGGATAAACATCACATTAAAAAAAAACACAAAAAAACCCACTGAGGCCACAAATTACAACAGAGAAGACTGCATTTATGTAACGGCTGAGGCAAAAGAAGCCACGTCTGCTTGTATTACTCTGTATGAAGATGTACTGCATGTGTTTACTTGTACATATACATGCTTACATACTGTTGCTAGAAGGTAAAATTGTTGTTGTAGTTGTGCATGAGATGAGAGAAATCCTGTGATCCTTTCAAACATTATATAACATAACATATAACCAATTATATGCATTTAAGAAAATGTTTTTTCACCTGGCAATAATCACGCTTGCATTTAGGTGAATGTTTTCGCAGTTGTGTGCACAGTCTTGCAAGTGTGTGTGCAATGACTCAACAGAAAATTGCAATGTCAACTTTCAAGGAGTAAAGAGAAACAGTCTTGTAGTTGCTTGATGACAAGACATAAACATGAAGGAAACTTTCAAGAAAGAAAGCGGAGCGAAGTTAAATCTTAAAAAGTCACCTCAATGCGCATGTATGCAAACACAACTCACACCACATAACACCGTGATCTCTCCTCTCTCACTGTACCCTCCAAACTGAAAACAACATGCTGGTTTGAAGATGCACACTGCAGCGTCATGACGGCACTCGGGCCTCAGCCTCAGTGTGAGCTCACACCTGGGAATTCAGACAGAGACTGTGACTAAACATTACCCTGGACAGATGTGTCCTCACAGCCAAATGTGTCCTCAAGACAAACAAACACAACCACCTATAAGACTGTTGGACTCCTTGGAGACTAGCCCTGGGCTAAAAGAGATCCAAATAAATAAATTAACACATCAATCCACAGCCTGTTTAGCTTTGGAGAGCCAGAGGTAAAGCCACACACACGTCAGGCCTTTTGTTACTGTAAAATTCAGCCTATGCACTGTATTATGGCAGCTACATCAACATTTTTTCCACTGGTCAGGGAATTACAATCACAATCCAAGGTCCAAGGTGACCTTCAGTCTAAAACCCCAAAATAATCCATGTGCAATGATATAAAAGGACAAAAAAGGAAATCCTTGTATTTGAGAAGTTGGAACCAGCAAATATTTGTCATTTTTGGTTGACATATAAATTACAATTTCACCTATGTAGTCCTACTGTACACCCTTATTTGACAAAATTGATGACAAGATCAGGGAAGGGAGAAGAGGAGGAGGTGCTGTCGAAGCTGTGCCTGACAGGCCAGGAGTTGCCATGTTTCAGACTGATCCCCTCTTGAGATGACTTTCCTGTCACTTTGTTTCATCGCTCTGCGCCTGGCGTCTTCCCGGGGCAGCGACCACCAGGGGACCAGGGACACGTGCTGGAGGTCAGTGCACGATCCTTGGGCCCCTCCCTCACCTCCCCGCCCATCACTGCAGCACCGGGCTTTCTCGATGACAGAGAGGAGACTTCTTTAATACACTGGTGGGTTCAGTGACCGTCGCTCCTTCTGTCATTTCCATCTCCTTCTCTCTCTGTGGCCCTTCCCATCTTTCTATCAGCGAGAAAATAAATAAAAAATAGGGCGCCCTCTTGTTCTTCACATGCTAAACTTCATTCGGATTGTCAGACACTTAAGAACTGACAAAACGCTTTCTCCGACTCCCCGTCATTCCCTCTGCTGTCAGAGGAGATAATAAATAAAAATGACTCCTGCGTGGGCGGAGGGAGAAGGACCGAGACACAGTACATCAAGAGATGGACAAAGTGCTTCCAGAAGCCTGTAGGGAAACTTGGGTTAAAACCACAGACCAACACACACGTCGATGTATACACACATACACTTAGGATGCAGACGGGCGGCCCCCTGCTCCCCAAAGGCTTATAATGGGAATAGGCAATGTGACAAAGAGTTAAAGGCGCGGCAGGCCAGTGTCCCAGATAATAGGACAAGCTGTCCAGAGTTCCCGCTTCTTGCTTTGGTGCGGTCAAACAAGGCCTAATGTGGCGACTCTGTAACCAACTGGGGTTTGAGAGAGGCTTGGGTGAGTAGATAAACTAAATACAGCCTCACCAAACAGGCCTCACCAGACAGCAGCTGTATATAAAACTCTGCACACTGGCATGATGGGAAAACATAAGCTTTACAAAGGCAGCAAACTCAGATAATTCAGTAAAAGTCATCCACAAAAGAGCAAGAATAAAAGTAAATAAAAGGTAAAAACAAGCGCAAAAGTAGAAATCACTGGTAAATCCAGCTACATCAACAGCTAGATGAAAGAGACACAAACAACAGAATGCCCTTGCTTTGTGGGGGTTTGCAATACTTTGCGAGTGAAGGACAATTGGTCCTCAGTGTAAAGTGAGCGCTTGGCTTTTAACGGACCTCTGCATGCCAAGTCCTCTGCAGTCGAGGCTGGGGACGCTACCTTCGCTGTCATTCAGCTCCATCTCGTCGACTAATCTTCTTGGTGCAATGAAAGAGCTTAACAGCTTTGCAACACTATCCCTCCCCAAATGTCATTATCACAATGTACTGCACCGACCGACCGTCTCAACCGGCTCCCTGCTTATCGTTTTCTTCATGGGAAGTTGAAGGCAGGCGTCCGCTGACATTCACCGAGCTCTCACTGCAGCTCTTGTCCTTAGCACGTCAGACAAACACATTCGTAGAATATTATCCAGAAGTCAGTTCTATAGTTTTGACTTTATTGCTTGTGTCTTTGGTGTTTGTTACACACTGAGCTGAGTGTTGATGTGTACTGTCAGGCCTGAAAGAAACATGACATCGGTGTTGAAAATACTTTTTAGAATCAAGAGGCTTATCATGAAATATTTGGAGAATGGCCATCAGTAGTGAAAGTAAACATGCCTCCATGTTGGAAAGATCCTGACACTTTTTAAACACTGCATGTTTTTACAGGACACTGTCATAGTGCTGTTGTGCATTAAAAGTGACTAACAGTGTGATCTACAGACAGCTATAGAAAGGTTGTTATAAAGCTCATTTTCACAGTTTCTTTAAGCACTGGACCTCAAAAAATCAGGGGTGGCTTTGAGTTACTCATTTTACTCATATAAGCTTATAGTCTCATATTGAAAGCAGTTTTCAATTTAATATAATCTAAATATATGAGAAGTCCAATAAAATGTATGTGGACATTACAGTGCATGCACATAAATAAATACATCACAAACATTAAATGTCATATCATGAGCAGATAGGTCATTGACATTTGAGCTTTAAAAACAACTAATAATTACATTCCACTAACTCATACCTCACTTTACAGTGTAGATATCACTGTGCGGGTGTGAAGTGTTGAAGTGACAAGAGGTTTGCTCATAATAGCTCTGTGAATATGTTTTTATGTATTTCAGTACCAGCCAACTGAGGTAACTGTGAGAATATGAAGCACACAAAAAATTACTGATAAATCTTTATAATACACTACATAATGGAAGCACTGAATCGGTCATTAATACATTTACTCCTAATCAAATACAATAAAAACATCTAATAATACAGATGACAATATTTATAGACATACTGGGTATGTATCTTAGAGTACACCAAGCATTTTAAGCAGCTACTTTATTTAAAAAAATCTATAATTTTAGCTTTAAAGCCACTTAAAATGCCAACTTTTTAATGTTCTATAAACACATATGTATGTCTGAATTCATAGTTTATTTGTACAGTGTTGGTGTCATACAATAAGGCTAGGGTGATCATGTTACCATATTCCCCATGTTTTCATCCATCCAGCATGGCCATACATCCCCAAAAACTGCCACTGCTATCAACACTGTATTGTCATTATCATAGATGGCCTTCATACACATAGCGTACAGCACTGTGAAAATCTCTCTCTCCCTACATGTCTGAATGTACATCACGCGTGTGGTAAGTCGCCTCAGATACGCATATTTCAGCTGAGGCCTTCTTTCCCTACAACGGGGCCCAGCAGGGAGCCACAGATCTGCGGCTCGGTCGTGATCTCCGAACTCTTTCTCCCCCACCCCTCGCCTCACTCTTTGTTTACTCTCACACAGAGTTAGTGATGAGAGCTCAGCCCCTCCTGCTCCCCCACCTACCCACCCACCACCTCATTACCTCCTCTACCTGATGGGCCCACTCCTCTTTCCTCCCCCTCTTTCCCTCTCCACTTTTATTTATATATTTATCTATTTTACCCCGGCTTTGCGGGTTACCGTTTTTAATATCATCGGTGAAACATGATTATTACCTCTTAATGCCGAAATTACGGGGGCATTCTTTTTGTCATCCTCGCCGTTGCATTTTTCCCGCGTAGCACCCCGTGGCAGGAACATCTTTATCTCCCCATGTGCTCCTAGTTTTAAAACCTTTACCCCCGCTGTTTGAAAAATATTTCTCATTTTCCTCCCCCATGGCGTGGAGAAATCCCCATAGGCAAACCATTAGTGATCTTTCTGCCTTTCCCAAACACTTATTACTATCACCCGCACTCCTTGAGCTGCCTCATTGGCTTTTGGTAAATTATGCAAATAAGGTGATGTTCGAACATATAGTTTTTCTGTTTTTCTGCAACTGCGCAAGTTTGCACAGCCTTCCACCAAGCAGCCGCGGCACCATTAAAGTGACTGAGCACGTCAGCAAGATTTATGCATCAGTGACAAATTATAATGCTTTGTCGCTAATTTCCCCGCTGCTTCTTCTTCGCACAGGTTTAGTTATGTGTTTGCCTTTTGGGGAGGCCTTTGGTTGTGAGTTTTAGTGTTTAGTGGGTTTTTTTCTCCCTGCATATCAATGTGTCACTTCACTTCACATCTGCAGAGACAGGAGGCTGCAACCCAAGCGAGTCAACTCTGGTGTTTGACTCATTACTGACGATGTAAAATCTATTCTGGAGTTTTACTTTTCTTTTAGAGAATTGTCAAAGTGACTTTGAAGCTAACAGATGGACGGACAGGGGGGTGAAATGTTCATTTGAAGGAGATACATGATAGAGTACCTGCACTTGAGCATTAGATTTACATGTAAATCACATAATATAAGAGAAATAACAATTAATTTGATGGAGGTCAAAGGTGGGAGGAGTCACTAAAACTACATCTCAAGTTTTGATGCAATGTCTTAAATATTAATGTAGTTTTGAGTACTAATAGTAAATTAAAATTGCTTTTTAATACACATGTAGCACATAAGCATGCACTGGTTCTCTCATCTCACATTCTAAAAGTCTGAGTGGTTTAGAAAAAAGTTTAAAAAGCACATTAAGGATAGATGAACACTACCAGCATCGATACCCCCTCCACATCGAGCCAGTGGCATCCCACCTTGCCTTGCGTCCTTTTCATGCACTGTATAATTGTTTTTCATTTACTTTGAGCACGGCTAGCTGAAAAGATGGGCCGTTTCAATGAACAGATTAGGGCCTGCGAGCACAAACAAATGACAAATCCCTCTTAACCCTGTGAGCCTCTCGCTCTACGCCCCCCACAAACACACCTCACCCCGTCAAACATTTGGCTCTGGCAATGTTATTAAACACAACTTTGTAGATTTACTTCCTTCAAAAGTGCCATTTAACCAGGCGGCAGGCAGGAAGGAAGCAGCGCTGGGAGGGGAATTACAGGTTGCCAGCGTTTCGTCTTTGCGGAGGAGTGACAGGGCCGTCATTTTGCCGGCGGGGCCACCTCCCGTGTTGTTGTGACAACCGGTCATTATACATCGCCGAGATGCTCTCAGCTGCAGGTTTCAGCCCAGATGCAAATGGACGCAAATGGGCTCCGACCGCGACCAAGCTAATAACGTCCTTTTCATCAGCTTTGCTTCCTTTTTGTTTTATCTTTTTACTCTCCTCTGTTTCCCCCCTTCTTCTCCTGGCTTTTTTTCCCTACCCTTCCCCTTAAGGTGGACAGCTGAGAGCACAGATTCAAGAACGTGTTGGGGTTTTAGATAAACTTGAAGCTGAGCTATTTGAGCTGTATATAAAAACATAAGGCATAGAGAGATTTCCTGCCAGTGGTAACAAAAGCAATCAAATCAGTATCTACTGTAGATAGCTAATTATTATAAATGTATTATATATTGATATTAAGCTTAATGAGGGAGCAGAATCATATTTTTTTTTCTTGTCATATAAAACATTATAAGACATTTCTATTCACACTGAGTCCGAACACACTTACTCTTTGCTCAAATTAAAGCTTAAAAAGATTTTTTTTAAATGAATCAGGTAATAGAATCTTATTTTTTCATCTCTTCATCTCTCCTCCTGCTATGTTTAAAAGCGTGAATCTTCAATATCTTTAGTAACATACATTTTTAGAGTACACTTACATTTGCATCAGCAAAAAGCTACAAACTACTAAAAAGGTCAGGGGTTAAAAACACAGGGGAAAGAGGAAATGTGTTAGTGCTGTGCACCTACTAATAGCACTAGTAACAGTGGGGGAAAAAACATATTTGGACAAAATAGTCCTTAGATAGTTTGTGTAAGAGACTGGCTTAAATTAATGCTTGAAGCAAGAGGCTGTTTTATCTGCATAAGTTATCATCATTTTTTATTTTTAATCTACTGATATTTTACTGTAAATGACTGTTCTTGTCAGCCACAATATGTCATACTGAATCTGTCCAGGTTATGTATCAGCACACCTTTGTTCCCACTTTGATTCAAGTCAGTGATGCAGTGCTGAGAGTCTTTGCATGGACACTGCTGATTCTATCAGACATGAGGTGTGCTGATGATGGATGAGGTTATCAACACTCCCGCTCATTTTGTCTCTGCATGCTTTTACTAGTTCACCTCAGTAGAGTAACAGACAGCAGCTCTGTGTGGGTTGCTTGTTCTACCTACTGATTAGTTCAAAACACACAACTGAACAGTTTTTCCTCCTCTGTTGTCAGTGTGCTGACGATGCTTGGATACCACACTCTTTTCAGGGTTCAAGATATTTTTTCCTTGTTTTAGTTAATTGCAAAAGTCCTATTTGCCTATATTTCTTTCTTTTATAATCTTTCTATAACTACCTTCTGATTTTCAAAGAAAATTTATCTGAAATCACAAGCTCAGGGAAATAATTGTGACTTGTCAATCGGCACATTCTGGGTTTATTTTAACGCAGAACTCTTTCACCACAGCTTGCATTGTTGGTCCTATTTTTACAACAATATAAAATCTTGATTCTAGGAAATCAACAAGCAAAAAGGCAAATCAGACACATTATGGCTGAAACTACAGAGTTTGTTCCACACATTCATGTTTCTGGTTCAGATTACTTCTCATGTTTCTACAAAGATTCACAAACAAAGAAAATCACAAATACTTTGTGTGTCACTGCACTCCATCTGGTAAGATTAGTCATGCAAGAAAGGACAAAAAATCACAAGGAATCTGTGTGAAGAGTGTGACTGTGAAGTCCTTTAAGGTTATGTTCACCGTTACCAGAATTTAGATGTAAAACCTCACTAATACTTGGAAGCTGCATGAGTGACATTTTCACAAAACTGCATTATTTTTTATTTAATAATATTGTCTAATCAACAGACATTTAAAGCCAATATGGTAGAACAAGCACACCCAGGTAAACAGATCTTCGTATCAATACAATCCACCTTAAAGTGTTTGAATATCCTGTAGTTCGAAGGCATTTAAAGCCATTTCATCAACATCCTAATTCTCTTGTTCTTGAATAAAAAGATTTCGTCAAATGGAGTCTGGCTTTGTGCTGCAATTTACCAAGAGAGAAAAAAAATGAATTATATTGTTTTTGGTAATGCTTGCTCTCATTTTAAGGGTCAGATTTGATTTGAATCCCAGTCCATTAGCAAAAGTAAAACACCAGTGTTTTGGATAAACAGAAGCAGCAGGGGACAGCTTTTTGCTGACAGGAACTGTCTTTCTTCTGCAGGTCTTTTGGTTTTAATAGGACAAAATGTGACAGGTACACACAAACCAGCCGCTGTTCAGTGAGGCTGGGCTGCAAAGCTAATATGCAGTGTACCCCAAAGCCTAAAGTGCAACACTACAAATCCCCCCCAGTTAATAGGTCTGTAAGTGATGATTATTTTGGATTGAAAATTCTCTATCACATCTACAGTGTTTAATAAGGTGTGATGGTTGTGGACTAAAATGCTGACTTATGTTGGATCTGCTAATGGTAATAATTTGTTATATTCTCACTTGTAAATCATATTAATATAATGATGATTTTGCTATGAAGTTTGAGGACTTGAGAAAGTCATCTATTTTAGCCTTGGGTTAAAAAATGACAACACTTGCGCAATCAGGATGTTTTATTTAAATGTATTCCTCTAGATTAAATATTTATACACAGGCGGAAAGTTAGTTTTTTATCTTAGACCTTCATTATAAATTTTACAGCTAAATATTGCACTGTTTACTTAATCAGAAAGCTATGCTTTCTTTCTTTGTTACTTCGAAGGTATTACATGCATACATTTTTTAAATATGACGTACTTATCTGATAAAGTAGGATGCATTTGTGGTTAGCAGTAGTAATGCAAATTGCATTAGTAATGCAAAATTGCATATTGCATATATGCATATATGTACCTGTCTTTATCAATAATATGAACTTCATTAGAAATATTAGTCTTTGCTTTATTGAAGTAAGCAGTTTTATCACTGTGTGTTCACCAATGGATTTTCTTTCTTATTTAAGGGGCAAAACACCTAAAGTACATGGAGTAATTAATTATGATATAACATTATTTGCCAAATGATAAGCCCGATTTACAATGAAAATAGAATAATTCCTATACAATATTACTAACAGCCAGAAATGCACAAATGTAAGAAGGTAGACCAAGCGTTAAAAGATTCAGAAAAAATCTTTAAAAGTTTTATGTATAACAGGAAAATACGTACAAGCACTTAGATACCAGCTAAATTAATGACAAAAAATGTTATTGTACCTGAAAACACATGTTTTCTGCGCTATAGCTCAGAGTTATGACTGGATTCGGCTGGCCCCTAGGAATAACATGCGTTAACTTTAAAAATTGTCTGGCACTTGATATGACGGCTCAAACCATCAACCAGTTTTGAGCCATCTCAAATTCTCAGTATTAGATGAATCGTGATCCAAAAAAGGACATCCGTCAGAGAGGGGCTTCTCCTCAAGGGTCTTATCCTAAGTCAGCCCAACACGAGAGGCGTGGAATTAAGGAGCACCGATTACCATTGTGAATTATCTTTTTCATAGCAGGGATGCGCGAGCTGCTTTGAAACGCACAGTGAGAAAAATCCCCAGTAAGAAACAGTCTCCAAACATGGATAATACCATTTAAGAAATCGTCTCATTGGTCTTGGAGAAGTCCAAGCTTTATCTTAGCACATAACAAGCCGAGCGTTCATAAATTGCAGCTTCAATTGGATAATTGGATCACTTGCTGGAAGATTAATTGCGGCTGCGTGTTATTACACTTTATACTTTGTGTGGACCGGACTGCTGCACAAACCATTGTCAGTGCTAGCTGATTCAATTTTTCCCCACTGCGTTTAAAATGATTGTTTATGCATATAGAAAAAGTTTGACGATCAAAAGACAGTCAGATGCATTGCACAGAAGTTTTTTATATAAATCTCATGTAGAACTTTGTTTTTCTGTTAAAGATATAAATGTTGACATTTGTTCTGGTGGTTAATTTGTGTTTTTACAGGAATCCACATTTGAAAGGTTAAATTGGGCAATACAGAACAAAGCATAACAAACTCCATTATGTCAATGTCCTTGAGAAGATGAAGACACATTACTGTAAGGGAAAGAGAGAGAAAATAGGATTTAGGATGTCTGGGCCAGAATTTATACTTCCTTGTTCTGCGATAAAGTGCTCTATAATCTGGAAATAGAGTTTCCTTTAAAATATTACGTTTGAAGGCAGAGGATAGAGAGAGAGAAAAAGCAGAGCTCAAAGCAGGCCTCATAATCTAATAAATTGATTTGCAATATCCTCTGAAACTGTGAACTGATAAATGTAGCTTCTCATGTCGCCCCGCCTCGTCTCTAGCTCTCTGCTTAATGTGCTTCGGCGCATTGAAAAGACAAAAGAACGGCCCCAGTAGTTTTGAAAACTATTCCAGTCGCCTTAATGTAAGCGCTCATCTGGGCCTCGCCAGTGGTCACCCAAGGATTAGGGGCTCCTATATTCCTAAGCTCGATTTCTCTCTTCTCTCTCTGTAACCCTCCCTCTTTTTTCACCAGTTCTATTCTTTGACCAAAAGCTAGGATACACCCGAGACAAGGCATTAAACATCGCCAGCAAATGAAAAAAAAAAAAAAAGATTATCCTTGGATATGAACTCCCATGTTCTTGGGATTGCTGGACAGCTGTAGCCAAAATGAACAATAAGCGGTTGACTTGGGGTCTGTAGCCAGTATCATCTGCACTGGCAGATTGCGGCGGAACAGAAAATAAGATCCAGTGACTTCCCAGGGCCGTCACAACACCATACGGCCCTAACATGTAAAAAATAGAACTAATCTGAGGCCCCTGAGGAGACCCCGCGACTCATTTTTAACTGCCACATTTCTAGCGGGAAAGATTTACCACCCATGATTCCACTGGGCGGGTTTGTAAGATGCCACCCTACTCTACCCCCCTCGCCAAAACATAACAGCGCACAAAAGAGGAGAGAAAAATAACAAAATGTGATTTGCACCCAAATCCTCTCAAGTCCTCAGAGTGTGGCATGAAACGTCTCATTGGAAGAGCTGAATGGATCTCCCAGAGGTATTGTGTCTTCTAATGGCTTATTTATCAATGCCGTCAGCCACATGCGTTATCAGACGTTTTGTTTGCTTGCAAGGTGTACCTGAGACTCAGACAGGCCTGCGAGGGATTACTGGAAATCTGGACCAGCATCAAAACCAGCAAGAAGAAGCGACTAAGACGGGGAGAAAGACAGCAGCTCTGGGTTTGGCACTCCTGCTTGGACCACACAGATCACCGGGGACACTTGCATGAAAACATTCTCCTCTCCGTGTATTTAATAAATGCCACTTGACATTGGGAGAGGCTTTAGCGGCATCTCCCTGCTTTGGAGGAATGAGGACTTGCTCTGGATTTGGGCAGTTGGCGGGGCCTATCTCCACACTGGCAGGGAGCATCAGGGATTTCATGGCTGTTTGCCCGCCCTGGTGCTTTTCCTCTGCCTCACGCCCCACTTGGGCAGACAGTATTTTTCTTTTTTTTCTGTAGTCTGAGTCTGCTTCATTTGATTCACAAAGACATATACATATTTCCCTGCATGAGTATATGTGACCTCTGTGCATGAGGAAAACACAACATTTAATCATTAACTATATAGTTGTAGTACGAATGCTCTAATATTGTAGAATATAAAGAAAATAAACAGCCTGACAGAAGAGTTTCACTTGTTTTCAAGCAAAAATGTCAATCACTTGTTTCAGTTTCTCAAATGTTGCTTTTCTTTATCGTATAGTAATTAACAGGAATCTGACTTTTTTGACATATCACTGGCTAAACGATCAGTATATTAATTAAGAAAATAATCAGCAGACTAATCAATAATGAAAATAACTGCCAGGTGCAGACCTACTTATAATTTCCTCCGGCTACGTCATTCAACTGATGCCAGCAGTGAACAGATTGAGGCCGTCAAGGTGAAGCCAGTGATCATAAGTCACAACAAAAACAACACAGCAAAACCATGAAGCAAAGACAGATCAGAGGAGCTTAAACAAGTGAAGGATGTTAAAAAGAAATTGTGACTACTCAGTAAGATGACTCCCATGTGTTGGGCCAGGAAAATAACCAGGAGTTGCATATTTCAGCTTCAAAAACAAACTGTGCTTTCCAGAGAACAGAACTACATGTACATTACTCTCTCAACCAACAACAGAGATTGTTCCTGTTTTTGAAACGAGTGTGTGTGTACATGTGGCAGAGCAAGATGGGAGCCGAATCAGGGTGGGGGCGGGGTTAAGAGGTGCGTTAATGTAGCTGCAGGGTCCCAACATCTGCATAGCCTCAGAGGGCATCCAGCCTGCTCGACCAGCCAGCAGCTGAGGCCGCCTCTGCACGGCCCGTGGGCAGTTGTGCATGGGTTTGGGCTGTTTTTTTCCTCCTTGTTGTTCTTGTAGCATGTTTCCCACTTCTTTGTAAAACTTCGAATGTTCCTACGTTTGTGTGTGTTTGATTGATTATGTGTATTTGTCGGCAAAAAGAATAAATAACCAGGACTCTTCTATGGCTATGTGATTATGTCTCAGCACACCACAGACTGGATGGAAAATCCAAAATAGTCACAAACCTGCGTTCTCACACGAAGTACAGCTGGGGTGTGTCAAAGCCCACAGCACCACTAATGTAATGTTTGACTGCCAAACAATACTGAGCCTACACACACACTCACTTACACACAGGGAATATTGAGTCTCATCTCTCCAAGGCAGGATGATATCACCCACCCTACTTTTCCACCTTTTCACACACAATTACCAACCATCAAAGGACTCTCTTCCCCTCTCCCTCTCTCTGAACTGGAATAGCAAAGGCTATAATTACAGCAATCAGCAGTGTTGACTTCACAACACCCCAACACAAACTATACTGCTCACACACTGTGGACATCGATTCACACCCTGAGCCGGGTTGCCTCAGTTTGGAAGATAGGGACTGTCGTGATGGATGGGCGTACGCTTTCCAGGCCGCTGGTCATCATCAGCTTGGCGCCTTGGAACCACCATTTCCTGCTTCACACTGACCCCTTCCTGCCCCCATCAGCCCCGGGACGGGTCCAGGCATTCAGTAACATGGGTGGGGGATGGGTAGGACACTGTATCACAGCTCACACAGCAGACTGTAGCAGATTAATGTGGGTTAACACTCCAGGAATTGTCACTTTTCCTGAGGTTACTTAAGCGCAAAGTAAACAAGAATAATCACAATGATAATACATTTTTATTGGTACAGCAGTTTTCACAGCAGAGATAAAGTGCTTAGATAAGCCTAATAATAAATAAGCCAGACACAAATTAATAACAGGGTTACAGAGGAAAAGGGACGGCCTCATACACAGCTCAGGGTAGGTAAACACTACAGGACGCCTTTGCATTTCCTTGACATAAGCAAACAATGCCAAGACATTTATGAGGAAGTTCCCAAACAAAAAGCCCACAAGGTGTCTAGTACTAACTGAATATTCATGACAGAGAAAAACTGCAGTGAGAAGAATCATATATTTTACAAAAGTCAGAGGGAGAGAGGTAAAGCTGGTGCAGATCACTGTAGCATTACTATGGAGAGCAACTTGATCACATTATAGAAAAACACATATAATATGTGTTAAAAGATTTAAAACATAACTTGAGGCCAATTTTTATATATTTCTGTTGGATCTGTTTTCCCTGTCATTTCACACTGGCTGTTATTTTTCCCCAAAGATCTCAGAACCACAAAACCGGTTCAGCATTTATTACTAATACCCCTGTTATTACTACAGTGTGAACACAATGTGGGTCTACTCTTATTTGTCTGGTTTTGAGGGCAGACAAGAAAAATACCATGAGAGAAAAATTATGATATTCATTTCAATTAGGACAATTCTTCCTAGCTGTAATCTATCATAGTCACCATTCATTCCCTCTGTACAATGAAACGTGAGCCCTTAACTTGATGTTGTATAATCTTGTGCGGCCTCCAGATGAACCCTGCCCGAAGATAGTAAAAAATGGATGGAACAAAAAATAAAATTAAAAAAAAAAAAAAGCTCATTTGGCACATTTGTTTCATAATCTTTCCAAGCAGTTATGGATCTTAAAGGCACTCGGAACTTCTGCGTATTAAAAATATATATATGACCGCTATTACTTTTTACTGGGAACTACACTCTTCCATCCTCTCATCCTTCCATCCAGCCTTCATCTCAGTGTGAGACGTGTAATTTGTGTACATGGCCTCTGGTGTTGTTTTAGGCCGCGCTCCAAAGCCACTCTAAAAAGGTATGTGGCTTTGGCGAGGAGAATAAACAGCCACCTCATTTCATTCTCCCACGTCTCGGACGATCGTCTCTGCTCCTCTTGACCCTGCCAACTCCCCGATTCCAAAGAAAAGCACACATAAAACACAGCACTTTGGGGAAATCAAGAGGCAGGAGAGGGAGGGAAGGGCCGAATGGCTAAAAAAGGTTACAGTACGGATCCCAGAGTAGTTTAAACAGACCGCAACGCAGAAAAAAATGCAGATAAGGGCCTGCCTAGACGTTTGTTTTCCAAGATATGTCAGATTACAGTGTTTTTTGTTTGTTTGTTTTTCATTTGCAGTCTTTATATAAACTAATTCTAAGTTTCTGAACTCATCCAACCTCACTCTAACATCTTGATCACAAAGATTTCACTCCATCCAGCCATCACAGTGACGCTGCTGCAACAGAAGAGCATCACACTCCCACAAGACTCTGCAGATTCACCCCCTTTGCCAAAATTATTTTTCTCAAGTTAAATGTGGACTTAACTCAAAATGTAAAGAGTTCAATTGAAACAGCAACAAGTGTCATCCCCATTCAAATCAACTTTTTTCCTCTCCCTCCCCATTAGTGTGACGAATCACCGAGCAGCTGTGTTGGCAAAGATGATCGTGCTGATGTAACTCTACAAGATCTCTGTAGTTCATATTTTCAGGGACCTCTTGCTGCCGTGAGTTAGCTGCTGAACGCAGCCTCGAAGTCCACAATACTGGTGGGTTTCTCATGGATACAAGCTACTGATGAGTAAGTCTTGGCAGTAGTACAGTAGTTGTGGGAGAGTCATTTTCCTTAGAGTGCATAAGCCAAATGCTTTCATGGAAGTTGTTCAGGAGGTCTTCAAGGAATTATTCTGCTTGTCATTTATGAAGTGCACTTCCACCACCATGAATTCATTGTCATTGTGTTAAAAAAAAAACAATACACACTAAAGGCAATGCAAAGTAATATGTCTGGATATAGGATAGATAATAGCATCAAATCAAAGTATTCTCATGAGTTGGGTACATTATGACAGCCAAAGTGCATGTTTAGCTGAAGCAAAGGATAGTTTTCCAAACCCAACTATCTGAAAATATATATCTATAAAGATATCATGGCAAGAGTAAAAAACAATTAAACATTGTGCAGCTGAAAATGAGAATACTTCCGTTACACAACCTCCTACACACACTGCTATAGCCACTATGGTACTAATGCTCCACCATACCATCCTATGCTATCTTATTTCTGAAGGTGATCCTCCTAGACAGCAATAAATTAACTCTTCAAGACACTATCTGTTGTTTAGACAGCACAGAGGAGACAAATGACCGTCGATGGGTGTATGACCAAGTGCAGACTTCAACGAAACTGCAGCTATACCTCTGTTGGTGCCTAAGAGGCAGTGAGTGAAGGCCTGACAAATCAGCGCTGACAGGTCCACCTCTACCTGGCCCCTTCCTGCTCCCATCAACGTCAACAGTGTCTCAGACCTGACGGGTAACGGCCCGTGGCGCTGTAGTGAGGTCCGAGACTTCACAGCCAAAATGCCAAACACAATCGACGCAAACACACAAAGCCCTTCTCCTGTCATGAAGAGGATGTAGAGGTTCCAAGGGGAGGTCGTCCGTGTCTCACCTGGTTAAGAGACGCTTAAGACAGTTGGCGGGCTCGTTGGCAAGACGTTTGTAAGCACAGCGGCGAGTGGAGGAGGTGATACCGCCTCGAGGTTGTTGCTGACCTCAGTATACAAAAATGAGACAGACAAGGATGGGCCTTTTTACCTCAAACAAGAGTTATCTAGCAGACATGGGCCAAATAATCAGGAAAATAAGGGATATTAGGGTTCAACTGACATATTTTTGCTCTTGAATTAAAAATCACACATCTGAAATGTCATCATTTATGGATATTAGGAGTGTGACCACAGCCAGAGAAAAACAAACTGATATATTTATGTTCTTGGCACTTGTTCTTTCTAAGAATCATTTTAAAAACAATAACGAACCCTAGTGGGTCATCTGCCTTGAAGAGCAGCTAAATCTAAAAAAAATGTATTAATCTGAGAGTTTTGTTGCTACATAATATGATAACACACCTATAAATTTCTCACGCAGCCTTATAAAAGCCTACTGCTCTTCTTAGTTGACAACCTTTTTCCCTGGTTTTCCCTGGTCCCTGATGTATCGTTGACTATACATCATGTGACAGTGAGTCTATTTGTGTCACAGCAGGTTGGGGAAAATGTCAGAAATGAACATGTCTTCAGCTCCTCCACACATCTGCTAAACAAGAGGCAGCAAGCTTTTCTCTTCACAGTGCTGATGACTGGCTTCATGCAAATAGATTGCAGCAAAAGAAGTCACATTTTCTCATCAAGATGCTTAACCTTAAAGTTGGTTTTGTCAGCAGCAAAGGAAAGGTTTGTATTTCATTTTAAAACTGCCTTTTTTCTGCACCCAAAGACATGGATTCATACTTGTACATCTGCCATTCATAAATGTAAAGAAACTGTTATGTACCTTAAAATGTAGATGCAAAAAGGCTCAGGTCTATGTCCCTTACTGACTCAACAAAGTATTTTAAGAACCATTAGTACCTATTGTTTCTCAATTTGTAACTGTAAAGTATAATAAATATTCAGGAATTTGTCTAGATAGTAGATGTGAGAGCACTTAATTCCCATCTCGTAAGTCGTGTGTCCTCTCTTGAAGCTGCCAGCCGCTCCGTAAATTAAGCATGCCTCGTACTGTTCAAACATCAGAAACCATACTCAAACACATTCTCCCTAACGTTCGTTATCCAGTCACGGCAGGAGGAAACAAGGTGTGCAGCCTAATATGAAGATGCAAAGCAATCATGCAACAGCATATGGAAGGAGACGGAAACGCTAAAAGCCTTTCATAAACCCCTAACAGATTCAACTCATTGTTCTCCAGATGCCAGTTAACAGAGCCAATTGAGATTTTAAGCATTTCTGAACAACACTAGGTATTTAACACCAGCTTTCTACGCTCACACACACACCGCTTCACTTATTGTTTTTCCTTTGATGGAATTTTCTTCAAAGCACGCCTCTTAACATTGGCAGATCATCCGGCTCGGCCCCCTCGTTTTCAGATCCCTCATTTTTTTAGCTCAACTCCTCATTTGCGTGTTGAGGTGCTTTACCTTTAGGAAAAGAAACATCAGGGTTTATTAACGGCAAGAAAAAAACAGGAGGATCTCTTAGACTCTCACATGGAGTATTCCTCTCCCCGAGAGACTAAACAGAACAAGAAATAACATGAGCGGTATGTATTCATGTATGCCCTTTGATGTCTGGCTTGCAGAGTCCTGTAGCACCATTAACAATTTAACTGAAACATCACATTTGTCAAAACTAAATTGTGCATCTAAGACTGGAGGTTGAGAGAAGACGTACGTGCCTTTCGCAGAGTTGGAGGACAGCAAAAAGGCCCAATTAGAATTGTTTTTTGAACTGGAGCAGAAAAAACAAAGTGTGTGTGTTGACGTATGTGTGAAAGAGACAGTGAGGAGAGAGAGAGAGAGAGAGAGAGAGAGGAGAGAGAGAGAGAGAGAGAGAGAGAGAGAGGGAGAGGGAGGGGAGAGAGAGAGAGAGAGAGAGAGAGGAGGAGAGTGTCTATGTGCCCATGAAGGCCTGCTGCAAATGCTCACATCATACATTAGCTTAGCTCCCTCTAGTGTATAATTACAGCACTGATGGAATTTCAGAATCCAACCATACAAGCTGAAACCACACTTTACATGTGTGCAGGTTAATGTCAATTTTCCTACAACACAACATGCTTTATGGTACATAATAAAAATAAACTTAACTTAGAATTTGAAATAAGCTGCTTATACGGTTATCTAATGTACTGTGATCTAATGTAACTGAGTGAAAGAGCCTGATAGCAAGATTTTTTCTTCTTCTAAAAACTCTGCATGACGTTAGTTTATAAATTTGTAATTTCTGGTTGAATGTGTCCATCTGTCATTAATTACTGGAAATAGCTGACATGATTTCAGTGATGTGCTTTGTGGTTTATTATATTTCATTTTAAAGTTTTGCAGTGGTGTGCTCCTTTGCAGGGATTCTGTGATTGCATTTTAAATATCTCATGGATGATTCATTCTAGTGTTACAGAGTTATTTTTAAAGATGTACAATTAATGGCTAAGTAAGATTAAGCCCTTAAGCAGTGTTGCCGTGATAGGAGATCAAATATCATCAAACTAGCAGGAGAAGCTGCGACTGACACATGAATCTGTGGTGCCCTGCACCATCTAAAATGACCATGGAAACATCTAGCCCATGATATCCAGGCTTTTTACTTAGATGTTCACTTCTTCTTGAGCTCCAAGAAAAAGTGACAAAAATCTATCTAGGGAAACTTTCAGTTTCATAATTAAAGTAAGTCATGAGCTGTCCCTAACTGTGAGATAAAACAGCATGAAACAGGAAATTCACCCATAATACCTAAATCTTTGCCCCATCAGAGACTCAACCTCTATCATCAAACTAACTTCAACTAAATGAAGAGAGAAAATACTGTCAACACAAAATGCCGCTCTTAGTTTTCAGTCCAGGAAATGAAAATATCCAGCAGTCTTCATCTTTGATATCAAAAATTGTCAAAATGTATGCTGAGCTGCCCTCAGACATGCCAGTAAACATTAAACAAATCTATTCAGCCTTCTGCAAACAAAACCCAAAACGTAATCATTAACCAATCACGCTCAAAGGCAAAGTAGCACTTGAATGGGAACACAGGCCATGTTCAGTGGGTAATATCTGGCAATTAATCACTTGATTAATATGCCCTTAAACACACAAAGTGACAGTGACAAATTCTGTTCGCACGTTTGCGATCCCGAAAACGATAATTGTCCAATGAAAGTCTCATTTGTCAACCAGAGAGAGAGAGGCAGAGCTTCCAGTTCAGTTCATAACATAACTGTTGTTTTTATTTGTAACACTGTACTTTTTAATAGCAGCTCAAGGGGTCTTTTAATGTCAGCTCTTAAAATATTATATATAGTCATTCCTCATGAAACATTTCAGTTTTTTACACAAAATAAGAACTGTTAAGGTTAACTTGGAGGTTATTTCATATAAACTAAGTAGATTCCACAAGAAAGTCCATCTAAAAACATAATTTTATTAGTAAATTAACATTAGATCTTAAACTTACTCTTCAATTTTGACCCCTGCTATTAATGTATGAATTGATGTATCAGCATACTGTATATTTTGATCAGACAGTCCTGTCTATGTTTCAGTTTATCTTGTAAGGCACAGATTAAACATGTTGGTTTCTAGTTCCCCGAGATCTTTAAGATGGATTATTAAAAAGGACTGAAACAACTATTACTGCTATTTTCTTTCACCTCACTGATCTCTATAATAATGAATATGGCTTTAGCCTCAAATGTCCACAAACAGTCATGCAAAGCAAAGGAAAAAACGCCATGACAAAGCTATCCACATTTCTTTGTTGAGCTCATGAATATCCAAATGCAACATAGTTTCATCACACTTGTCACAGCCAATGGTATCGCATCACAAATGGTATCACAAAATGACAAAGACAGTCTGCATCAGGCATTGGCTCACGAGATGGATAAGAAAATGAAGGAGAGATGGAATATCGGTATATAGTAATATTATTTCACTGACTTCATGCTGCACTGCATTTCTTCTCTAAAAGATTTTTATGTGAATATGCTGCAGAGCTGAATTCAAATTATTTTTTTGTTCGTGTCCTGTTTTTCTTTACTGTAGCCATTGCTGTGGTGACCTAATTTCCTCACATCCCTTTTTCCATCACATTTGGAAAATTATTTCAGCATTAAATAAATAAAATGATCCACTTGTCTGTTAACAAACATCAGCTGCATCCGTAACACAGAGTGCTGAGGGAGAGAATATCTATTTCCATAATTAAAGGTTCATGTTGCAGCAGCAGAAACTGGACACATCATTTTGACCTGGATGATGGTGACCACAGATAAAAGTTAAAATCTTTAAAAATTTAGTATTGATTCACAGGAAGGATTTTTTTTATTTATTTATGTTTTTTGTCCAGGTCAAAAAACTGAAAACTCTTACTTGTACAACTCACTGTTTATGTTATGACCCCACCACTGAAATCTTTCCTGATGTCCAAACCCTTCTTCCACATTCCCAAAGCAATTACCCTATCAATCAATTCAGTCACTCTTAATTATTTAACTCATTTGCCAAGTGATAATTCCTCATATTCTCTGATTTAAGCTTCATAAATGTGAGGACTTTCTGCTCTGTCTGTTATGTATCATTGTATATATGTACATATTATTTTTGGGATATGGACTGTTGGCAGGATAAAACAAGTAATTTCAGTAAATTTCTTACATGTTTTAACAAAGCAAATAAATGATGAATCAAAAACATAACTGACAGATCAACAAAAACATTTGCATATTTTAAAAAAACCTTGCTGATTGCTCAAAATTTCCAAAGATAAGATTTTCCTCCTGAAACACTGCATAAAAACCAGCCAGAATCAGCACTAAAAAAAGCCTGACACTGGTACGAAGTGTACCCGTCACCCAGCATATGACAGCATATTGCCGCTGTGCTGTGCAGAAGCCCTCAGTGTGATGTGTGCAGATGAAGGGCTGCGGCTGAGGGCCCAGCCAGGCGGCGCGGCGGCCCGGAGAGGAGCGCTGGGAGATGGGGGTTGCAGCGGCCGTGTTCCCCTGGTACTCCCCTAATGAGCTCCACTGCTGCTCCCAACATGAGCCCTCGCTCCTCCTCAACATCACACACTCACAGATAGAGCGAGTAAGAGAGCGGTACGCATATACAGTATAAACACACACACATACACACTGTCCTGCCGCAGTATGGAGCAAGAACATTACATTTTGCGAGTAGCAATATGCATGTTTTAACATACAGACACAGCCCAAGCCTAACAAGTACACACACAGTCATATGTACATGGATGCAAAAACAGTCCCTCCACTTGTACACACCTCACAGCTGTTGCACAGCCCACTCCAATAGGGAGAGAGAGAGTATTTATTAGAGCGAGACAGCGAGTGAGAGATGCAATATGCATGCATAAACACACTTACGAGCACCAGACACACATACACACACAATCTTGCTACAGCTGTAGCATGGACTGTGATGGACTGAAAGAACATTACATACCCCTGAGTGCATGAGATAAAAACTTGTAGAAACTTGGATGCATACATTAAACAACACACAAGCAGCAAGGAACATTGAGCATGCAGTGTCATTAGGGTTGGGTATCAAGAACAGGCTCTGAATTGGAACCAGTTCAAAATACATATGGACTGAGGATTTTTAAAAATAATTATTATTTTAGAATTCAACTTTTCAACTGACAACTATTTCTTCAAAATAAAAGAAGCCTAAAAATGGACCCAAGGATGATTAGAACCGATCTGGAATGAGGTCGATGCAAACAGACCCAAACAGAGAGGAAAAACCAACACTGTATGACTGCACTTCATAGTTCATACTCTGACACACAGACTCAGGACCCACGACAATAAAACTGGACTTGATTTTAACTCCAGCCAAACTCAAACTATAGGTCAGATTTCTGTCACTAGAGGACCTTTAAAACACCTCTCATGTGCAGCACTGGTTACTAGAGCTGCAAAAATTCAACCCTATCATTTACACATGCATCATGCACCAGTGCAATCTCAAAAACATGGCTATGGTAAGCAATACACTAACAATACAGTGAAATCTAATTACAAAGCCTGCCATTAGAGTGCAGTGTTGTTAATGTCCTCAGTGATAATCATGATCACCCAGAATCCCCTAATAAAATCATACACATAATACATTTAATATGTGTATATTTTTTTTATTCTAACCACTAAAATTATCATAAAATTGCCTAAAATGGTTCATGAAAGTTAAAATCTGCTGAGAATTAAAGTGGCTTTGGCTTCAACATAGGCCTATTTTGGTCATACTTGGATTATATGACAAGGGTCAAACAGAGTATATGATGAGAACGGGAATCAGTTAGAAAAATGGGATAAAAATCAGGCCTCGTATATCTAAATCACATCCAATGCTACTCTACCTCCTGTATGTGGTTTATAGGGCATCTGTAACCATCTCGATGGTCTCCTTATCCACAACAGCGGTGAGTAAGACTTCCAGCAATTACTAACACTTACACAGAGATGCCCGATAATGTCTTCCCAAGAAGCAAACAAATTGAATTCGTTTTTATTCCAGTCAAAGAAATCAACTTCCAGTAATTACCCCACACAGCAAAAAAAAAAAACACAGAAAGAAAAAAAGAAAGAGAAAGGAAGAAAGAAAAAGAAAGAAATTTGCAAACTATATCATTTTTTTGCCGACCATTTCAACTAATGATATTGTAATAAGATGCCTCGCAATGGAGTGGGAATGGAAAACGTAATTACATGCATTAGTTTATCTAAGCGCTTGTACCGTCGCAGATCCATCAGTTTTTCAGAGCTCATCTGGAAGCCCATGCATCACTGTCAGGAGCCGTTTGATGGGGGGAAAACGTGTTCATTTGTTAGCCTCGTTTAAAAGATGGCGCCTCAGATTCACTTAGGCCCAGACGGAGCAGAGCGGTTATGACAGCGCCATTACGAAAACACACACAAAAAAAGAGAAAAGGTCTGAGACAGAGCACTCTGCGCCTTGGCAACTTCATCAGCTTTTTGCATTAAGGTGATTACAGTCAATGAGAGGAGCCTGAGCCGTGTTGTGTATGTTAATGATTAGATGATGATACGGTAACAGCTAGTCTACCTGGACTGATGTTAGCTGGTGAGGCTGTGTGCAGCTCAGTAGTGAGAGCAAGGGCTGATTCTCTTATCTTACTCAGAAATATACTTTATTTGGCTCTGTGTTTGGCATGGGCCTTATTATTCCACTTATTTTTGATTTATTTTTTTATGGTAAAGAATATGGCAGTAGCATTTCTATCTTTGGCTGCTTAATGAGCTACAGTTGTTTTGTTTATTTTCTTAATAAATATTCTTTATTCTTTCATTTTTATATTTTTGACTACAGATTACTGCTGAGATTTCTTGTCCTAAGACTGGTTTTGAATCAGCATTTTAAAACATGAGATTTCCATGTTTTTTTGGTTGTAAAGTATTATATAAATACTGTGAACGTATCAAAAAGCTCAATGCACAGAGAGATACACACAGCCCATATTCAGAAAGTGTGCCGCTTAACATGCAGTCAGGACTTTGTGGTGTTCAGCTTTGCCTCCAGCATGGCCCACTGCTTTTGTATACTTTATGAAGAACACAATCCCAAGCAGTCATTCTGTGAGATGTCAGGAAGCCAAGATATTATTGAACAGCCCTCCCAAGGAGACTAATATCAGAGTCCAGTGGCTAAAGTTAATTTTCTCTGAAATTCTAGAGCAATTTAACATAACCAGCATTGGACACTTCTCTCTGTTCACCATGTTCACAAAATTACGATTCCTGGTGACACTCATGACATCTGTGGTGAAACGTGTTGTCATTTCATAAACATGTTGAGCTGATTTGATACACCTTACGATAAATAAAGTCTGTCTAAGTCTATGATTGTTTACAATATCTGATATTACATAAGAGGCTGATATCAGCTTCACTTTATTAGTCCAAACTCAGTAGTTGAATTCCCTGTGGAGCTTTCTGAGCAGAGCAAAGAACCAACACTGTGAGGGTTATGGGCTGAATTCCCAAAGGGGCCACCAATACAAAAAAAAAAAAAACTGTATTCTTTGTACTGTATTCATGATAGGCTGAAAACCCTGTATGTCTTAAAGCCACAGCCTTCATTTATTTTTCAGATCCTGCAGTTGGTTTGGGAAGGTTTTTATCATCCAAAGAACTGTTCCTCTTTTACAACCCATTACATCTAATCCTCAAATTTAGAACATGAAATAGCATAACATAAAGAATAAATTAACTGCAAGGTTTACACCCAGCAATGACAATGAATTCACATATTATCTTAACTGTACTTCTGTCCATGCATAAGTAAACTTCTGTCCACTTAAATGACTTCCCCATCTTTAACTTTTGTAGTGTTTCTAGTGCCATAACCAACATGAAATAGTCTCCAAAGACAAATATTACACAGAGTAACTGTGTTTGTGTTATCTTTAAGAGAACAGACTCCTTTTCCTCCTCATGTCACTGAATGCTGAGTACTTTACTGGGACTGGGAGAGAGACAGCTTCAGGTTTTTGAGCATCCAAATTTGATGGAATAATTGAACTGCCACTGAATGACTTCAGACTGCCATTAAAACTTTCTACTCACCTCTAACCTCTAGCACTTGTTCCATAGTTTTAGACAAAAAAAATGCTTTTCCAAAATTGGCTTTTTTGACCATTAAACAACCGAGGCCTGAAGGTCTCAGGTTTCATTCTGGCTATGCAGTATCAACAAACCTGAATCCTTGTCAATTTTCTGTGTTACATAAAAAGCATAATATCTATGTCACTGGAAATTATTAGCTGTATGCAGCACCAAGTAACCAGCACTAAGTTTCTGCCTGAAAACAAATACTCATGAAATAGAGGCTACATAATTAAACTGTGTGAGATGCAGGTCACTTGTTTGGGCATTTAAAAGGGCATGTTTACTAAAGTTATCAATCCTACCTAAACAATTAGCCAATTAGCTGTTTTTTGTGACCGAAATCCACTTAATTATTAATTGAATAACCCTGAAAAAGTTAAGCAGATGTTGTGTAATTGATGATACAATTAACAAGTCAAGGTTTTTCAGTAAATTATCCTTTTAAAAATCTGTAGCAGAAAAAAAAAACACAGGCTCATGCAGTGCTACAGGACACCATTACATTCCTCAGTCACCGTCTCTTAACTCTTAATGGACATTAAACACAGAGCTGAAGAAATACACAAGCACAATTGAGTTAGCGGGCACTTACAGGGGAGAAGCCTTCCCCCATACATTTGCGTAAGAACACATAACTGTCACAAAATTACATGTCATTATTGAGCAGATCTTATGGATTCCACTTATTGTTGCTTAATGGCCTCTTTAAAAAAAAAAAAAAACATGGTTAGTCCGGTGTTTAAAGATAATGCAGAGGAGGATGCTGGGGTGTCGTCTTGCCCACCCTCCTGTCCTCCCTCAGAGAAAGTAAGAATCTGCCTATTCAGTTACATTTCAAACCTCAATTTCCGTTTGCAATCAGCTCGTTATGGCTGACGGCTTGAAAGGCAGCCATTAATGACACACACACACACTCTCTCACACACACTCTGGCTCCATGTCCAAGAAACCCTGTTTCTACTGCAGCCAGGAAAGGATCTGAGTGTAACTATCACTTCAGCTCAGAAGTAGGGGGAAACCGCCCCCTGGTGGCCCTTACAGGGAAAGCATCAATTCCTTCAAATAAAAGTGAATCTTAATCATCATGAGCTTGTGGTCTCCATGTAACTATCTTTTGTTGTATTCTGATGATGCATATTAATTTCAGTGCAGTACATCTAAAGTCACATCCATTACAGACTCTATATCAGAAAACGTGGAGCCATTAGCAGTGAGCAGTAAGATAACACACATCCATATTCATTTTTTGTGCTCCTCGTTTTGTGAGGATTTTCACATTTTGTACCTGAACGCTTTTTGTACTTTGATTTGAGAGATATATTAACTATAAGTTGAAATCGAGAGAGAAGTATAATAAAGTTAAGACAGCTACACAGTTAATAAAAATGTGAACACACAGACATTACTACTTAATATATTGAATCAAAGCATCTGCTACAGATTTATTTCTGAGGTGAGCTTCGCCCCTCCCTATGCACACACTGCACCAACTGATTTCACTGATTGTATGTTAAGTAGATTTGGCTGAGAGGCCAACAAAGATTCATGAACCCTTATTACGCACAATTTGAAAAAGAGCTTTGTGCAGAAATTGAGGAGAAGTCAGACATTCTTACATGGTGAAATACTGTACTTTGGCAATAAGTAAAGCTACTTTTATATGACGATAGTTAATTTTGTGTAGATATGCAGAACTTTTAAATCCCACAGTTTTCATGCTGAAGACAACTACTGTTCAAAGGAACACGACAGAACTTCCTTGTTGTTAGAGTGAAAAAGTCTAACAAAAATAAAGCATCAAGACCACTGTGGGACAGTAAACCTCTCCACTAAAACCCAAACTAATGGAAATCCTTTAAGTTCAGCAGCTATTTTAATTAGTATAATGGAAACTCTGGGACACGTTGTTGCCTACTTCTAATTATTTTTTTGGTATTTATGTGCTTTGGTATCTGCAAAGTACCTGGTGGTAAACCTCTCTTTTGTAAAGACCACGTAAAGTACATCTCACTGATATATATACTGTTTACACAGTGTATATAATCTCAGGTTCATCTAAATCCAGTGATTTGAGCGTTTAGACATATTCACATTGCACCACCAAGGACTTGAGTAACCACATGTGATTTTTTTTAGTCCCTTCATCTGTTTAATTTTGTACCAGAGCAGGTGTAACATTTTATTCCCAAAATGGGAGCGCTCTCATTTTGAAATGGAAATCTTTGAGAATTAATTTTTTGGCAGCTTCTCTTCCATGATTCATGAAAGGCCGGTAGAGGGCTAATTGTTCAAATTAATTTGCGTAAACGACTAAGCAAGAGATAACAGAATTACATCTGCACTTCCCTGGCACGGGTTCAACAGTGACGGGCCTCAACAGGCAGCTGCATCAAGACGGCATCCTTGCCAGAAATTAAAAGCCACAAAACATTAATTAATAGACTTTTTGTTACGTTAATCTGCACCAAAAGGTTTAGGGAGAGCAGGGTGGGGGAAGCTGGGTGTTGGGGAACACAGCACAGAAGTAGGCAGTGTGCATAATTAGAATAAATTACTTTGATGCAATATTTTGGAAAAAGGTTTTTTAAAAAGTGGGTGTGGGTTAAATAAAAATAAAAATCTAAAAAGGAGGGGCAGTGGTGTTCAAGTTAAAGTTTTTTGACAAGCTCATTAATCACCTGGTAATGGAACCATTACAGTTAACGAACACTTGGCCCTCTGTCTGTAAGCAGTCACGTGAACAGCAGCAGCCTGTCCGTATGAGCAGTCGCCTGGCAAAGAAACAACCAGGCCGAGCCCCTGGACTTCTGGAAGTTGAAAAGTAGAGCCAAGAGTATGTGGGTCTATCAATCTCCTAGGCTTCAGCTCCTCCTCCTACTGTTCCTCCAAACTGAAGAAGCAGCCCATACTTCGCACTTGTCAATTTGGAGCTTTATCTACACACTAGAGGCTAATGAGCCATCTCAAACTCCTGATGGCCAGGATGTAAATGATCTTAACTGGCTCTCTGTCTGCTGTCATGAATTGTAGGGCCAAGATGGGAAGGAGAAGGGAGGAACTCACTGTTCCAGGTCTCTAACACTCTCATTGGTTTTCTTCACTTGTTTTTAGGCTAACAGGATGAATTCACTCTGGTCAACGCTTAAAGCAGCCTATCAACCTTGTCATACATTAATCAATCATAGATAATCAACTACATTTAAATACTAAACACACATGATGCGTCTCAATGTGCCTACTTCCACACTCACACTTGCTATTTTGAGTGCAAAAGCGTGTTCACACTGAGAAGAATGGCAACATGCAGTGCACTATATGGTGCACTGGAAACAGTCAAAAAGCTGATTGTCAAACACTGGGCACCTCTCTCCCTCAACGGTCGCCATGTTGTCTACTTAGAACATTTGTGAAAATGGCAGCAGAGGAAGGAGAACATGTCTTTAGCAGCATAATTTCCATGTCTTATAGTCTTTCCATAACTATGCCATATGTCTTGATGTTAAATGTTCAAAAAAAAGATGCACAAAACAGTAATTTTCATATTTCATGCAATGGTGCAGTCACAGAATACAGAGCTTTGTGTGATAAGGTTTTAATGAACTGTTAAAGCAAGCAAATAAAGACTATACTGTATATTTGGGCTGGGCTATGGTTGAAATCAATATAACAAGTCTATCACTTTATGCATATCACTTAAAATAATAAATACTGTGAACTGTTTTTCCACAGTTATACATTAAAACAAAACTCTTTGCACATTTTTTTTATAACCTCAGTAACTCTTTTTTCTAATGAGGGCTTGCTGGGAATCAACACTATTTTGGAAAAATGTTAACATGACACTAAATGATTATATCAGCATATATAAACAGAAACTGTTGTAATGAAATGAGTTTTTTTCTGCATATTCTCACCAACATTCAATGAGAAAACAAGTTGAAATAAGAGCATTTTGAGTATCAAGAGCAGTCAAACCTCACAATCTTGAGTGCATGATCTATGGCTACAGAGACTGTATTTATAGTTAAAGACAGGAAGGTGTGAACATTCAGGTGACTGTTGTGCGTTGCGTGGGCTGCTCACAATAAGAGAAACCTACATGTTCTATCACCTATCAGCCTCTATGACCTTGAAACAGATATAGATATGAATCATCATCGACTGCACTTTTACCATTTTGTTCTTTTTCTTGAGGAAAAATGCCTGCAGTGAACCCAAATTGTACTAAACACATAAAGTTATAAGAAAGAAAACTTGTAATAATACATTTCTGGGGCCTTAAAATGTGAGCACACTACCAGCATATAAATAGAGCAAGCAATGGTACCAACATGGTGTACAAGACAACCCATGCTGAGAAGAATGAGGGGGCAGCAGGGCCTGTGAGCATTTGGATTTTCTTGAGCAATGGCTCTAATGAAGGCTAAAGCTCACTGAAACTGTGAAAAACCTCAGAAGAATCACCTTTTCCAATCAGCCCAAAGAGATACAGCTTCCCCCCTACAGCGCTCAAACTCCTGTTTCCCACAATCATATAGGCCAATGTAAACATGCTGCGAGGATGCCCATTTCTCATCTGCTTCTTCTCCCGCCACCATTTCAAGGGATATTATTACCATAAATTACAGCTGCAACGTGAGGTGGGAGGCAGATAAAAAGTGGAGTCTGGGCATCCATTTAGCTATGGTAAACTTCCCTGTTGCTGCCAGTTCATGATCACCCATCCAAACGGACTATTTTATGCCCGACTTGCTTGATGCATGAGAGGGAGAGCGTGCTGCCATTTTTTATCCCCTTTCTTCGCTCCTCTCTCCTGAAAGAGAAAATCGATGGGAGGACACGAAGAGGCCATTGGTTGTGTTTGCATTAGCGGGAAACAAGCACGACTCACCTGGGCCCTGTTCGTCTCTGCTCTGTGGATGCCCCTGAGGGCCCTGAATGCACAACCCACACTGGTCGTATCGACTCTACGCCTACACATCAGACAGAGCAGAGATCTAACTGTCACAGCAGAGGTGTGTTTTGTAAGATTTTTTTTATATATAATCCATGTCTCTAACAAGAAGCTCATCATCCGTATCCATGTGGTAGCAACTGATTAATACCAACACACACACACTCACACACATTATGACCAGTTTCATTTTAAAACATTTCTTTTTCATTTCAATTTCCATTTTCCTAAATGATCACGAGGGCACGCTGCAGATCATGACAGACCAAATCATTCTGTTTCCTTAAATCACTCCTGAAGTTCATCTGTTCTGTCCGGTATTTACTTTGTTGTCTGTAATCATTCTGCCACAACAAAAGTCTTTTTATGAACACCAGAAAAAATATGACAATCATCACTGTCCCATAGAAACACATACATATGTGAATCCCATCCAAAACTGCAACGAAATTTCATTTTTTTCAGATGTTACAATGCGCATAAAGAGTTTTGAAAGAGTAACAAGCATTTTTTATCCTACATTCTCACATTAGATTACAAAATATTCAACTTTATGAGTGCGACCATTTATGTATACGGCCATTTGTTCTTTGCTTATGCATTTCATCAATATCCCAAAAAACTTAAACCATGTGATACTGACACTCTCCAACAGAAGCCAGAATAACAACACTGAAGTCATACATGCGTCTTCTTATTCATAACCAATGTAGTACTAAGCAAATCTACGAAACCTATGTAATTACACAAAGTGCATCATATCAATTTCATCAGGTTAATTTTAATAAAACTATACTCTCTCCAACAACGAGATGTACTGTATGTATACAATATTCTGGTCAACTCCTCCAAAATATTCTCTTTGATTTCTTAATCATTTTTCCTTCCATCTCTCCTTCCCATGACCATTTTTCCACCACTGACATCCAGACAGTTGGTGCTGCCATGTTGCTTACAGCCTCATTTTTCTTCTTCTTCTCATTCTGCTAATATATTCAGCCTCCTCTTCTTCTCCTGATACATATTCGCTCTTGATTGTGGCTGCCAATTAGCCGGCAAGGCTGTGGCAGTTCATCCATCTGACTTAAAGGTTCCTTGCCACTAATTTTGACGGTCAGGTCAAGTAGCGGAGGGGCCCATTAATTGGAATAATGAAGTCTTCAGTGAGTGATCATCAGTGACTTCAGAGTGCTATTAATCCTTTAAAGAAATCATCTCTTTATTTTTAATGTTTAGCTTTATCGTCCAGCCTGCTGCTGCAACATCTCATTTATCCAAGCCTTAATAAACATCATGCATACATAATTTCTTTTTTCTTTTTCACTCCAATGTCGATTACTCCAATTTCTTTCCTACACTTCTCTCTAGACCATTTAATTTGTTCTTATCCCTCTCTCCCTCCTCTTCATGCCTCTTTTCTCTTTCCTCCTTTCCCTCTTTCATTTCTATATGCCACCCTCTGCTCCTTCTACTCCTCATCTATCCTTCCCTTCACCACATTTTTCAACCATTTTTTCCACTCCACTCCCTCTTTCCTTTCTTTCTGCACCATCCTCCTTTTCCTTGCATCCCATTCTCCCTCCCCATCTCAGTTTTTATTTCCCTGCTCTCAGTTTCATCCCTCTCTCAGTATTTTAGGACAAAAATATATCTGTGACTGTGTTTTACTAAATGAACCATCTTTCAGTCTACAAACTGCTCCCAGAGTCAAAAGTAAATGTGAAGAAGCAGCATTTAGTTATTATGCACCTGAGAGCTGACACAAACTTCCAGAAGATACAGCACTTGTCCTGACTACCTTTAAATGCATTATAGACACACTGCATTGAGTCTGTGTATGTTATGTACCCTCCCTCAATCCTATTCATCTCTTCTTCATTTTCTTTCTCCTCCCCATCTCAAAACTTTTCTTCACCCTTCTTCCTCTTCTCCTGCCTCACCTTCTGCTTTGTCTCTGCCCCTTTCTCATTCCTCTTTCCTTCTCTCCCTTTCCTCCCCCCTTTTATGCTTCCTCTCCTCTCATTTCCCGTTCCCTACCATCCTCCCCGCTTCCTTTCATATCTCACTCCACTCATGCTGTGCCACTTCAGGTCTATATTTGCTGCTTGACTGGACAAATAAAGGATCTATCTCTGCACAATTTACTGGCTGTCGCCTCTTCCCATTCATTCTGTTGCCAGATGGCAGACAGCTTTAATAACCAATGTAACAAATAAACTGTGGTGGAATAGGACCAGGTCATTCTACTTAACTGCAAACAACACACAGATGCAACTGCACATCTACGGACAGTGAGGCACTGCAAACATGTGCATGCAGAATTTATTTATCATTTTAGGACATCTATGAGGTGAGATAAGGTAATGCATAAAAGTGGAACACATTTCATTGCATTAAACATTTCACCTATCATATGTGAAAAATGTATTGTGTATGCGACTATTTATCAACCTTAGTGATTATACAGGGATGGAAAATCTCACATTTCAACTCTTATGTCTTAAAACACACCTCCCTGCTACTAACACACAAGGTTTCATCTTCTGTACAAGAAAGACATTAAGTGCAAATCAATGTACTGTAGCTCTGATCCATGACCACTGCTTATACAGCTGTGGCCTAGGAATTGTAGCCTTTCTAAGTCCTTTTGACTTGACACCTAAATGAACTAAACCAAAATTAATTTGTGCAGAATCATATTTCATTCTATCTTAATGAACAAACATGCCATGAACTATTTTACCACAGTCACTGACAAATCTGACTTTTCTTAACTTCAATCAAGGTTTGTTTTCTGTTTCATTCAGCAAGACTTCTCAAAAAGTAATCAATGAATTTGGTTGTTGCACAATTTCCTTGCAATTAATCAATTTAAAATATGATATTCCTTAATCTATTTAAATCTGTTCATTCACCTACAGTATCTATGAATCACGCCATCAGTCTTTTCATCTATTCATAGATCAGTCTATGCACGCAGTTACAAGCTGCACTACAGTATGTAGCCATTACTCACAGTGACATTGAAGAAGTGACTGCCAATAATCCAAACAGTGAATACATGTCAAAGACAACTTACACCAAGCTCACTCTGACACTGTTGGATTTCAGACATGAAAGATGGACTTGATTTGCCCCTTTGACAGTGAGTATAAAGCCCCTGTGCTTTCATGGCGTGGCCCGAGTCAAATTGTTCATTTTAGCTCTAATCGTGCCATTTATCAAAATGCTGCTCAGCCGCGTCAGTAAGTGCAGTTATGCTAACTAGATCTGAGCGAGAAGACTTGCCATTCAGCTTGGAGGTGTCCAAAACAGATGTTAGCTAAAGTAGGTACTTTCAGTGCCAGTTCCAGGTTTAAAATGTCACTTGCCTCCTAAAAAGTGCAGTGTTTGAGGTTCGAGCGTGGTGGCATATTGAGAACCGATGTCATTAACTGCAAGGTCATGCTTTAAGTCACTGTGCAGGCAAGACGCTGAAAACTTTTCAACTTTCTGATGTGCAGTCAACTCTGACCTCTCACCTCTGAATGATCAGTGGGGGACAGCAGTGAAATATAAAAAAATAAAATAAAAATAATAATGCATTATAATAAATGTATGTTATTGTTACATTCTTTTTATTTTGTTTTCTGACATGGGGAGCTACATAAATCAATCACAGTCTCTTTTTAAAAAAGACAACGACAAAAAAAAAAATCTACAAAAAGGTTTCAGTACCAACCTACAATCAACTCACAAGGCCCGAGCAATCATTCATTATAATTGAAAGATGCCCGGCATGCCACCTGACAGAACTACGATTATTACAAAAAGTACAGCTGGGTTATGTGACTGTATCCTCCTCATTTGATTTTTATTGAGACAGTACCAACCCAGGGAAGAGCACCACAACACAAACAACAGTCAGTTTACCCATTTTGCAAACAATTCTTCTGGATGATTATGAGCCGTGATGGTGCAGTTGATGGAGACATTAATCTTGCTTTGATAGAAATAGTCAGTTTCTGCAGGCCATGATGGATGCGATTTATCATTCCCGACAAATCTGTGCCTGATCGTTCCTCCTCCTGACAGCTCTATCGTGGCAAGAATGTCCCAAAATGTCACCTGTTGTTCGCACAGTGACCTTCTAATTTTCTAATTCAATTTCAAGAACTCCCCTCTCCGCCACTCTGCTCATATCATGAACCAGTAATAACAATTACACACCGTGACTGGCTCCAAAACCTGCAATTCCCCCACTTTAAATCAAACCCCAAGTAGTCTTTTATTAGGCTGCCCGGTTAAATCAATCTAAATCTAAGCATAATAACTCTCTAATCAGGTGCTGGGGAGAATAATAGGTTGTCACGCTCGAGGAAAAATAGGCAATCATGGAATGTTTTCTTTAATTAGGCCGGCTAAAGTAGAAGGGCATGGCGGGAGCGTGGGACACATTCATCATAGCCAAGGTGGGAAATTACTTCAATTACTCAGGAAGGGGAGAGTGAACAGAATTACAGAAGTCAGAGAAGCAGAAGAGAGGGGACCATGATCTGCAAGGAAGTCCAAATGACACCAAGGGCAAAGGAAGCAAGAACAGAGGAAAGAAGGAGTCAGGGTGGTTAGGAGAGAGAAGAGGTGAAAAGGCTTTGCCTTACAACTGTCCTGTTCTGCAATTAAGGTCATTAAGATGTAGGTTGCAAGGAAACTCAGAGTGCTAAAACTTTTTTATATATGATTATTGTCAGCTGACTATTTTTGCACTGCTGTGTTAATTTTATGCATGTCTCATTTAGTTGTATTTATGAGTATTTCTTTATCTTGCATTTTGTATCTGTAATTTGGGGGTAGGTTCACAATAGAGGAGGTCTCTAGAGAACCTCTCCTATGTCTCATTCATTTCATGTCATTACAACTAAAACTTGTGTTAATATGTTTAAGTGGCAGAGTTCAAAAGAGGTTTAAATCAATGAGGCACCTCAGGAATGACTGAAGACACAGAGGAAGGGAGAACAAAAAGGGTGGACAGGAGGTAACAGAGCAAAGCAGTAAAACTATTAATGATGGAAAGAAGGGAGAAAGAACAAAAGAAGAAGAGGAGGAATCAAAGAGCCATAAAGATTTTACAACCAAGGAGAAAAGAAGGATACTGCTGTAAAAACTACAGATGAAACTGCAATGCAAAGTCTACGAACAAGGTAAGCAAAATGCAGAAAGAGGGAAGGAAGTAAGAAAGTTGGCCAAGTGAAACCTCTCAGATTGCATGATTTGCCAGCTGTCTCTTGCCATGGCTGTAAAACAATCCTCCATCACTCTTCCTCAAAATTAGACCCCTACCTTCACGTCCAACAACCCTCCCACCACAAAGCTACAAGTGTCTGTCAGCTTTCCCAGAATGCAAAGAGAGCGACTGAGCGAGCCTGGCTGCAAGTCCACCTCCCGAGATGACGAGGTAAACAGCCTCTTACTGTAACTGGATCTATCGATTCGGACGATGCTTTGGCAGGTTGTGGATCCAGTTTGCTCTGTGACTGAAGGCCCGCCAGCTCGGCTACCGGCCAGATAAATACAAAGATTATGACTTTTGATAACTGCGACACACAAGTTGGCTCTGCACTCAGCACAGATGAAGTGGCTGCCATGATGGTGACGAGGAAAAGCTCTGAGATGGACTGAGGCACTTTCACTCTTCCACTTTCCATTAATTACTTTGACAAATTAACAGCCGAACCAAATATGCCTCACCAACTTTTGCGGGGAAGAAGTGGCCTAGAAGCCTGTGAATAAATGCTCCAGATTTGTGGCCACAAATCAGTATATATAATATTTGTTTCTATATAAATAAATATACATTAATTTATTATATTTAAAAAGTTTTTTAAGCTACAAATATGGTTTCAGTAGGAATTTTGACATCTGTACCTTTTGTCCTCAAATTAATTCAATCATCCACAAGCACAATCTAACTATTCAGCTGACTTTAGTTTCACATCAAACAAGCAGCTCACGGTTTATGATGACAACCACAATGGAAACAACGATTACTGATAGATGGAAAAAAGTGATCATACACAGAATGGTGCACAAGCTGGTTACATTGGACTGCCAACAGTAGCCACCAGAGCTCAAAAATGCTAATGTTTCCCTCACGTTTGTGACTAAAAATAGATGTGTGCAAACTGTAGACTGTATTTAGGAGCAGCTATGTGCTAAATTCAACCCAAGTAGCATCCAAACAAGAAGGATGTTAACACACCGCAGTCATTGCACTGAACTAATGTCTGCTAAAAAAAAAAAAAAAAATCATGTGATCCTCTCATCAGTGTAAAGGACCCTCTTTGTTGTGGACTGCTGCCTGAGCTCAAAGCAGGTCAGACCTGCCTACAAAAGCTGCTGGGCTAGTGATATCCTTTGTGTCTGAACAGACTGAGCAGACTTTATTTTATGCTTAGACCGAAGTCGAACTACTTTCTTATAGGTGTTTATACCATTTATGTTTTTGCAGTTTAAAGCATTTTAAAGTATCAAATAAATACAGTCCGAAGTAAAAAAGTATTTGGGCATTTTTTTATATCCAAATAAATTAAATGATCTTGCTTGTAAACATCTCCTCATATCCTTTGTTTTAAGGAATACCATATTATTTGACAAATTTTCATTGCACCCCTAAAGTTCTTTATGCACCCCTTGGGAAAAAAGTAAACCAAGCCCTTTACATCAGATACACCTACTACCACTACCAGTCAAATTAAATTGTGTATTCAAGATAAAAGGTCTGCCTTATGTTTAAAAAAAATTGTCAACTTACATACAGGTGAAAAGCTTGATGATGATCATGTTCGGCACACTCAGGTCTGTCCACTGGCAGCTGTGCATCCAGGGTCCTGTGGATCAAAATGTGTATGAGAATGCATTTAAAGTTAAATATTTTAAAACCCAACTACCTTGTTCCCTGTTTTACCAGCTAAATGTATTTTATTAGAAAAGAGCATCAGTGATTACCTGCCGAAAAGGCTGCTACAGAATATACTGGACAGGATGCCATCTCCCAGCACATAGTTTGATGGCTGACTGTCATGGAAAGCGCAAGAAATACTCTCTGTTCTATTCTTAAATTAAAATTAAAATGTGTCCCTGAGTGTCTACATGATTGCTGGTTACTGGCCAAAGAATGGACAAGCTAAACATCCACAGCCAAAGATTTATCAGCATACCAGCCATGCATATTATTAACCAGTATCCTGCAATTATAATCTTCCAGCCCTTTAAATTTTATCCAGATTTGCAGGGTTTAAAAATGAATTCATATATATATATATGCCCCTTTGATCTATTTCTTAAATACATCTGGTCTTTTTTCAGTGCATTATTGCATCTGTATGAAATATGAATCAATAAATACCCATATTTACCACTAAATTATAACATCTATCTTTTAACCAAGAAGCAGGCATCACAGAAGATAATCTCTTTAACTAATCCATCTTCAAGCACTTTTTAAGCATGTTGAATGTTTGGTTTTTTCCCCATGTGTCTAACAGGACTTAAAATATGAGAAATTTTTAAAGATTTAGTATTCATGATGTTGGATGGATGACGACTGACTGCTTTGGAAAGTACAAGCTCATACTGACGTGAGTAAAATTAAGTTAGCCAGTGACTGTTAATACTGATACACCCTTACATTTTCAGTTTATCACCCAGCTTTAACCCCAAACCCCATCCAGAGCAATCCTAGAGGACAAGCTCTGATAGCAGAGGATGGAGAGGCCTTTGTCAGTATCACAGCAAGGTGGCAATCAGGCAGGGATCTGTGGTTCAGTGAAGCGGTCAATAAAAGGATTGCAGTGTGTTCACATCTTGCAACTGTGCAGGATTATCAGGTTAGAGCGATCCATCATGACTTGATAGGTGGTCAATGGCAGGGCAGCCGGAACTAAGTAAGTGGAAGAGGTATAATGTAGCTCATGACCGTCTGCTCCTCAAACACACCGCAGATTTGGCTTTCTACAGTACCTTGTGAATGAGTTCATTAAGTGGAAATAAAAATTTTAAATACCTTAACAGAAAAGCCAAAAAAATGAATGAACACAACTGAAATGTATTTTGGGATTTACATAAAAAATAGGTCAAACAATAACATAATTTTGTGAAAAAGCAGCAGCCTGACTCTAAAATGACAATAATCAGACAACCTTAGCAGCCTCGTTGGCGCAGTAGGCAGCGCGTCAGTCTCATAATCTGAAGGTCGTGAGTTCAAGCCTCACACGAGGCACATGTTTTTGCAAATTCACCCCTGTGGAATTAACAAAGTTTATCTAACCCAGCTGCAAACAAAGTGAGGCAGCGCGGGCTCCAGCGACTTCAACTGTACATCCTTGCTAATTGCCTGTTTTTCACCGCACAATCCTCTGGACCCGTCAATGCAACATGTTCAGCCCGATCATCATCCTAGAAATCTTCTCCCGAAACAATGCCATCAGTAGGCTGAACAAGTTGCAGGACATATAATGCAGTTTTATGACACTACACAGGAAGATTTACAGACTGTATTTAAGGATAAGTCACCCTTACACTTTCTTTCCTTTTCTTTCTTGTTCAATTCCCAATCCCCTTCCTTTTCATTTTCTCTATCCTTCTTCTTTTCATTCACCTCTTTCATTGTTTGTTCTCCCTTCACACTTCTATAATTTTCATTCTTTCTTCCTTTTCCCTCCAGCTCCACCTTTCCTCCTCCTCTCTCCTCTCCTTCCTTTCTCCTCCCTCACTCTTTCCTCCCCTTCCTTCCAGTTTTTCCTTTCCTCTCATTTTTTTCTCTACCTCCCTACGTTCCCCCTATTCTTTCTGCTTGACTGACCAGAGAGCTCCATCATCATCGTAGGGCCAGCCCAATTTTTATTATAATGGCAATAAATCATTCCAGCTTTCATCTATTGTTATTGATGAATGACCAATTATTTGTCATCTAATATGCTGAAAAACGATGACCCAGGGAGACAGATCAACTTTTTTTCCTTCCTCCACTGGCTGATGTGACACAGGACAGCAGTGATGGATTGTATCCTTAAACTGTTATTACGTGTATAATGTGGCGCTCAAATCCAACATCTCACTTAGTCTCAGCTTTCCCCTTAAACAAACAGACACTTTATCAGTTACATTATAGAGTAACAGAAAGAAGATCAAGAAATCATTGTTAGCAAGAGGTGAATTTAAGCCAGGAAGGGTGTACTTATTAACTCTTGCAGCCCCTCATGACGTATATGTCCACCCAAGAGCATCAGAGAAACACACATTTTAATGTAAAACTACTGGTTTTAATTACCTGGTCCGTTTGTTTTGGAGAAGAGGAGACTGCGGATACTTCACCTCCTGATTGATACTTTAAAGTTAATTATAGACATAAAATACTGACCTCCTGTTGACTTTGGTTGTCGTACTTATTGTGAGCTTTTTCACAGCACATACACAAATTAGGTAACAAAATTGACTTAATACACTGTATGCAGTTGTAGGTAACTGAAAACATGGCCAACCTATAAAAGATTAGACAAAACTCAATCATTCTTTAATATACTGATGTGTAAATGCTTAATTTAAACTGATGAAATTAGTTTTAAGCTCTGATAACACATTGCTTTCTTTCATGATTTGTTAACTGGCAATGTAATAACATGTCAGCAGCTCTGGAGTTTACCTGTTCAGGGCTTCTCTGTGGAGTTAAAAATGGTTTGTGCACCAGAGCGAGGCTGCAACACATCGGAGCTCATTTTCACCACAGTGCAACTGCAAAAAGAGAAAAAGAGATGGATAGAGAGATCAACTTCCATATGAGACGCTCAATCAATTCCTCCTGCGTCCCATCCATCACTGGCCTTGTCAAGAGTTTTGCACAAGATATTTCTACTGGGCCTTCAGTTACCAAGGAGCTCAAATATCCTACTACTAGACAACAAATATGACAATAACATTACACATTACCTACACAGTATGTGTATGAATGTATGTTTTCATGTCACATTAAAGAAAGAGCTTTACTAGAATTATGAAAATCCAAGTATTTAAATTACACTTACATGGAACATGCTGCTGAAAGCTAAAACCACAGCACAATATATACTGCATAACATTGACGGCAGCCATTTTGCAACATCGGGAGAATTTTTAGTTCGTGTGTTGTGCGTGCATTTTAATGATATTAAACTTAGGCCAACTTTGCTTAATTAATTTGACACAGCTGCTTTACTACTCCCAACACTGTTTGACCGTGAATAACCGAGCTTAAATCTGTTCCTGTTACTAAATAAACGTGTGAATAAATTGGGGGAAAGCTGGCAATAGGTTTGTATGGCGAGCTTTAACTTCAACGATAGACGAGCTAACATATTAACATTTTGCAGGAGAAAACAGCCAAATCAAACAACTCACCAAACTCCAGGTCGTGTCTCTCACCATAAAGACGCTATTCGTCGACGATACATGATGGCAGACTTCAGTAACTCTTAAAAAAAAAACTTTACTTCATGTTAGTATCTACTGTAATACTACGCAGTTGTTAATTATCAGGTCGGCACACGTGTGACACTTCCGCGATTAACAGTGGAATGTGACGCTCAGGGATTGGTTCGGGCTAAATGCTGACTTCTGATTGGTCAGGCAATTAGTAAATGACCTGCGCAACACTGACTGCACTGTTTAATTAAAATTAAGTCTTATTACTGTGTTGTTAAATTCTTGTGGGCCAGAAATAAAGTGTATATCATATGTTCACAGCTTTACTCTATTGTTTCACAAGACAAACGATGGAAATATAAAATCTATATTATCTATATATAAAAAAAAATATCTTAGGTTAGTTTATCTTTGTCACACAGTATTCATTTCTGCCTATATTGTGATCTGTTCTCTAAATCAAATCCAAAACAGGGTTTAGTATACATAGCTTTCCAACAAGCACAACAGATATTTAAACTCCCTTTAATCACATGAAAAAAATGCATTTCTGCCCTAGTTATACAGGTTTTCAGCTTCAACTGGTCATATTTTATTTTACCACTAGATGCCAGTATTTCACCTCACAGATTCTCTTCTCCACAAGAGATTTTTGCTTTACATTAAAATACAGTGCTACATGAATTTTAATGACAAACACTAGCTGTGTACACCAGCAGTAATTTTCTCAGTAAGGACAGTTAATCTTATGTAACAGCATGTTACAGTGGATGTGTCTGGGCTGAAATATGTATTCCTTTTCATCATGCTTGGTTTTTTGTTGAAGTTGAGATATTCAGCCAACAGATGTCAGCATTTAACAAAATATCATGCGTCAAATACAGAATTCTCATCTAGATAGGATTGCTGAATTACATTAGCTTTAAGAATTTGTTTGCAAATTTACATCCAGGCAAAATAATTAATTAATAGGCAGAGAAGCCATGTTGCATTAATAAGACTCTGTAACTTATGAAAACTATTGTGGGGACAAAATATTATAAATTCATCATTCACTATCTGTCCTCAGTATCAAGGTCAACAGGCTGTATAAATGTTTAAATGAGAGAAAGTCCTACCAGATTAAATGTATCCACTGTTCATTGGGCTGTATATTCAGCCTTCAAACTTTACTTTTCATAAACCTAAGAGCAGAAATATCTGTCGATAGAGAGAGAGGATTCCTCCAATTTCACTCATTCAGGGGTTTTCTCAATGTGAATGTGGAAATGAATACCATGTCTGAAACCATACAAACTAAAGCAGTGAAAAAACATAGAAAGTAAAACATTTGGAAGATTTTATAACGTGTTTTAAGAAAATTAGGGATTCAGGGATTTAGAACTCAACAAAAGACTGAATGATTGTTTAAGATGAAGAATATAATAATAAATAATTGCTCTAATTTGAGAGTCAAACATGATCTTAGATGTATTATTTCATTTACTGTTCAAATAAGATCTTTTCAGTAAGTAACAGGTAAGTATATTGGATAAGTCAGTCATTATTGCTCACAAATGATGCTGATGACAGAATAACAGCTTTATCTGCTTTGTTGCTTTAGATGGGAGCCTTACTAAACACACAGTTTTTAGATAAAAGGCAGTCTAACAGAGCGCTGCTCTTATTCTCTCAAGTGTTATGAAAAAAAGTATCTCAGTCCCATTTCATTTGTCAAGGGGCTACTTAAGAATGAAAGATGCCCCCCCCGCCCTTTTTTTTTTTCCCAAGGACATATGAGCTCATGCTGCCTGGCCGGCTGCCTGGACGTGGAGGAAGAGGAGGAGGAGGAGGAGCCGGATGCATTCATCAGGTACATTACATCACCATGGGCCAATCCCCTGCTCTCTGACACGAGCTTTCAGAGCAGCGTCTGTCACAGAGTTTCAACTGTGGGAACTGGCTCAGAGTGACACAGGCTGGATCTTACCTTGAGAAAAGGGACGAACAGGGGTCATGAGGTCGGATAACGCTCGTCTAAAACGTCCAAAGCCTCCACTGTGATATGTGTAATTAGCCTTGGTGATTCATGGAAGAATATTGTACATTTCAATTAATAAATACAGTTATGTGTGGTTTCTACAGAGTGAATAGCGTCTGTCCTTCTCTTATATTAAGGTATTGTGAGGTAGAGAAGAATGTGATGCCACTTGTCGACATCTGGAGCTTCAACACAGAATAAAAACTTGAAGATTTGCTAATTACTTAAAAAAAAACATGCACATAGTTCTCAGTTCAAGAGACAAGCTCTTAGAAAAATATAAATAAACCACTTCTTGCCTCTCCTTTTCCTTCAGCCACTGAAAAGATATACATTTGCTGGCTGCAGTACCTGAGGGTTTTCATCTCTCCAAGGTCTTTAAGTGCAAACATTTTTTAGCTCCAGCTGAAAATTATGAAAGTTTTGCACGGTCAAAAAAAGAGTTTCTAGAGGTGTTCTTTACACGAAGAAACACTTAAGCACCAAATCCTCAAGCTGAGTCCCCATTGTCACTGACTACATCTATAGCTTTTAGCATTTGAGCCTCCCCTCACCGATGACTAAAAGCACCATTGTCAGATCAGATTATATTACATAAAATTATCTTGCTGTAGCAAAAATAAATAAATAAATAAATAAAATTTTAGCCCTGGTTTGGTTTCAAACCATCAACCCTCTGATCAAACGTCAGACAACTTATTCTTATTCTCCACATGATCACAGCTGTGATGTAAAGTATGTGAAATCCGGGTCAGAAGTTTACTGAAAAATTGCAAAATCCACTGAAACAATCATGCAATGATATCTTGTTGCAGATAGCTGCTGAGCTGTAACTGCTGTAACTTGATAAACAGTGCTCATATCAGTCTAGTTTTGTACTGAACAAAACCAAAGAGCTCCAACCAACAACAGACTGAGGCGTTGCAGCACTCTGACAAGTAATGTGATCACTTACTGGTGTGTGCACTGCAGAACAAATTCAAGTTCTCTCTTTTTTTGTTTTTTGTTTCTGTATATGTACATATGAACTAACAGCATAGAAAGTGACTTCATATCTTGAAACTGAACTGAATGAGAGATTTCAATTCACTGAAGTGATTTGTAATTTCGACCCCTACAGGACTGTAGGGCAGTTGGAACCATCTGTCTTAGACAAATCAAAATTATTTACTGACTTTATTTTATGCACATTAATCTACAAAAGTGCCACCAGAGACAGCATTCTTTCACTGTCGTCTCTTTTCAAGAGCCCTTAAGTATCACAGTATAATTTTACTGTGGTACTGACCTGCCCAACACTTGACCTAAAGTTTTTGTGGAAGGCTTCCTCTTCAAGGTAGCAGAGAAAAAATAAGTGGGGCTGATGGGAAACGTGGTCTTTCTTTGAAGAAACAGTGGCAATGATGACAATATCTAAAAATGAAACACAGCTCTCGAGGTCACTGGTGCTTCAGGATGCTGTTTGTACACAAGAGAGGCTGTAAAGCTGTCAGCGTCGCTCTGCTTCAACCTCTGTGAGTGTGTGTATGAGTGTGTGTGTGTGTGTGTGTGTGTGTGTGTGTGTGTGTGTGTGTGTGTGTGTGTGTGTGTGTGTGTGTGTGTGTTCAGCCCTTTTACCCAACATGAACCGTACATTTAATCCATGAAAGACGAACTGATAGAAACAGACAGTGAGGTAGGTAGATAGATAGATAGATAGATAGATAGATAGATAGATAGATAGATAGATAGATAGACAGATAGATAGATAGATAGATGAATGAATAGACAGATGATAGATGAATGAATAGATAGATGAATATAGATAAGATAGATAGACGAACGAATGGAATGATAGATAGATAGATAGATAGATAGATAGATGGATAGATAGATAGATAGATAGATAGATAGATAGATAGATAGATAGATAGATAGATAGATGGATAGATAGATAGATAGATAGATAGATAGATAGATAGATAGATAGATAGATAGACCTTTGACCTTGTTTAACCCGACAGAGAGTGTTATTGAAGCCAGCTGCTGCACAGACAGCAGCCATGTTATGTCCTCGTTTCACTTCTTTCAGTCAAGAGAAGATGAACTGGACATCACTTACTGCTCATCAGCTGCACGCGCAACACACATACACACACTGATATGATTAGCATCACTCGCCTGTTAAGAAAGTACATTGTGTTCACGAGAGAGCGTCAGAGCCTGGAATTAGAGTCAACCAAATTACAGTCTCTCTCTGTGTGTGTGTGTGTGTGTGTGTGTTAACTGGACATACAGCTCAATATCAGCAGCAAAACATCTGTATCCCCCCTTAAACATAACCAGGAATGTGCAAATATCGATGAAATGAAACTTTAATGATGCTGGGGGAAGTTGCAGGAGGAAAATCAGAGGAATGAGAACAGCAAACATGAAGGTTAGATGCAGATGGAGGCAATAACAAGCCCTCATCCTCAGGTCAATCCACTCAGTCATATCAGTTGATGTGTTTGTTTGTGAGACAGTGTAGATTGATTTAAAATCTGTTTCAGCAAATTTATTTTAAATTCTATCAGGCTGCGTTTTAAAGCTTCACACCAGGGATGAGCTATCAATTAAAGAGTGTGGGTGGGACTGTGACGTCTTTGGATTTTGGGTTGATTCAATCTGACTTTCTCTTTTCACACCATTTGCACAAGCATACAGCCTGTTTATACTGTATGAGAAACACAGACACACACACCATAACCAGATTACTTGATGAGCCTGATGGATTTATACATACACCAGATTACAGAGGCAACATCTTCTCAAAATGTTGTTTCAGTCTGAATTTAAAGCTCAATTGTCTGAATATTGACATTATATGCTTCCCTAATTAAACAAAATCAAGCATTAAAGGCCATTAAAACCGGTTAAGACCTGACTGTATTTTCCACACAGCCTTTATCCAAGATTTTCCAGGGCTGTAAAATGGAGCTTGTATAAAAATGTCACAGATTATTAACTGAAATAATAAAAATCACTGCTGAGCCTTCTGGAAGTGCTGTGGGCCTAAATCAATGAAGCATCTGTGATGGGCGGAGCCTAATCAAATAACCCAATGACTTACATGCCCTCCCCCCACCTTCCCCCTAACACCCGTGCCAGGTTTCTACATAAGACGATCACTGTGGTTTAATAGCATGAAGCCATAGTTAGATCAGATACCGTGTTGGCAGGAGCTCTCTCTGTCTCTCTCTGGTGTTATCAAGCAGCGTGTTTGGAGCAGCGATGACAGCGCTGGCACAAACAGGGAGCGCTGGAAGCTGGCCTCAGACCAGCGGTGTTGAGTGTGTGTGTGTTGGTGTGTGGCGCCTGTCTGGCTTTTGGCTGCAGCTCAAGGTTGAAGCCTGTTGGAATCAGGGAAATATAAGTGCAGATGCCAAATGTGGACATCTATATATCCATTTTTAGTTGAACAAAACATGACTACCTAAAAGCTGCAATATGAATCTTTTATGATATTAATGCAATGAATAATTCCACTGCAGTTTGCATTTTCAGCCCAAGTCCCCTGTTTGTTTCTTGAATTTGGCTTTTCAGTCATACTCTGAGGGTTTGGGGGTGTATACCAGCTCCTCTGGGCTTGCCAACAACAACCTGGAGGCAAAGAAAGGACACAGAAGCTGAATGTTGAGAAACACACCAATCAACAGTGTCAGATTAAATTTAGAGGCTTTAAGGACACCGGTTACCTTGGGCACTTGACAGATGACAGCTCAGTATGACTGACAGCTGGAGGCTGGAACTTTGACCAACTGAGATTGAGGAGGGTGGGACTTACAGGACAGTCTCAAGGGGAAAATGCATGACCAGGTTACTTGGAGAAGTCAGGTTATGCAATGTTTCTGGAAACCAACTTATTTAGATTTATAGAGGCAACTCTGTGTCATTTTTAGTTTAAGTCAGACTGGATTAAATTATTCTGAATATGAGGGTGCATCTCTACATGTAAAAAGCTGATTAGAAAGCACATATAATGTCAAGAAATGACCTTTTTCCTGGAAATATTTAGTTGAACAAATAAGGAAGGGAAACCAACAGTCTCATATGTATTACATTTAAGAAATCAGATTGATACAAAATACCAGATGTAATTCAGTTATTTCAGTGCATGTGAGACTACTGAATGATAGCAGTATTCAGGTTAACTGTGAACAGAAAGTTCCAGTTTACCATCAGCCTCTGCAAACTAGTATGATTTATTTTGTCTTATCCAGCCTTTTGTGTGAGTAAGAGCCAGTTTTCCAAATGGCAGAAGATTTATTACAGAAAAAGAAAACTCATTTACATTTTTTTCTTTTTTAATTCATTTATGCAAAACAAAAAAACACACAAGACACACAACAAGAAATGAAAGACAACGTGCAAACACAACATTAAATGGTAACTAACTCACTAAATGAAAACACAGAAGCAAGACAATTATCTTGACCTAAATAGGAACCAAACAGGGACATGATGACATGAAGAGTTAATATAGCTGATGTGAGAATTAAGTTCAGTAAGGAAACTCATTCATTTACTTCATTTACATTTACAAAACAAAGTCTTAAATGATTTTGAATAAACTATTTCATACAAACATGTTAGTAGTATACAGGTAGCTTTATATATGTGAGGACTATGCTTGAGAAAATTACCCACCTAGTAATGTTAGTCATACCCATCAAAAATAAATACCTACATTTAGCAGAACTGGACTTAATCTAAATTTACTTTTAACATGAGCCCTAAAACCAGGTCGTAACCCTTGAAGAATAAGTAAGAACACGGTCTTAAACTCAAATTGGACCTCACAAAGATAGTAGTACAAGAGCACACACACACACACACGCACACCACACACACACACTCACACCTTTCCCCTGGTGAAGTGTTTTTGATCTCGGTGATCGGGTTGGCCAGAGGGAAGGAATCCCACAGCCATATTAGTGACCCACACACACACACACACACACACACACACACACACACACACACACACACAGAGGGGACAGCCAACAGAGAGTGGGAGTAAACAGGCTGAGGTGTGTGTGTGTGTGTCTCCACCATCAGGCCAAACAGTTTTCCTCTCACCTCATTTCAGCCGTCATACTGTATCACCGTACTGCCGAGGTGACCTTTGACCTTTCTGATGAGATTCTTCCTGACACTGTTGTGTAAACTCAAACTTAAACCACTGAAAAGGCAAACAGAGGAGGAGAAATAAGATCTTAAAAGAGGCTTAGAGGGCTCATAAAAAAGCCTCTGTGAAAGAAAATAATTAGAAATCAATCACACATGATGTAAGAATATCATTCACCGTGGTGTGGACATGTAGAGTGTCCATGTGGCTTTCTGATATGAAGCATGTGTTTGCAGCTGTACACTGAAGTGCAGAGATTATCTGCTGGTGTTGTTGTCTTGTGGTCTGTGGGGTGTAATCAGTCCGACCCACTGGCTCGCTGTGAATGCCCCGTGCTTATCGCCATATTTTGCAGTGTATTAAGTCGACCACAGGCGTTTTCACACTGTGGCTTGTGGAAATTGGTTTTAAACTTTCCCTCTCTGTCTAATAGCATAACAGTGTAATGTACAGAAAATAGTGTTAGGTTTATCTTTGTCCCAAGTACCAGTTTTCACTTGGTCTCAACCTTATTTCTTACATTCTGAATTTCCCGTTTTTTTTTTTCCTTTTTTTTCACAACCTCCCCACAGAAAAATAAAAGGAAGATACACTGGATGTAAACTATGTATCAGTCACCTAAATTCACTCTGAATTAAAAGCACATGTCAATTCAGGTTTTAGATATCAGAAATAATGCAAAATTTGTTACATAATGTCTCACATATGGCTGTATGTTAATTTAGTGATCATCACATGCTGTTTCACATCTATAATTAGATGTGAGATTTTATATTAAAAAGATTTTTTGGTCCAAAACAAAAAAAAATCTAATGTGTCGACATCATGTGAAAATGTGCTCCATACGTGATAAATGTGTAAAATATGTTTTAAATGTGATAAATTCATATACATCATGCCTTTTTTGTATGGAAAAATATCTTAACGTCATCCCAAAATCCCAAACTGTTTGGCTTGTGAGCCCTTACAATAAAGAAATGTCTGTGTGTTGACCTTGTTACAAGTTTAATGTGTCTACAGTTAACGAGCAGTTCGATTACAGTTATTTTTTTCCCTTCAGATTGTTTATTGTGAGCTGAATGCGGCAGGCGACCGGAGAGATCAGAACAGTGCACCTGAGGCACAGGGAAATGCAAGTTAGCTGGGTTCAGATGAGCACAAAAACAAGAACAGGCAAAAAATGAGGAACATGGCCGTAATGTTTTCACCACAGGAGCAGACTGAATGATCTGGCAGAGACTGGAGGGAAGAACCAGGCTTAAGTACTGCAGCAGCTTGTTGAGTAGATGAGCTTATGAGACGCAGGTGTGCAGGTGAGCTGACAGGAGCTGGCACCTGGTAACCACGTCCAAAGACACACAAGGAAGGGGAAATGAGAGGAAAACAGAGAGAAAGGTAGATGGAAACAACATTCACAAGAAATTAGAGAAAAGTCACATGATTGTGTTGAAGTCCCTCAGATTTTTCTTGTGACCCCCTTGGAGGGACCTCCCAACCTCAGACTGGGAACCATTTCTAAATTTCTGGCTGGTTTTAATCAAAGATGGGAGAACATTCAGACCTCTATGAAACAAAAAATCTTTCTCTAGACTGATCAAACTTCATCATTCCTTATGCTAAGCATGTTCTCTGACCAGGCCAAGCTCACACACTTCACCAACACCGCTGCCAAGATAACACCTCGACCCACACACAGCCTCCAACAGCTCAATCGCAAGGCCATCACATATGTTGCAAACACAATAGCAAAGGACATCACACACCCATTTCACTGACACTTCACTGTTCTGCCCTCTAGATGCAGGTACAGGTCCTTGAGGTGCAGAGGGGCTCGCTTTGACAATAGCCTGGCACCCGCAGCCATAGCAGCCGTACACTTGCTTCTTGTCGTCCTTTGTGTCCTGTTTTCATGTTGCGTTACCTGGCATTATGTGCTGGTGTGTCGTATTTATGCAGTTGTGTTAATTGTTGTACAGTATAACTACCTAACTACCTAAGAATCTAAATCCATGACAACATCCCAAATTGTGGTGTGACTGAGGAAAGTGGAAACTTTTTGACGAGTTTGACTTCCTGTCGCCTCAAACTTGCTGTGATCACTTGTTTTGTATGTCAGTACAGCTGCTCACACAAGACACCTGATTCTGTAGTTCCTCAGAGCAAGGCTCAAGGCCAACTATGTCTGTTTTTCTTTTTTAAATCCTGAAAACTCTGCCATAATAAGTTCCTTTCTTAAAGCATCGCTACACAGTTATTCCTCTCCCTTTTCTATAATTATTTGATAAGACATTACAGATACTATACAAATATTGAAGGATTCTTTCTTCAATAGTAAAACACAGAAACACTTTAAGTTGTTAAAAATGTGTTAATATATGATATTTAGATAAATATTTAATGAAAGACAAAAATGTGGTATATGATAGTGTGTAATACTCACTGTTTTGGCAGCTCTTGGCATAAATGTAAGCTTCTGTATAATGTTTTAAAAGAGTACACATTGTTAAGGCAACCCTCCCCAGAGAGATATGGTTTTTTTTTGTTGTTGTTGTCTTTTTTTAAGTATTTAATATTCAAATCTATTTCTTCTTGAAGACAGATTGAGGCCAGCCTGGAGTCTCTGTCATCTTCCACTCCAAACAAATCATCAGCGGGGGAATAACGACGAGCGGTGTTTCATCTTTGTTATTCCGTTGTCTCTTGCATAATTGACGGATATTAACTTCCCATCAAGCAAGTCTAATTATAATCAATCCTCCAATAAGGCTCAACAATTAAGAGAGCAATTTGATTGGTTTAAGTTTTAACCCCAGAGCCTAATGAAGATGTGCTTGCAAACAAATTCATCAAGTTGATCGTGTGTCACAGTAAACATCTGGAGTGGGATTTTTCAGGGTCTTTGACAGAGCAACGTGTTTTTTCATAATGACCTTGAATGCACTCTTTCTGTTTAAATAAAGTTGACACTCTTAGCTGAAGTGACTTATGCAGAGTGATGTATCATATGTATGCAGAGAGCAGCATCTTTCTCTCTTCTCTAGTTTGCGTATAGATCAATTAGTTATTGCTTTGAAATCACCTTTCATAATAGTTCATTGCTGCTGTGTTTGATGGCTTTAAAACTTCTTTTTTGTTGTTGTAGTCAAAGCAGTACATCACACACAGTGGTTTCAGGGCTGTGAGTCAGGTAACTGAGTTTGGCTTGATATTCAGCACTGTAGAAAAAGCAGACTTGTGATAAATGGCTTGTCATGTTGACTGAAGTGCAATTAAAAGCTATGGTAAATGCAACAAAGAGTAAGCTTTATGTGTAAGAGGATGCTTGAAAAAAAGTTGAATCCTCGAGACCTTATAAAGCTTTCTGATGGAATTGAAGAGGCTATGTAACTTTCAAAAAGCAACAATGTCAGGATTTTTACTTCTCTCTCAAACTGTTTTCTTTAATTCTTCACACCATTATTGTCTCTTTTTGTTTGTAAAAACCGGTGCAATACAAGAGTGCTTTTGAGGAAAGCCTGTTCAAACGTGTGCCCCACTTGAATTATTCCCACTTGAAAGACTAGCGTGTCTTCAAGTGTGGCCACTAGACAGCTATAAACACCTGACATGTCGTTCCACCTTTACTTCCTGAATACAACGTAATATAGGAAGAAATACAGAAGCCTCAACCTCTCTTTACTTTGTTTATCGTGTACAGACAAACTTATATACACACATATATACAATATACTGTACATTTTATAAACATTTAAACAGGAGTAAAATGAGTGAACCTGGACAGGTAGACAGGCCTGGAGCAGACTTAATTATTTTCAAGATCACAATTAAGAGTTCAATTTGTCATCAAAAGGTTTTACACCAGATTGAAGTCATAGATTAATCTTTGCTTGACGCTCTGGTGGTTGCTCAGTTAAAGCACAGCCTGGTGCTGTTTGACACTAAAGGATTAAATGCTTTGCTCAAGGGCACCATTAAGAAGTTTCAATGATATAATCAAGGATTTGAACCAGAAACTTTTGTCTTCCACTGGCCTGCTGAATTTTCATTCTTAAAAATTGCCCACTGATGTTTGCAGCCATAAATCCTCCTTTCACATTTGCTGAAGGACGTTTTCTCTCTGACATATATGATAGATAATCCCACCTTTTGAAGTAAATCCTGCATTGTAGCTTGGCAACCCGACGACTGGAGTACCTGTAAATCCTTGCTTCAGTGAAACTGGAGGGAATAAAAGACAGTGGTAAGGTTTGATGTCAATGGCTCCCTGCTCTCTCAATCAATGCTCCGAGCGCAAATGAAAGATGAAAGGCCGAGAGAGAGCGAGAAGCTTTTTTAGCCAACAAAAGGATCCCTGTGCTTTCAGGCACTCCAGCAAACATTGATCTGAACCACTGAGCCCCCACCCCCACCCCCCGAAACCTCCACAAATGGATCTGATCGAACACACAAACTCGGCTTCAAGTCACATGTTTTATTCATTGTTTGGTGCTGATATCCCCGTTTGTCACTATAGTTAATGATTTTATTACTGGTGGTAAGCAATATTTACATTTATCCAGGAAGGTAAAAAAAAAAAAAAAAACAACTCATACTTTATGTGTTAAATACTTACATGTGCTATTTGTGAGTTATTTTGCATTTCTAGGCTCTTTTAGCTGCCACATTCGCATTTTTATACCCACTTCAGCAAGATAGAGGCCACTATGCAATGTATCTGCACAATACAATACCAGAAACCCTGAGGAGTTTATCACCAAATTGGATTTTTTTTAATTAGTCCCCACACTGTTTGCATAACATGTTCCATGAGAAGATGCATAAACACGCACAAGAGTGAGACGTGATCCACATTCGGCTGCAGTGCAGAGAGCTGTAGCAGCTGATTCTGCTTACTGGCAATGCACCAGTAAAGAAAAGGAAGAACACTGTGAGTCAACGTAAGTTTTAAAACAACAGAAAAAGGTTTTGCAAATGATTTATGAGGGAGAAGACAGTAGGTATACCTTCCGGTGCCGATTATTTTATTATGTATAAATTAAACAGTTTGTTTACAATGAAACATCCACAGGGCACTTTTAAGAAAAAAGAGCAAAATGCAGCAATTTATCATGAGATAAAGGCACTGGATACAAATAATGTTTCAAACAAAACGCAAAACATTTCTACTCAACCATCATCGTCAGCAAAACCCACTGCATTATTTTCATCCATATAGATGTTAAAAACTGCCACACAGTTAACTGAGGTCACCAGAAACTCACTGTAGACAAAGTTCAAGAGTTCAGCTGCACTCTGAAAATCTAAATGTAAATGCGTCACCAGTCCTGGAAATTAAAGGTTGAAATAGAAAATCCAAAAGGGAAACAGAAGTGTAATAAAACTGGTGAAATACGGTGGGTGAAACAGCCTCCCGGCCCTCCTGTGTGCTCACCGTTAAGTACATGGGTTTGCGTGTCATCCCCCTCGCTGGCTCGTCAGATAACAAGGTCCTTCCCAGAGGGCAGCGGGACCGCATGGAAATGGAAATGAAAAGTCTGAGGCTGAGAGCTGCAAGGACACGAGATATGTTTCTCAGGAATGATGCATAACATTCATAGCAGGGAGGAAGGGGGGGGGGTTAGATATCACAGAAGAGGGGGCAGAATTAATATAGTCAGTGGTTTATAGTCTCCAAGTCAAACTACACACTGTAATTACAATGCTTTTTAAGGAACAGTGTGTAACTTTCAGATACAGATGTCATTTGGAGGTACAGTGGCATGTTTATTTTTTCTTCTTTGAGGAAAAAATGTAACATTTTGACTTGAGTGCAATGAGAGAAGAAGCTGTTCAGCTGTTGCACACTGAGAAATGCCAGAAATGAAGGCGCACTGCTTCTGAAAGACTAACTGTGCTACACAGACACATGGATAAAACTCCGACCTCAGTCAAACATGTGAGTTTGTATTGTAATATCCAGCTCATTGTGTCAGCTGTTACCACTCATGAATAGTCAACATATTACCAATAAGAGAGTGAACAGGTCAAATGAGCACTGAGCATCATATGATGGTAACTCTCATACTGTATCTCTACAGGTAATGTCAATGTAAATTAACATCAGTAAGAAGTCTATTCATGCTAGTCATCCCCTGAGTCACTGATTATATAAACACCATCTTGTATAACATACACATGATATATATATATGTGCATGCATGCTCCTCCAGTATGGCTGCCAGTCCTCAAGTGAAATCACATCTTCTTCCTCTTCCTCCATCTTTCCCTCAATTTCCAGACCTGGTGTGAGGCGCTCTGACAGACAGTGGAATAAAATGACTTTTCATTATTTGTGTGTTGATTGTAAAATTAGTGCACGTGGCAGTCATCTGATTTTCACAGCATCTGTCTGCCTGTGAAACTGAAACCAGGCAATCTGTGTGTGTGTGTGTGTGTGTGTGTTAACCATACTGATGTCCTGATGTCCTGTGTTATTACCTGCACTCGAGGGGTATGTTTGTGGTCTTTTCTGTTTGTTTCATAGTTATTTATTCATTCAAATTCTTTCTCTGATACATATGTCTGCTCTTATTTTTCTCATTTGATTTAATGGAATCTCACTACACGATCCTCTTGATTCTCACCTGAAAGCCAAAAGGTTTCTGGTTTGAATCCCAGTCCATGACGAGTGAGCGCTATAAACATCAGTAAGCTTTTTTTACAATCCAACCTGACGGGCCTGGAAATGAGATTGATGTTGTAAAATGCAAATACAGCACATTCTGTGTTCCCCAGCAGAAAACAGGTTTTACTGGAGGACACATGAGGACGTAGCTTCCCCAACTCATGACGACAAATTTTCCAATGGGGGCGATGTTTCATCTCTTCAATCTGCATTAAAATGAACTGGTAAAAGAATGTCATCTTTGCATGATTTGTGACCGCACACATCTCTAAAATGCAATGACTTAGAGGCTAATCGTAGTCTTTTATGAGCTCTTGTTGCTTTGCTTTCTCCACCAAAGTGCCTTCAAACAATGCACTTAAAAACCAGTTGCATCATAGCTTCAGGAAGCATGTAACTGCTGCGTAGGCACTTTCTTCCTCCTTGTGAAAGCTTACACAGTCTTAAATGCCCTTTAAACCTCATTGTGTGATGTCAAACACATCAACTACATGGATGTCAGCGAGAAGAAAAGGAACTAGACGGCTTCTTTTCTTCATCCTGTGGAGAAAAAAAGGCATCTGCAGATGAGGTGTCATGGCCTCCACAATGCCGATTTGATGTGTTAATCCTATTCTCAGCAGCGCTTTCTCCACAGGCAGCTTATGTACATTTCCTCGATTAACACCTCCTTCCTATTTTTGGGAGCTCGGGGAGTCATTTCATGGTAACCACATTTGCTTAATTACATAAGAGAGACAAAAAGAAACAGAGAGAGGGAGAAGTCTGGGAGCTGCGAGGCAGACTGCTGCGCTGCTCTTTAGGTCGGAGACGATGCTCTGACTCGACTCCAAACACAATTAACGCTGGCCGAGCGCCAAGGGGCACTCCAGGCAGATGAGGAGGATCGTTGTGGAGGATGAGGCTGGTGTTCTGGCGCCTGCAACCCTCTGATAACCAGATTTTAACATGAGGATGCTGCTAGGGCTCATTATCTCATCATCTGTGACTTATTTTCAAATGAAGTGGGATAATTTACCTCTCAACAAACTTCCCCTCAACCTGCCTTGTCTTCTTCTGTCTAGTTAGTGGTTTCCTATCCTTCCCAGGCTGACCCAATCCCCTCTCTCAAAACCAAAATCTGTCTTGTGTAGTTGTATTCAATTCTGGTCTATTTGCCGCTTTTGTGCATAAAGAAATTGATCTCTATATCTGCTCTTCTTTCTGTTGGATAGCTGGTCTTTAGTGGGGAATGTAAGATCAACAGGAAGAAAGTAAAGCGTCCATCATAAAATCTTTTACAGATATTGGCCCCAAACTGAAGGCAAAACTCTGAGGGAAGTTCAGTGCGTCAGACTGTTAACTTGTAATATACTCAGCAGAACAACATTTTGATCTGACAGGGGTCTTTGTAAGGCTTTGACAAAAACAGCTACCATGGAATTTTTTACTCTAGCTCTGAGGGACACAAACCAAAACTACCACTGATCGCTGAAACGTTTTCTGCTTTTAGACTTTGCTGGAGCAGCTGGAAATATCTGAAATTGATTTCATGTAATCCACAGCACATTTGGCCAGTTATCCACTAAAACAAACCCCAGCTGTTAAATGGACCCAGAAATGTAGATTCATCACCAATGATATTATTTAATTTCATATAGTCACACATTTACTGTTGGTTCTCAATGATGTCTATCAATTTCTACACTTTACTGATGATATGTCTATCTCCAGTTTCTTATTTAGTTTTGACAAGCACAACATTTGACCCAGGTTTAAGTTTTTGTTTGACTCTGTCATGAAATTGATTTTAAGACTCAGTAATAGGCTGAGACATATATTATTGCAGAAAGTCCACAGACAAATATGTCTTTACAGCAGGAGGAGACAAGACCAAGCAACAAAAAACTTTGAAAACAGGAATCTCAGTTTTCATCTGTAAAAGTACATATTCAGACGGAGCAAAGTATTCAATACTAAAAGAACACAAATTATTTAGGCCCTAAAAATACAAACAAGAGTAAAAGTACTGAGCTACTGGTACTTGGTCCATCAGTCGGCTCCATGCTGAGAGCTGTAGCCAGTCAGAAAGACGACTGGACTTCTCTAATACATTATCTGTCTGCAGGAACACACACACACACACACACAAAAGTACATACTGCATTCAGTCAGTCTTTTCCTGGAAGGATTCACACACACACATGCACACACATTACATTTAAGTATAATGCATTTACTCTCCCCTTTGGCTAGTCTGTCTTGCTCACACACAGACACGTGCACACACACATTTTACTTTTTTAAAATACCAGATTCATGCACATTTTCTAAAAGCCTGCTATTTATTTCCACCAGGCTGCAGCAGAGATATAGAATGAATTTACTTTACAGCATTTTTTATACCTCTGTGCATCTTAAAAAGTTGTATCTTCTGGGGTTTTTAAAACTTTCTTGCACTATGTATGTATGTATGTATGTATGCATGTATGTATGTATATTGTATCACAAATGAGAGGGGGAGCACAGCAGGGAAACGTTTCACTGCCATTGTCTTGACAATGTGTATGTGACAAATAAAAATTTGAACTCTCATGTGGCAGGTAAAGCTCAGACTTTCAAATAATGGAAAGTTACAGGGAGAAAATGAAGTTAACTGCTTCTGTGGGCCAAAAAGTTCAATATGTGTATTTTTTGTTTAATGATTTTTGTTTGTTTGCTTGTTTTAAATCAAATTTTCTCCTCATTTTTAATATTCATGATAAATAAACAGAAAAATTTCTGAATTATTTAGAATAAAAACTGCATTATAGACTTTGGTATCCTCCATGCATACACTCTCTCTCTCTCTCTCTCTCTCTCTCTCTCTCTACACTCTCACACACTCTCACACACACACACACACAATAGTACAAGACTTAAAGCTTTCAGGTAGTCTGAGGAAGAGACAGAAAACTGAGTGCAGGTGGATAAAGAGAAGGATGAGAGATGGAGAGAGGAGGAAGGCACAAGATGGGGAAGATAAAAACTGAGACAGAAAATGAGGAGAGAAGGAAAGAAAATGTACTTGATGGTGATAAAACAGAGGAGCATAATACATAGTGTAATATTGTTCCTTTGGTGATGAATAATATCTCACCTCTACACGTTTTCAGTGTAATGATATAGATTTAATTTGTGTTTTTCTGGCAGAATTCTTCTCATGACCAGTCTTGTTATGATCTTTTCTTATCATTTCCTATTGAAAAAGTTTAATCACTGCATTGCTGTCAAGCTGAAAACAGGCTTAGTTCCTTAAAACCTGATATTTTGGATATTGCAATGCAGCGCTATAAAAAGAGACTGAAATAGAGAGCTAGAGAGCAAAGGGAGAGAGGGAGTCAAATGATTTCTGTTACTGTTTCTAACAACTTTACCTGAGTAAGCGCTGATGCACGTCCAAGCTGTGTGTTCTGGAGAGGCTGGAGAAACAAGAGTATTAATAAAAAGTGATCCCCATGGTGCTGCAGATGTGTTCCTCATTAGTCTCTGCTCCACTATAGAAAGCCAAAATTGATTATCACTGCAACACCTTCCAAACTCTGAGGTCTGTGTTGTTGTTGCTGAGCAAAAAAACAGTCTCCAGACAAACTGAAGCAGAAGGCTGAGAATCGATTTTCCCTTTGAGGGGCTTGTATTGGTGGAATTGCTCCCCTCCTCAAGCCAAAAGTTTATTCTCAAGAATCTGAAGATTGCTTCTTAAGACTTCAGGGTTTGTTTTAAGGTTCTTTTTTGTAAAGCCCAGAGGTTCATGGAAGAGCATGATGGAGTTCCCCAAGGAACCGCCTTAGGGTCCTCAAAGAAGGACATAAATAATGGCATGAAATCATGTTAGTGATGGGTTGATACACAGACAAATGGACCAGATTATCTAAGCATCTACCACTCGGAGGGAAATTAATTTTCCTCATCTCACTGACAAATATGTTTTCTCCTTAAGATATTTGCACCTCTCCTAAACATTCAACATTTGTTCTTCCTTTTTTTTTTTTAGAGTTTAGTGTGTTTGTTAGAGCAGCACTTCCTGCTCAGTAAAAGTCACATTGTGTTGCTTTAACTAAAACAAAAGGGCTCAATCTGATTAAAATGTCGAAATATTTTAAGTTATGAATTCTATATTTAAAGTTTGTCACTTCTATTTTCAGTGTAACCCAGTTGAAGTAAAATAGAAAAAAAAAACAGATTTATTGCTCTGAGTATACAGTAAGACTCAGCTGAGATTACCATCGCCAGAGACAGGAAAGACAAAAGTGGCTGCTTCAGTGTGTGTATACACTATGTGTGTATGTCTGTGTCAGTGCACGGCACACACATACACACCTGTCAGTGTCTCACCTGCTACAAAAACAGAATCTCCAGGGAGCAGCAGTTGTATCCTGAACACCAGCAGCTATATATAATACACATGATTTTCATCAGACTACAAGTGTACAGCAACTTCAATTTGGTTGTTTCATTGTTGACAACAACATCTAGGGATGCGATATTCCTCAATTTTGTTCCACTTATTTTTTCCTATTTCATCATGCCAGTGTCCTTGAAGCATTCTTACTCTCCTTTACATCATGCTGCCCCCACCGTAGGCACACTCCTCACAAACCTGAAAGTCACAAGATATTTTAGGGAAACTCCCTTTACATCCTGCTGCATTTTGCAGGCACCATCCATGACGAGCATGTCATTCAAACTCAACCCCCTGGAGGTCTGTGGCCCCCTTGGTTTGCTCGGCAGGGGTCTCCGACACCTCTGCAAGTGATTGCTGGTGGTCTGTAGTCAGCGGAGGGAGGGTGTCTTATTTCAAAGGCAGAGAAGAGAGAGATTTGTGGGAGCCTTAAAGCCCTAAAGGCAGGCTGGCGCCTCTTATCATCTATCCCAGTCAGAGGAAGCAAAAGCCTCCTGTTGAACCACCCTGTGCAGCAATTATTGTAGAGAAGCAGCCGAGGATGGATGGATGGATGCATGACAGCGTGTCATCCGTCCATCCCTCCATCCATCCATCTGCTTTTAGAGGGAAAAAATGGTGGGGCAACAACAACCAGAAAATAACACAATTTTTACTTTTTTTCCCACATTTTCCACACAGTTTTAATCAGGTGATAATCGGACTGAGCACATACCTGTTCTCCTCAACTTGCCGATATGCTGCTGAATTCCCTGTTTGTACGTGCTGTCAGTTTGGGTAGCTATGTTTGCTCAGCAGAGCAAGTCCAATTTTGCCTGTTGTCTTTGACTCCTGCTGCTTTCATGTTTGGTAATCCTCTCAGAAAGATGCTTGAGATCCTGAAAGCCCCAGAGACTGGAAGCAAAAAAAAAAAAAAAAGCTAGCATCTAGCAGTTAGCTTTTTTTTCCTGGAGCACCACTCCATGATCGTTTTTACCGATTCAATTAAATACCTTTTTGATTAATTAACCACAGCACAATACTGTAATTTAATTTCCCTCTTCACTTTAAGGCCAGTAGCTGTAATATTTTTAATTAACACATCATCTGTTTGTTGAAAACACTAGAACTGTCACATTTACTGTGGTTGGAAGCACTGTTGAGAAATGTTGATTAGCATGTGTGCTGGCACCTGTCCTGTTAAAATCTGCTCAGAACAGAGCCAGCACACTGGAGGTTTAACACAGTGTGTGTTTTTCCCTGTACTGATATCAGGAGCATGAGGCTCCCTCTATCACACTTCGCTCACTGGTGCAGATTTGACTGATTCAGACAAAGAGCAGGCCTTTCTCAAATGTCATATGAAGTTCTATTTAAGTGCTGGAAAGGGCAGAGAGTTACAGATTTAAGTTTTAACTGTGGGCAGGGTGAAATGGTTCTAATTAGCAGAAATGTATCTGTACCACCAAGAAAGTTTTGATTTACACAAGCTGAAATTTTTTGGCAGTCTCTGCTTCACCAGAGAGTCACACATTCTGGACTCACTGTGAGCTAAACAAGACATTTAATTTCTCTGATTATATAATTTGTTTCATAAGTTGTTGAATTGTTGGATTTTGTGGATCAGCTTTCTGCACCCTGATTTTTTATTTTTTATTTTTTTTGTTATCACGTTTTACACCCAGGAAGCAACTCTGCAGTACCTTCTAGAGTCTGAGGGGCAACTGTGGGAGGAAAAATGACGCAAACACACACTTACGCAAGTACAAAGACGAACACACACGCTTGCTTTTAATGCTAACAGGGTGCTGCTGGATGTGCTGTAGGGTGGTGGTCAGGCCTGGACAGAGTGTTCCATGTGAGGTGAGATATTACACAACTGATTCAGATACATAACGCGAGGCTGAGCAATCCTGGGAGAAAAATAACCAACAATGAATTGATCATAGTAAGAGGCACTGTGTGTGTGTGTGTGTGTCAAAGCCTCATATATCCCATGATCCCAACCCTGTGTTCCAGACATGGTGTTATTACCTTTGCCAAGGAGGTTATGTTTTCACCTGGGTCTGTTTGTTCATTTGTCAACAGAAATATACAAAAAGTACTGAAGTGATTTGCACCAAACCTGGTGGAGGGATGGAGCATAGGCCAGGGAAAAAAACATTCAGTTTTGGTGTGGAAAAGTTTTGGTGGCAAATGACAGGTGTACAAAATGCACCACTGTCATACCAGAGAATGAGGCTCACATCCACAGCCCCTGTAAACCTTGACCAAAGGGCTCTGTTGCATAAATGGTTGCATCAGTGGTTAAGGTTCAGAAAGATGGTGGTTTTGGTTTAATCTAAATAAACAGGTTATGTCTAAACATAACCATAAAACTGTTTAATAATGCTTTAGTTGTTATAGTTGGATATTGCACTGCAAGATCAGATACAGAACATTTTACTGATACGTTCTGTATCAACATAAAGCACTTTCCAAATACATGACTTAATAACATTTCCTCATCACATTAATAGAAAACATAATCTAGTTACATTTCCTTTAAAACATATTCTTTATTGTATATGAATGTAGTTTCTAAGAGACAGGGCTGTAGAGCTCCATTGAAAACACATTAATGAGCCTCACTGTTGCAGTGGGTGACATTGGCTTCATTACCATGAACAAACACACACTAGTTTATTTTGACTCAGTCCCACATACACCATCCTGCTGCCCCAAATACTCACTAGAGCACCAAATGTGGATTAATCTGCCGCACAAAATAGTCCCCAACAAATGCACAACTTCCTCATCTCTGAGTTTGCAAAAAACTACAGCTATTTCAGGAAGTTACTGAACCTTTTTTTAAAGTCAATCAATACATTAATGATATGGTTACATGAATAAAAACATGGAGTGTAGTGGACATGGCGTACTAGACCTTCGTTGCCATGGTTACAGTAATAGACATGCAGTAAAGCTTGTGGAATGATCATGATTTATTCATTTTTTATTTTATTTTTTATTTTTGCAAGAGGACAGTCTCATCAGTAGGAACCAATTTTAGTCTTTACATGGCAGCCGTTCACAATAACAAAGATGTAGAATATTACCAACCTTATCCTTTAGAGAAAGAGAGAGCAAAGGAAGGAAAACTGGCACTCAAAGTGAGAAGGGATTGCACAAAGACAATTTACTGTAAAAAGAAATTGTAATAGAGTTAAAGGCCTGTTTCAACAGGTTTTTTTGGCTGACAAAAACTGACCAAACCAGAACTTCTGATGATCATAGACGATTAAAAGTTGTATCAGATGTATACACTGTACTGTACTGTATTAAAGAGAAAGAGTGAAGATGAAAGATAGAAGTGCACATCTATGAAGACAGAGAGAAAATGAGCCAGAGAGAAGGAAAAACGAGACAGACAAGAGAGGAGAGGAGAAATGAAGTAGAAGCCTACCTCCATCAACAAAAGAAGAAAAATGAACTTGACAAAAGCAGCAGAAACGTGAGAGAGAGCCACATCCACGAAGAAAGAGCAATAATTAACTGGAAAGAAGAAGAGAGCCAGGAAAGGGCAGAAAGGTCTGCATTTATTAAAAAAAGAAGAGGAGAGGAAAATAAGATTGAAAGAGCAGCAAAAAGAAAGAGAGAAAGGGAGGTCTGCATTTATAAATTATTCACAAAGATGGATATACCTGGCTGATAGATGGCTTTAAGACACAGGTAAATACTTAAAGAGAGGAAAAAGGAGAAGTTTGTGTCCAAAGAAAATGAAAATGGAAGAGGGAAAAATTGATCGAAAAAGGGCTGATGGAGGAACGAGATGCTCAGTGTGGGGAAAAAAGAGAACAATGTGATTTGAGGAGAGAGAAGTGATGTCTCTGCGTGGAATACAGATGCTAATAGATTAGTTGCATCCAGAAGAAAAAAGAGGAGGAAGACATCAGCGTACAGAGAGAGAGATTTCTAGGTTGTTCAATGTAAAGCCCTGTTTGTATGAGACCAGTATTATGTCTGGATTTCAAAAAGTAATGATTTATCCCCTAATCTCTGTGGAAGGTCAGGACTTTTCTCCCATGAATCATCATGATGAAAAGGCTTAAAACAGTGATGGTAAATGTCAGCTTGTGTCCCTCAGAATCAAAGAGCAAAGCTGTCTCATATTGTCTTTAAACTGGAATATTGGAATGGAAATTATCTTAAATTAAAAAGCTCAAATTAAACATCCATATAAATCACAAACGCATTTTGAGCTTTGGATAAACTATGTTGAGTTGAAATGTTTAAGAGTTGGTGTGAGAGTGGTGCCAGGAAAAAACAGGATAAAGATGAATTAAAAGACTATTGAGAAAACAAGAACTACAGATCTAAAAGTCAAACATGGTTTAAAAGAATCTTATATAAAGGATCTGTTTGAGAAGTGTTGACTGACCTGACTTTTCCTTCTGGAAATCCTTCAAAGTTACATCCTGTTGCCTGAGTGGTTTTTAATGACTAGTGTGACGGTTGCTGTTTTGTTTGTCATCTGAATCTGCATAGCTCGACCTAGAATGAATTTCTCTTTGGTCTGATACTAGCTCACACACGTGTTCTTAACTACATGCACTCTGTATAGTAGATAATGAACCAACCAGCAGCAGAGGCTGAAAGACTTTGTCTGCAGCTCGGATACAACAAACAGTCCAAGACAGCCAAGTTCATCAGCGGCACACAGCTGTATCCTTCACTGTTGTGAGTCATTTTTGGGATGAATTCTAAGAAATGAAAAGGAAAAGACATTGACCAAAGACTCTCTGTGGTTTGAAGCAACTTTTCCCCTTTTTATTGCTACTACTGAGGAAACTGATAACAAAAGCTGCAGCTTAAGGGAGCTTTCACACCAGGGACCCAGGCCCAGATCTGAGTACACTTTTGTTAGTGTGAACACTGTGCTCTGTACCCAGGCACGGACCAATGAACTGAATGAAAGGGAGGTTTCAAGTGTGGTTCATGTGTACTTCAGTATCAGGTGTGAATACAACTGTACCAAAAGACAAAAGCAGGCTGCTATTATTCTTTGTGTGTATTAACAGATTGCAAACCAATGACATGAGAGAATCCAGTGTCTCAAACTCAAAATGACTCATTCATTTCGATAAAACGCTCACCCGAAGCTAAGAAAGTGTTCTAGCTTCCTGGTTTGCTTCCATGTTGTGTGGTCCCCCTGGCCATATGCAGCAGAGTTTCATGCACCTGCTTGGTCCCACTCAACCTGCAGACTTTACATTGGAGTGACATCATGCACTTTGAAATTATTTTTCTTGTCTCTTGTTTTATGAATATAAAACCTCCACAAAACTGCAAGTCGGGATATCTTAGCGTCTGCTGCATCAATTATGTGTATTCATTTTAATCTGTTCTTTCCCCCCAGTTTTATAGAAACTTGGCAGTAGGGTGCATAACTCTGGATGCTCACAAATGTTCTTCTCTCTTGTCATGACTGGCCCAACCCGACAGACTAACGCCACGCTGTGTCTTCATGAAACTCTCCCCTAAATACGCTGCAGCTACAGGACCAGTGATGCTTGTAAAAAGGCTGCACTAGTCTATTTTTCTCCCTCAGCACTGACAGGTACACCAGCATTACAACCACAGCCAACTGATCTCAATGTTGAATGTTCATGGCTTTTTAGTTTTCTGCTTGTGACAGCTTGTAAGCAAGTAAGAGCACAGTGCAGTTTAATGCAAGACAAAGAACAACGTCCGAATGATGGGTTTGTTTCTGTGCTTCTCTGGCTGCTTGTTCTGGGAGGACCAAGAGTCCAGGGCAGAGCCAGGACCTGCTGGAGGAATTACAACTCCCAGCTGGCCTGGGAGCAACCAGTTATCCCCGAGCAGGAGGTGGAGGACATTAGCTGCCGGGGGAGTAGGGGAGACATTTGGGCAGGAAAATGGATGGATGGCAGGGTAGTTTAAATGTTTAAACAGGTTCATGCCTTGTAAAGTTTTGCTGGGAGGCATTGTGGGATATAGGAAATCACTAACTGAATTAAAAGTTTAGGGAAGGTGAACAAAATAAATTACACTTCACTGCAAGAAAAAAGCTCCACTGAAGCATCACACATGGATGATATACAACAAAGGAGATTGTGCTGGAAGTGAAATGTGCTTCAGAACTGTCTTCTGCAGCTTCTACTGTTACCTTCATTTTTCATTGCATGAAGACAGAAGCCAAACATCTACTGTAGAAGAAAAGATAACACATCACTCATTACACTGGTGACAGGTGGATTCTCAGTCTTATCAGCAGACACTTTTCCTCTCCAAAGCATGAAGATTTTACATCACAAACTAAATAAATGCACCCACATTAATCCCCACTATTACTGGACATTAAAAGAAACTAATTATCTCTAAAGAGGACTGAAAGAGAAACTGATAAAACAGCATGAAAGCAATCTTATGTCAGTGAAACCGTGTGAAGGGAGAAACGAGAAAGAAAAGGAACTGAAGTACATTGTGTAACATCACCACATATGATTCATGTAGTATTACTGTCAGCTCTTGACGTGATGCATCACGTCCTCTGCTTTATATTCTGCTGAGGGCATCCATCTCATTTTTCAATCCTCAACCTTGAAGGAGGGGAAGATGGATGCCAAGGCCTTCCACTGATGGAGCTGAATGAAAACTGAACAGCGAATAAATATAAATGTATTTATTTAGATTTACAAACCATTTGCAGTCTGTCTTGGCTTTGCAATAAGATCAGTTATACATGCATATTTTTAATACATTATCAGCATTGTTAAAATCTACATTTATCAAGAGGTGACAGGTGAATATTGACAGTTTGAAAGCTATTCTTATCATTCCTGCAAGAGGAATAAAATCCATCGGTCATCATTTCCAGGAAATTAATGGCAACCGTTACTGATGTTATTACGCTATTACCTGCAAATATCTATTATGTTAATGGTACTTTGTTTTTAGTGTCCTGTCTTTAGTCTTTTATCGATTGTGTGGGTCGTGCTTTTGGTTTCAGAGGGTTGTTGTGCCAATGAGAGGCTGCTGCTCCTGAAAAATTAGCAACAAGATCCAAAATTTAGAATAATAAGTTGTTTAAATCAAAAACTGGTTAAAAAATGGATCTCTGAGGATGAAAACCTTTTCAGGGGAACAATCGCACACATGGTAAAGAAGTTTACACAAGCAACACATTACTATCATTAATATTTTCAGGGGGTTTCAAGTCCCAGAGCTTTCACACCTCCACACAAGATGGCCAGCCTCGTAGGAAGGACGAGGAGGAGGAAGAGGAAGCTGCACTCTTCCTCCTTTCGATAGCGCTGAGGCGAGGAGCAGATGGTGCGAGAGATTGGAAACATCGTCTGGAGTCGGCCAACCCTGGGCTAATGGCAAGCTGTGCTGGCAGCGCTGTGTGAGTGTGTGAGGGGTTGGAATTGTCTTACTGTGCATAGCTGGCTTGCTAAAGTTCATTACTGTATGTGTGTGCATGTGTGTGAAGTTCAGAGTCCTGCGTGTGTGGCTGGATTTTTTAAATTTCAGTGTGTGTTCATGTGTGTGGGGCTTTCAAAAATTTGTTTTTGTTTGTGCAAGAGACACTAATGAAGAGATAAACAGGGATGTGAGGCAGAGTGTTTAAGTGTCATTATATTTATTCAAAGATCGTCCTTAAACCCTGTTAAAGCTCCAAAAGCTTCAATGCTGCATTAATCATAATTTTCTGGATTCAAAATAAACATTTAAAGTGTCAGTGTGTTAGACAGTAAACAAGCCAAAGGAAGTAAACAAGAGTAAACGAGGAAGAAACAGAGGTAGTTTACATGTCACCATTAAACTCTCCTCCTGTGATGTATCCTCACAAGCTCACTAAACGAAGTAAATAACTTCAATAGAGCCAATTTGTCACACACATTCATCCCTCCCTGCCGCCTCCGCCTCGCTTGTTTTCTGAGGGAATGTGGGCTCTCAAGTTCAGCTGGGGTTCAGATAACGTGAACAGACGAGGTTCCCATCTAAAAGTCTTTGCAGGAACCACACTACGTCAGAGTTCACCTTCCCTTTTCAGAAACAGACTTTGACTCTTTGATCTAAACTAACTGAGGATGTTCATTACTGTTGTCAGCAGCTACCACATCACCATTAAGCCAATTATGTTGTTGTGGTAAACTTAATCTTTTTCTGGATTGTATTAAACACTGCGTTTATTTATCACATCAAGTTTAGTCTGAGGTTTGCATCCTGAGTCTTGGCTATGTTTATTTATATGTATGTTTCGAATGCATGAGGTTAGAATATGCCCTCTGAGCAGCCCTTCTTCTTCAGGGCAGCTATAGATGCCACAGCAAGGTGCAATCACAACCAGCTGTTTACCCAGCTGGTTAGCATGCTAGCTTCAGTAGAAGAAACAAGTGGAGAAGAACAGAAGCAAAACAATAGCTGACATTACCAGTGGAGACAGCTCTTGGCGAGTAAAGGGACATTTCCTCTAGACTGGTAAGTAAACAGCTGTTTATATTAATGTTGGCGATGTAGCAATAGCAAAACTTACAAATACCTTCTGAAATGTACTGTAGATTAAATCTGCTAATGAAGACAGTGTGATGTGGCTGAAAGAAAATGATAGTAAGCATGCAGGTTGGGAAAGACCTGCATGATATGAACAAGTTATGGTTGAGCAGGGTTCAACTTGTCTGACATGTCTGACAGCCAAGTCACAGCAGGAACTGAAGGCACAGTGATAACCTGCTCTCACATAGTGACTGTCTTGGAATAATATGATTCCCAGCATTAAGGGAGCAGTTGTTGTTTTATTTGGAGCATTTGCTTTTGTGACTGCCCTTAGAGAAAACATAACAGCATCAGTGAAATATATGTACAGTTCTTCATGTGAGGAATAACCTGTATAAGTACCAAATGTGAGTACCAGATGTGGGGGTGGATGTGTGCACTTATATCAACATTTCTTTTACTTTAACAATGAATAATGTTTCCGTTCTGATCTTCCGCCATAACAAAGTAGTTTTAGGTGCCTAAATATACCAGGAGACCTTATCCATTGATAACAAAGATATGAACCTGCACAGATAAAATACTTCCTTTGTTATTTTGGTTATGAGAACATGGTGTTCCTTTCTGATTTAAACCCTCAGAGGCAGCAGTTCTGCTAATGTCAAGACAAAGTGAATTGTCAACAGCTGCACACTTAACACCTCACTCCTTTTGAAAGCATTTATGTAGACATAAAATCCCAAACATCATAATCCATCTTCTGAAGTATTACAACATTTTAGAGAGAAACAGATGTGACACAAAGTGATTACAAAACAGGATGGGCATCTATGTTCACCTGCTCTCTCTGTTTAATGATGGCACCCATCCTCCTTTGTCTGACACATCCATGTAATGGAGGATCATGAATGCTTTATGATGGTGTTCATTACAGAGCTGCCCAATAGCTGCCATTTTCCTTTTAAAGTGGGAATAAACTGAATCTTCGTCACCTCCTTGCATCTTTTTTTTTTTTTTAACTTGACAATTCAGTCCAGACCTTTCACATATAGAGCCATCAAACTGTTGTCATTCAGTATTATCAGAACCAGATGGAATCAGTGATTATGGTAATGTAACAATCAGCGATGAAAATAACAGATAATAGTTTAATTTTTATACTTTTTGCACAGTGTGCTATTTCCCTGTACCTTTACTTGAATTATAAGATTTTTCAGTGTTTTCCAACAACCCCTTTGTTTTAATAAAAAAACCTTTCAGAGCCCACAGTGTTCACGATAAAGAAAAGTGCAGTAAGTGTTTTTGATTTAAGGTGACAAGTTTGAGATAACAACCTTTCACCCAACCACAACAACATGTACGCTACCGGTGGAAATGTGGGAATAAATGAATCAGTGCGGGAAACCACACTCTGAAAACTGCGGATCCACTGACACTCAAAACAAGCTAACGTACACACGATAAGGTTTCTTTCTGAAACCAGAAACATTCCTGGATACAGTGTTTGCAAGCATGAATCATTTATGATCATCATTTAAACAAATGATGGAATTAAAAAACAACATGACTCAAGAGTTCATCTTGAAGATTCCTCAGTATGAAAACCACCCAAAAGGTTCCTTGACTCTTTTTAGTTTTACAGTGTGGAGCCTGTTTCAGGAAATGCCAGGGCAGCTGGGAGATCCTGCAGAGATAAGTGGCACCAAAGGCACCGCTGATGTCACCGGCTCTGGACTGAGAAATCTCCGCCCTCCCTCCCTTCACCTCCCTTCACCTCCTCCACCGACAGAGAAATGCCAAGTGAGGAGTTTTGTTCCAAAACAAGGTAAAGCGACTCAAGAAAATCCCAGAGTACAGTAGCACTTCACTTTTTCTTTATGTTGTGGATTTTATTTGAATCACAAGACACAGTAAAGTGACCCCTCATTATTTACTGACTGACTTTGCTGGTTAAAATAAGAATGAAAATGAGGCATAGAAGAATAAAAACATAACATGAGTGCATGGTAGCTGTTCAGTAGTCAGATCATGGGCTGATAAAGATATTTGACTAATGCTGTGATGGTGTTTGTATTCACAACAGAGTTCAGATCTCTACCAGTCTTAGCATGGAACCATCTCCTAGTTCCCCCCAGGACACAAAAACAGATGGATGAGAGTGGAGTCAGTGTTTTTCTTGAACTATTCACCAAAGCAAGGAAGGATATGTAAATGTGACTGTATATAGTAATACAGGTGAGATGTATGTGTATGCCGAGGCCATGTTATTGCCCGTGTTCAACTCCCACACAGGGCCCCAGTGCATTGTGGGTGAGGGGGTGGCAGAGCACAGCCATCTGCTGCAGGGTAGCAGCGGTGTTTTATCTGGGGAGAGAAAGAGTGAGGAAGAGAAAGAGGGAGGCAGACAATGGGGAGAGAGAGAAAGACAGAGGAGGACAAAAAAAGAAGAAAGTGAGGGGGAAAAAGAGAGACAGAAAGTGGCATTTCATCAGAGTCAGGAAAAACACTGCAGACTTTTTGTTGGTCAGAAAATTTGAATTGCAACTTTTTAACAAATATGTCAGGCAGACAAATAATTCAGTTCATCGTTATCAGCCCTCTCGTCCATTTGTATAACGAGGAATGAGATTTTCTTCTCTTTTTTCTTTGTGAATATTTGGATGAGAGTGTTATGTGTAGGTTGTTTGTGACAGAACACAACCAAAGCATTCCAGTGAGACCACTGCGTTGGCACAGCAGAGGTCCTGACGCACTGGGCTCCGGTATAAAAACACAGGATCGTCCAGCAACAAAGTTGACTCTGTCATGACTTTTGCCACAATGCAAACTGACGTCATCTGCCAACTCACTGCACGGTCGCTCTGTCAAAGGACACTGTGATAACTTTCCAGTCGTGTAAAACTTTGTCCATCCCCAACAATGCAGCACAATACAGCTTTGACTTCCCACAAATGATCCTACATGTTGTTAATGACATACTACATGTATGTCTGTGATTGTATGGATATCTGGGACTTTATCCAAACCCAACAGGTCCTGACAAAATACTGGATTCCAGGTGCATCCAAACCATTTTGCAGCATCATACTTCATCATACTACAGCTATTATCAGTAGAAACAATGAAGAGACGTCTCTCTTTCTCTCTCTCTGTCTGTGCTTTGTCTTTGTCCATTTGTGATCAGCCGGTGCAGAACTCTACTGAGTATTTGTTGGCGTTTGTTTCAGTCTTATGTAAAAGCACTAAACTGTAGCCAACATTTGCATTATCCAACAGTAATGATTTTTGGAAATATTCTTTGCATTTTTTTTGTGGGCCTCATTTTTTTAATGGACTTCTTGTTCATTGGATGTTTTTCAGTGCATGTGAAGATTAGGGGGGTAAGTAGCTGACATACACCCAATTCCTTTTTGTGCTTTTTTGAAAATCTACTTGTAATTCAGAAGATGAGGAAGAATGAAGAAAAGATAAAAACACAGAGAGAGACAGAGAAGGAGCGAGAGACCTAAAAACAGAGAGAAAGAGAGAGACAGTGAGACAGAGACAGAGGAGGTCCTTGGCAGAGTCTTGTACAGCTGTTGAGTGCTGTCACAGTGTTCAGGAAGGCCAGAACTATTATCTATGATCACACACACACACACACACATATACACACAGGGGGGATTAAGCCAGCGACAACACTTTGAATAGGTCTCCACACTGTCTGATTGGACACAGACAGGAGGCAGTAATTCATCCCCTTTTAGTCGTGTAAACATGTGTTCGCCGAGTTTCTCATGACAAGTGGATGTGAAGTCCAGGCCGGTGACCAACTTTCTGTAACACAACAGCTACACATACTGTACTGTATGCTGGGTGAGAGACCACTTATCCACTGTTTACAATGCCATTCTAACATTAAGTGCGGTTACAGACACCAGTATCACACCCCAAAATAGCTTAGACCTGAAGAAGCTCTTCACATGAATGTCTAAACTTCTAAAAACTCTAGTCCAGATATGGGATCAGTTCTCACACATTTACATGTGTTAGCATTTCTTTTAGTTTTCATAGCTGATGACAGTTAATCAGCATCATTAAAAGCATCATTTGATAATTATTTATTAAATTGATTTGTATTAATACAAAGTAGTCATGAGATTTGATGAAAGCTCATCAAACTGTGCACATATTCCTGTCCTATCATCTACAGTATGTCTTAAACAATGAGAAACGAGTACAAAACACTACCATGACCACGCTGACCTCTGAAAGGAAACCCAACATGACACGGTCTGTAATCGTGGCAGCGTCACGTCACATCATCCAGTTTTTAAAAAAACTGCTGCGGCAGAGAACAAAAATAAGCCTCGTCAGAGGAGTTTCTCTTGGTCTGAAGCGGGGCCAGGGGGGTCACTTACCCTCATGATAATTTCATATGTCTCCAGTCTGACCTTGTGTGACCTTCTGAACAAGCATTACAGTAGGAAATAGCTGACAACCCCCTTGAATTCTGTGCCCTGTCACAGAAGACACTGCATTAACCGTAAGACAGAATCTCCTCAGGATGACAGTTAGGTATGCAAATATTCTGTAATACTTCTGTTTCTGTTGTCAACAACTCACAGTTCCATGGAAGAGCAGCTCCCACAGGTATGATGGTTTATTAATATTCTCCATATGTATGTATGCTTCTTTCAACAAAGAACATTTGGAAATATACAACCTTTCTATGTTATGAGGTCAAAACTCTTTATTGATGCATTCTTAACGGAGCCTTCATAAAAAATTGCTCACTTTTAATGTTTTTTGCTCTTCCTGAAATGCTAGTCTTAATCTAGAATATGAAGCTCATATAAATTCCATAATAATCACCATAATAACTGATTTCATATCCCTGCCCAGTGATATACATAAAATAATAAAGCAATTTTAATAACTGAATAATGTGGTGTGCAAAATCAGAAAAGAGACACAGCTGACGGAGACATGCACTGTATGTAGCCTTAATGTGTTAGAATAAAAAGAAATGAAGTCAAAGTGGATTTTTTTTTTACTTTCCTGTCAGATTTTAAAGAAAAGAATGTTTCTTTGTTATCCAAAGAAAGAAGACAAAGTATTGACTGAAACTAAAGCTGAATAGACCTGTCAAACACAGATGTTCCTTACAGCATAATTAGCTGCTAGAACAGAGGGATCAGTAATGTTAGCGGTAAAATGTCTGATTTTCCAAAGTCCAAATGTCTGCTGTGAAAAAGGTTTATGAACTGGAGTCTTTATGGTCAAAGATAAAACAAGAGTAATCTAATGCCAGCAGCACTATCAACACTCAGGTTGTTAAGCTGTATTCAGAGAGGCATGGGAAGTCTCAGATGGAAAAACAGCAGATGAGTTTTTTGTGTGTAAAAACATTCATGACAAGAAACAGTTCATGTTCTTAACCATAGTTCTTTTTAAGAAATAAAATGACCTCAGCTGCTATTGTTACTACTGTTACACTTGACTTGAGGCCATTTGTTAAGTATCGTGAATGGATTATTAAACCACTGCAAGCAGGGATAACCTTTGCTTTTACAATTCAATCATCAGGCAAATATTTAAAAAATTAAATCTGAATTTAATATCACTCTATTAATTATGCAGTTACCTCTTAGAAGTGTCTGAATCCTGTTGAATTTGTTAATCTTCATTTATTTCTGATAGCCTGGATATAATGTCTTTTGATGTCTGAAGACCATTAAATTAAATGAGAGGGTACAAATATTGACTGGGATTCAATTAATTTCCACTTCAATCCTGAAATCTGTTTAAAACTGTGATTTCACCCTGAAAGAAACCTGGACTTCTCTTGTTTTGGAAATGGCCCCTTATGTGTGCACATTGCCTGCAGAGTTGCCTTCCTAAACGTTGGCAACAACTTGTCTATAAAGGTTTTGGGGTATTGAGTTACATTCCCCTAATATCGTGGTCTCATTGTGCGATTGCATAAGAGTCACGTCATGCTCAGGGCATGGGGCCGCCTCAGCTTTAACGTGGTGTTATTTTCAAACTAGCCTGGTCATGCCGACGCGTATTTTTGGGCCGCTGCATATTAAATTTAGAGCTGTCAGCACCGCGTCACCCGCCAAATCCCTCTAGAGAGAAAAATAAAAAGGAGAACAAGTCATATTTCAGGAGAGGTGGTTCAGTTCAACAGCATTGGGCCGCTTGGCGACTGATCCTAAACTTAACCTCAAAACATCAAACTCCATTTTCTGAACGACTGATCAGGGCTCAGAGGATCTGCTGCTGCTTGAAATGACTACACAGAAACATAATCTGGAAGGAAACTCTGCAAATCTGATTGCAAACAACTGTTTAGTGGGTAAGAATGAGGAAAAACAAGATGTACAGTCTTCATTTAACAGCTTGGCAAAGGTCAAGATTTGCATATAAATGCTGCAGCAGCAGGCCTTGATATGAGTACATAGAGCATTGATATCTGAACAGAATGAATGAAATGCATTTGATGCCAGAGTTTTAAGCCTCACAATAAGTTTGTCCTTCGTTAAGTTTACACCATATAATATGTATCTCTGCTGCATGCGTCATCTGGTCTGGTTCAATATGACCACACAGAATAGGAACATTCACTCCAATACATGTTATTTATCTGACCTTTGTGCAAGCAGAGAAGGTCACATGCTCATTTTTCAGTGCCCATGTGCCTCACATACAGTTACATGCAGTTGTACTGGTATCCAACCAGTAAAATCATTGTCCTCTGCCTCTGTTTGTGCAGTGATTTGCTCTCTTGTGTGTGAACCCATCAACCTTTGGGGCACAAGCAGCTCATTTCCCTCCCCAGTCAGCCTTCACAGCCTGATGCTTGGAGGCTCTGCTGCTGACAGCTCTTGCATGTCTCGGTGTAAAAACAGTAGCTGTTACAGATCACGGCAGGCACGCTGGGGATTAGGAAGATAGTGATACCTGTCCCCATGACATAAGCGTGAACTGTCATGAAAACGATTGACGATGTAACTGTAGATTTACTGTTCAGTTCTTTCCTTAATTCCACGTGTCCTCCTGACCTTGAATCCTGAAAACCTTTTTGTTTCAGCTTCATCTGTGCTGCTTTGGAGATACGTGGTTTTCATACAGCAGCCACAGTGATGAAGGCTCATTTTTAACTCACTAATGCCTCCTCTTCTGTGGTTTGCTGTATATGGGTTCATGCAAGGACAAGGAAGGCAGCTGGGTGCCAGATGAGAACGGTAATTAGGCCGGTATCCACCGGGCTTTGGTTACAGGTGCAGATCTGCCTGCAGGGATGAACAAAGCTGTCAATGGAAAAGATCATTCATGCTGAAACAACAGAAAGGAGGGAGGGGGAGGCTGGCCGGCTCCTGCTACAGAGAGCCAGAGCCAAGACAAGATAAATCGTTCTGAGTGGCATTGCGACAAGCCGAAAGCAGGCGTATAAATCATTTTCCTGGGTGCTTTAAGAGCAAATGTAGAGGCTTTGATTTTAGCAGGAGAGCCTCTGCATAGATACACACCATGCTGCCCAGCCACTGAACTACCTGCTGATAGTGTTGTTTTTAATCACAAGTGTTCAAATAGACAAGAGGGGCTTCTCATGTGATGCTCACTCTTCTCTAGTGGAGCACAATACAGAAATGATGCAGAATTGCTCTCTCGCTGGGTTTTAAAGTGATGCTGAAGAATCTCAAAAAGTGGTTTTAAACAGTTCTGGCCCACACGGAGGCTGCTGGTTTGCTATTGGCCTACTGCCTGGTGAAACACACACACTGTAGGATTTCACTGTGTTGCTTCACTGTCTCTTTAATGTGACTTTGATTCTATTTTTGCTTCCATCTTCGGCTGCATATTTTCTCTGCAGTGTTTATGTTTGCAAAACAGCTTCTTAACTGGTTAAGTTCATTTAGTGCTCCAATAATAAAAACTGGAGTAAATTTCAAGCTTTTGGTAAGTTTAGCGTACCATCTCAGGTTATTATAAGAGAGTAGGAAGTAGAGCGTAACACTGTTTGGCCACAGCTCTGTGCGGACATCTGTCCACATAGATTTCCTGGTTGAGGATCCTTCGTTCCAAGAAAGGTAAATTCTTAATGCAACAGCATACAAGGATATTAATAGTGCGCCTCCAACTTTATGTCAACAGTTTGGAAAAGGCTTTTTCCTGTTTGAACATGACAATGCCCTCATGCACAAAACCAGGTCAGCAAGAAGTGGTTTTCCCACTGGTGTTGTGAAAGAACTTGATTGGCCTGTGCAGAGCCCTGAACTGATCACAAGCCAGGTCTTATCACCCAACTTCAGTGTTGGACTAATGCTCTTGTGGCAGAGTGGGAGCAAATCCCTGAAACCAGGTTCCAAAATCTGGTAGAGAGCCTGAAAACAGAGTGGAGGCGGTTATAGCAGCAGATTAATGCCCATGGATTTGGATATGTTCAACAAGCACACACAGGTTTCATTTATGGTTGTCCACATACTTTTGGTCATATGCAGTTTTCAAACACAAAGGAGCATTTAAGAACATTTTTCTAACATACTTTGATTAAGTAACTTTTTAATGCTGGACTTACCTTAAATTGAGTATTTTTGTACTGCAGCATTGGTACAGTTACCTCAGTAAAACCTCTGAGTACTTCTTCCACCACTCATCTTTAAACCTGTTTTTGCCCGCTGAGTGTTTCTTACCCTCTGCTCCTGTACAGAAGAAGCAAAGACAACACTAATGACAATCCTAGAACCCTTTATTTTTGTGGACATATCACCCTTTGAAAAGGACCATTTCAGATGCTACAGTAGCAGAAGATGTGGCCTTTGAGGTTTGTATGCGAAACTCCATCCTTCCATTCATCATTCATGCTTGCATCTTAAAGTGTCCACTTGCCCTTGGTGTTGTCCTGCAGCTCTCATTGTCACATGCACACTCATGCATTACAGACGCGCACCATCTCTACACTCCACTATTAAAATTTCGACAGGTTTGCTCACAGTTTTAGATGTATTTACATCCTTTGTTGCTCTGCAATGCACTTTGCAAGCAACCCGCTTTTTGTTAAAAGCACTTTGTCGATAAATTTGACTTCCCTCGACACTCAATACTGAGTCCATTAAGCCGCAGAGCCATGGGGCTACTCTGTGCGCAAGGGCCACTGGTTCCAGTAAGGTATATCTGCTGAACTCTCATTAGCAAGCATCATACGTAATTCTGGCACGTGTAATGCCATTAGAGGGGATTTGGCATCTGATAGTTGAGTAATGGGATTAGCTGGGCGGTAAATCTCCAGGACCAGAACTGTAGGTCTTCCCCACTCAAAGGAAGACAGATAGACACACAACCCAACCTGCCTTTTCCACATGAGCATAATGCAAGTCATCCCTTTGTCATGGCTGAATGCTTACTCATGCATGTACTCCTTTTATTTTAAGGCACTTTTTTAAGGAAGCTACACACTTACTGTTATCGTCGAGGAATGATCTGCATTTTTGCATCATGACAGGCTTTCCTGTCCACATTTGGTTTGACTTTTTAACCAGTGCTGTTGCTATTCTTGATAGTATTGGTCTTACTTATTATACTTATTATATTTAGAACTCTGCTTTTGTTCTAGTGTCAGACTGTTGGCTGGTCCTCCAATTTGTTCCAGACTGAAATATCTCAACAACTGTTCCATGGATTGCCATGATATTTAATACAGACCTTCATGGTTCTCAGACAATATATTCCACTGTCTTGGTGAACACATGGTCTTTCCCTCTAACACCTGCAACAGGTTGGAACTTTCATGCTCCTTTGTATCAGGTCAAAATTTCAATTGGTTCAACACTAAACTAAAATGGTGAACATGGTGAACACACCCACTAGACATCAGCATATTAGCACTGTCAGTGTGATCTGTGTCATAGCTGTGCCTAAGTACAGCCTCACAAAGCTGCTCACATGGCTGTGGACTCTTAGTCATGTATTTGCAGCGCAAGACAGATGTCACACATTTCTCCAGAATGTTACCTGATTTTTTCGCTCCTTTTTTTTACATATCTCAATTACTTATTTCTTATTTTGTTTCAGTTTTTAATCAAATAACTTCTGAGAAAGGGGGATTACGAAAATTCTTATTTCCATGGTCCAGCCATAAAAGGAAATTTTGAACAAGCAAACACTTTAACATACAGAACAGGAAACTGTCCCCTCAAATGGTATTATCCAAATTTAAATTTAACCCCTAACCCTAACATGACTAGATGGTGACATGGAGACATTCAACGAGGCCACTGTTGAATCATTCATCATCTGCATTACCAGCAAGCACCAAAGACCAGAGGACAAGAGAAGCATGTGCACTTTGCTAACAGGGTGAATGTATTTATCTTCCACCATAAGATGGTCACTGGAATTAAGCTCATGCTTAATTTAGATTGGATGATTGTCAGTGTCATCCTCCCTGGCTGACAGAGGGCTGTAAATTAGACTCCATAGACAAGTGAATGTCTCTACAATAAGTTTGGAAAAATATAAAAAAACTAACAACATTTTGACTATTTATGTGATTTTGACACACCAAGGCCTCAAAGTGCCTCAGATGAATAATGCTGCCTTTTATAAACGTGTTGTTCTGTGGAACTGCCTTTGATTAAATATTAAGTTATGGACTCAAGTGTAACTTGAGCTATCAACTTGTTTTACTTTATTTAACTGCTCCAGTGTGGATAGTTATTTTTCACTTTTTTGGTTAGTACAGATATCATTTTGTTTCTCAGGATTTTGTGGCTCCATTCTACATGACATGTTTTGAGTCTGTCTCTTTAACATCTAATTATTCAGAACATTTTGTGTTAGAGTTACATGTTGGCCATTGCATTTGAAAACAAATGTATGTATAACAGATGTTGACGCTGCTGTTTTACTGTTAAAATATTAGCTTAAAATGATGACATGCAGTGTTCATTTACTGGTATAAATCCTGCAGGTGAAGTTTAAGGTGCAGCTATTGTTAAAGCAAGAGTTCGTGCAAGGTTCCATTAACTGAATTAATTCTTTGTGACGCATGACAAAGGACTTGAACAATGAAGTGTAATCTAATTATCCAGTGATTTAGTGGACATAGGTGTACTTACAGTGTCCTGATGTATAATCAGAAACTGGTACTTTGAGGCATTTTTCTAATATTTTTTCAGTGAGTAATCTGTGAGATGATAAACATCCCACACATTTCCAGGACAGAGCTGGGCTGTTCTTGCTCTTTCTGGAGAGAGTTCATTTGTGATGAAAGTTCAAAAATCGCTGCCAGGGGAATAACATCTCCAGGAACTGAACTCCTCACCCGGCCTGTGTTAGTGCCTCGAGCCCTAACCATTAAGCTATGTACAGGACTGTGTGTTTTGCTGAAGATGAAAGCCAACACTCCAATATAGAACAGGTGACTCAGCTTCCAGCTTGGCAGAGAAATCCCCTGAGACCTTTGACCTCCTAATCGTTTAGCAGCGCTTATGGTTGGAGATCTGCTCCAGGCTATTAGAGAGATTAGTGTCACACAGATTTGGGAATGGGCCAAGCCTATATCTGTACTTCATGGTATTCTCGGCATTTATTACTGAACACTCAACCCATGGTGAAATCTGATATGTGACCGTATAGTAGCACATACCGCAGCATGAGGCTATATGTAGGTACAATATGTGTTGACCTACATGGAGTGGTGGGCTATATGTTTTAAACACACTGCTGATTTAAAATAGGATGTGTTCGTTTGCTGTATACTTTGGACAAAGGAATACACATATAAATAATAATGCCAGATATACTCACACACAGATAGGCAGATTGTACCTTACAATAGTCTTTTATTTGCAAACACGTGTGAAAACAGTGCATGGTAAAAATGTGGTTATTTCTTATTTTGAAAAGATGAGTCTGACTCTGGCCGCCTCTCTTTTCTTACAACGGCACACGCTGGGGTACAAAACGAGCACCGCTTCCTAACAAAAACAATCCCTAGATCGTAAAGCAGTTCTATCAAGGTAGCTAGAATGAGCTAGATTAGTGACGGAAGTTCAAAAATTCTGGTTTCAAAACTAAAGTACAACAAAGAGTATCAGTAAAAAATTGGAAGTGGAAATACTAAAAACAAGCTATAACATATTAGAGTAATATTTGATTATTTTTGTTTTACTCCTAAACCCATAAATCAATAAAAAAAGAAGATTTCTAGTACACAGCCAGATTAATTTGTCAGCTTCATCATGACAGGGGCCGCATGCCAAAATTTGCTGTCAAGGCCTTATTATAGACTAACATATAACTAGTCAGAGGTCATAGAGATTAATTGATTAGCTACTATTTTGATAATTGAGCATGTGTTGTTTCTATATTATCACATATGAGGGTTTAATGCTTCTCTTTGTTACACACTAGACTGAATAGATTGATCAAAAAATAGTGGAGTGGACCATGTCCATAATGTTGGTGCTCTCCACATATTTAGCCACATATTGGTGGATTATTTTTCATCTCTGTATCTTCCATAAGGTGATATCTGCCTCCTGAAGAAAAAAAAGCTGCTGTTAAATGCTGGCTTCAGAAAAACTCTCTCATTATGGACCTCTTTATAGGCAACTAACAGTACGCTCCATGGAAAAGATGACTCATACTGTCCATCTATAGGAAGACAGAGGTGAAAAATACCAGTTGAAATAGAATTTACTTGCAGGTGTTTCTGTCCTGCACTTATTTTTAGTGCTTTTTAAAGCTATATTAACAATAAAAGTTAAATAATAATGATAGCAATCAGCAGCTTAAACAATAATAAAAATAATAGTTGCAGCCCAGCCCCAGCATTAGGTAACAATGCGAAACAAAGCTTAGTTAAACTGCAATTAATCACACAATCAAAAAACAACAACCAAGGCATGATGACAATCCAGCCTTGATAATATCTCAACATCAACATTTTATTTATTAATTTATTATGATATCGCTTAATCTCTCCCTCGTGACATTTTACTTTGAAAAGCTTTACCGGAAGCGTCATATATCACTATGACTGACTTGACGTGGGTCAGTGACGCCATCTTGAAATTGTCCCGACCAGAGGAGGCGGGGAGGAGACGGACTTGGGAAAACCAGCTCGTCCTGAACTCGATAGCTGCGTTAGCTATACGGATTAACGACAGCTTTAGCGGTTATTGCTATCATATGATAGTGTTTCCACTTGTTCGTTTAATTAATTTCGACGAGGGAAGGCTGTTTGGCCGACTTCGGAGAGGGCTAACACACCGGAGGGAGCCTCGTAATCGGTTGTTTCCCTGCTGGAGCGGACGGGGCTCTGGTTGTGGCCGGGCAGCCCCGCCGGACTGTCGGACGAAGCTGAGACTTCTACACGGAATATATCAACAGCAATAAACGTTTTAAACCTGCTGTTTTCACGACAGGAGAGTGGAAATGCTCATTTCAACTCCGTTTTGACGTTTTATAGCTATGCGACGGAGCCCACCGAGGAGAAGTTTGATTGGAGAGCGGAGTGCGCTTGATTTCCAGTCCGATGGATGTTAGCCCTGTCCGGCTGTGGCTCGGCTCTCTGCTCCGCTGGTCTGAAAATAACAGGTTAAAAACCAACAGGCACAGGTGAACACGTCTGTTCATAACAATGCTGCAGACCTGGCAAGTACATGACAGCCCTGGCTTGAATGCCAACAAGTCGTCCTCCATTGCTTGTCTGTAAACCTGGAAATACCACCAACCATCCCCTCCTCTTCTTCATCTCTCTCTCCCCTCTTCTTTTTTTGGACTAGTGAGGCTTGCATTACCTGGGATATTTTGGATTTTGGGCTCGATCTCGGCATTTTAAAGATGTCCTTTTTGCAGAGACAGTGCTCCTTGGAGCAGCAAGACATTTAATTTCACTCAGTCGTTTTGAGATTTTTGGGGATTTTTGTTTTTTATTCTCTTCCTAGTCAGAGGATCAGATTCGGATGGAAAATGGGAGACGCCACCAAACTGGCCTTCGCCGTTTTCCTCATCTCCTGCTCTTCAGGTGGGTGTGGAGGGGAAATGCATTTCTTATTGTCAGCTGTGGAGAATTCAGAGCAATGCTTATTGTTACCTCTGCAGAATGCAATGCATAGCTCGTTGTTATTTGTGGAGAATGCAGTGCAATGCAATTCAACCCTGTGGGAAGGTGGGAAAAATCCCACTCTGCCTTTCTGCCTCATTGCTGGTGTCCTTCCTCCATGTGTGGATGTGCCTTGTGCATGTTGCAGATGTCAGTAGTGAACCCAAGATGGGGCCTGGGGACCTCAAGGGGCCATTGAGTAGCTCTTGATGGGATATACCAGCTCAATTAGTTTTCTTTTCAGATTTAATTCATTCGGGGAATAGAAGGAGCACAATAAAGCTGTATGAGAATGATTGTTTAGTTCTCACTGTTACCGCCCAGCTAGCAGTATAGACAGTCATGTAATTAATTATGAAGTCAAATCTAACATTAAGTGAGGTTGATGTGAGACACATTGGGTTAACACTTGTGGAGTGTAAATAAACAGTGGTTAATGCCTGAAACCCAAGCTAGGAGCACTGCAAGACAAATAAAAAAAATAAAAATGTATTTAGAAAAAAATGTAAAAAAGCTCCACATCAAAAAAAGCTTTTATTCACATTCATGTCATTACTAATGGAATGTAGCTCATTGATAAAATAGTACATTGGCAGAAAAGGTCATACTGAGTTGGTTTAACCCTGTTTTCACATGCACATTCAGTCAGTATTATAACTCTGTAATGGCAAAATCTCATCGCAGCAAAGCAATTTTCAGCCCTCGTGTTGGTGAACATCCACTGTACGCTCTCTTTTCCCAGGGGTGGATGCATAATGAATGTCAGTGGGGTCAGTGAGGTGATAATAAGGAGAAAAGGGTCAACCCAGGAGTGTTATTTTTCTTGCAGAGCACAGTGGTTACGTGGATGTGGGTGGACTTAAACGTCAGTTCCTCTGTGATTGAGAGACCTGTTCATACATCGAGAGGCATTTTCATCCTGCTTTCGTCATGCCAGCACATATTTGAGATTTTACTAGACAAAATATTTGGATAGAAATGCTATCTAAACATCTAGAGGGCCTCAGGTTGAGGCTTGTATATTATATATTATATATATATATATATTTGTTTTTCCTTGTTCTGATGTTTCAGTGGATCCAGCCCATGAAAATTACAACTTCAGAGGACCTTAAGGCCTCAGTGAACCTGTTCCACCTCTTAAAGGAGAGAGCCCAGCCTCACATCACAACAACACAATTTCCACATTCATGACAAGGCAGTTCATCAAATGGGTCACCAAAGAATCTGAGACTTGTGTCATGATACCTGAATTTGTTGTCATCACATGACAGAAAGGTGACAAACAGTGAACCAGTGCTTTTAACTCCCATTACACCCTAAATACCAACATGTCCGTGCTGCTAACAAGAACGACCTTGCGCAGCAATAGTTTCACTCTGTTTATCACTTCATCTGTTGGTTTGACTGTGTTGTGATGACAGGATGCAGAGCTTAGTGTAAACCACAGGAATTGTATGGTTTGAAAGATTCGTTTGTAAAGAAGGCAAAAATCAGACCTGGAGGCAGGATATTTGCTATTGTTGTTTAAAGTGTCATTCAGAGGTTAAATTGTTCTTTGCCTGTTGTTTGCATGCACAGAAAAAACATTTTTTCTGTGCTGTTTCATAAGTAAATGGCAGCGAATTACCTGGTTTATAAAATATCCAGTGTTCCTTTTCATAAAAGCAGTTAAGACCTAAGAAATGGAAAGGGTAAAATAAAATCTCAAGCCACAGTGGAATGTCCTTTAGCAGCGAGCCCTGGGGTGTCTTTGAGTGTTTGAGTAGAAATTAAAAGGCTTCTCAAATACGGTAATAGTTGGGGTTGGTTAGAGTGTAAGCCAGGTGCTGTCTGTACTGCACAGTGCAGCACATGATTATTCCACTTGCTCATTACTGTCTGAAGTGGGGAAATGAATGGTTCCTACTTGAGGAGGAATAATAATCCACTATGAAATCCAAGTTGAATTGGCACAGCTCAAGGCGACACCAAGAAACCTCTGATAAGGGCAGGGCACTTAGCCCAGAGTGGTTTTATTTGATGAGGCCTATTGCGACATGCCAAGAAATCTAAGTTAACGGTGAGATTTTTATCCCGAGACTTCAAAATGCAGAGGATCTTTTCTGTAGAAACTGTAGTTGTTTGGCGACTTTCAACTTAAGCAACACTGTCCTTTTATTTTTGTTCATTCTAAACTACAGTGTCAGAGAATGTGTATTTGGACGGCAAGTGATGGAATAATACAACTTCTTAACAGTACTGAGTTAGTGCTTTGGAATGATCTAATTAATTGCAGCAAAAATATTAATGGAGCTTGAAAGACTGGTTGTTCTGCAAAGAATTAATTGGCAACAATTGTGATTGATTAATTGTATTTTAAGCCAAAATGCCAAAAAAAATAATGCTGGTTTTATCTGCTTAAATATGAAGATTACCTGCTTTAGCTCATGTTATATGTTAGTAAATTTAACATATTTGCATTTTGAACTGTTGTCAAAACAAGCATTTAGAAGATATCATGATGGGATTCGGCTCTGTGAAATTGTGATTAACAGTCAGTTAATTTACAAAGTATTTGACAGATTAATTAATAAGTAAATTAATTAACTTAGTTGCAGCCGCTGATTATGTTTTATTAATATGTTATAAAAAATTGTGACCAGCAAATGTTCCGAATTTTTGGCCTCAATTATAAGCTTTATGCAGTTTACATGCAGTTTATGAGACTCCATCAACAGGATTTTGGGATATTCAGTGTTTCCTAATTAAGCCTTAAAAAGCAGGCATAACTTGCTTAGATTATCGATAGGCTATTATTTTGAAAGGAGGCATAAATGTAAAGTTTGACCTGGTTTAATGTTGCATTCAGCAGCTGCGTAGTATTTTTGATCCATACTTGCACGTCTAAATCCTGCTGTAACACATGGTGGGTCAAGGTTGATGTGACAGGATAGTAAATGGGCTTCTTGTGTAAGGTTTTTTTACTTTGGGTTGAGTTTGAAAACACCCCCGTCTTGAACTTTAAAGTGACATTTTGCCTCCAAGGACCCGATAATGTGACGCTGCAGCAGGCGCATGTTGGACCCGGGTCATCTGTTTGAAAGGTGACCTCTGCCTTAGATCTAATGTGAGCTTCAACTGCAAATTGGTAAATATTTACTGTGCTGCACTATGGCACGTTCAGATCCTGTCAGAGTCACTGTGAATAACTGAAGCCTGAGAGAAACTTTGTAGTGATTAAAATTAGACATGTGCTTGATTTTTTTTTTTAGCTCAAATGTTTCCTGTTCAGTGTCAGAAACTGTGAATGTGTGTCAACACATGTATCAAATAATAACCCAAATGATCAATCACATCTGTGCAAACACAGTCTGTTATACATACTAACAACAAGCAGTATCTGCTGTATTATTTATGTGGTTGATAACATATGACCACTTGACCCTATGACTGTCACATTTTCTCTAATGAGTTAATGAGTACAAATGGGTATAAGTCGAAGCGAATGCAGCTCGAGTAATCACTCACTGGCTAGTCATGTTTGGCAAATAATTTTAAGAAAAATGGCTGTTTAATTTTCTGCATGTTTCCACCACCGAGGCTGATAGATGGGTAAGTCGTGTCTCGTGCTCTGCCTTCACATTTGGCCTCCTGTTTTGTACACTGCAGCAGTTTCACACAGACATTGATCCTCTTGCATGCCAGTGTAAGGTTACATCAATATGGCGAGGATGAAGCGGCTCTGGGTTTTTTTAAAATCCTCGGCAGCACAACAGATCTGATGATTCAGTTTCAGCTCTGCTACACATCAAACCCGACTTGAAATGGTATCTGAACTCAGTGGATCACCAGTCCAGGGCCTCTGTGTTCTGTCTCATTGAACTGGGGAAAACTAACATTTACCAGTTGCATTAACTGGGTGAATTGGTTAATTTATCTGCCAACTGACTGAGCCTCTCTGCAAACAAGCGCTCCCCACTATGGAACGTGTGCTTTTCAGGAAGACGAAGACTCTTTCATAGCAGTGTTTTGTAGTTGACCTCTGACCCTCCTGTAGAGGATTTAAAGAGACTTTTCCCTCTAGTGTGCAGTTAATTATCAGATTATTTTCCTGAGATTGTGTTGGTTTTATCATTTGAATACATAATGATAGAGCTCTGCTTTAGAAGCTCCCTCGCCATCATATTGATGTTAAAATGTGATCAAATGCAAGATATTAAAAGACTATACTTTTAAGAATTGGGGCAGGAACTAAGCACTTATTTATTTTAGTCAATTAGTCATTTGAGTACAATTCAGCTGTTCAGACGAGGTGAAAATTTTGTCTTTGGCTTCCCTTGGCGACTGACACCGCTTCCCAAACACAGTTAATCATTAGTAGACATATCAAACCAGAAACCCTATGAACAGAAGAAAAAATAAAAAATTTAAAAAAATGTTATTCAAATCTAAAACTAAAATAAAGACAAATTGTACTGACTAAAACTAATATTCACTGTGGCTTGCTCAGCTTAATATTCACACTGTAAATACTTAAAAATTATGACAAATGCACTGAATTGATAGTCAACTCAAGAATAACACAAGAAATGTTTCCCGTTTGTGAAATATTTACCAGTCCGTTTAAATTTTTTGAAAATAAATGCCTTTTCCATATTCCTGTCCTTGCAGCTGTGTAAACATATAATTACATGTAATTTATTATTATTATTTTTAAATTCATTTGTAGCTATATTTAAACACCCTTCTGCTGCAGTGTTTTGGTTGTTTCCTAGAGCGGTCAGAGGCCAGCTACCAGCTCTGTCCCATTTTCCCCCCCCTATCTATTTCTAATATGTTCTCTTGCATTATGCATTAGGCTCCAAAAGCACAGGTGTATTTGTTAAGGCCAGATGTAGCCTCGATTTCCCATCGGGCCCAACTAGCCAGACTGCTTCCTTCCAGGGCCGTGTATCATTCTGTGCTTTAACATCATAAAAACAAAGCGCCACACCAGTTCGTGTTCATGGAGGTAAAATGGTGACCAAAGACCACGTGTTGCTGGGTCCATCTGGGGAAATTATGACCTTCCACCAGTCAGAGCACTGGTTAAATTTAGACCATGGCCAGGTGTATTGTTCTCTGTGCAGCCTGCAAGCAACATGACTGATTTTTGTGTGCGTTTTGGTGACAGTCAAAGTGAAGAATTGGGAATGGTTGCAGTATTTGTTTGCTCACAGTTTTGGCGTTGACTTTGAGAAATGCAGTGATATTTGTAAGGTGGAAGTCAGTGATGATCTCCAAAAAGGGACTTTGTATCTTACCATTGACCCCAAAACTTAGCCAAAGCTTTCTCTTTATTTCTCTTGCAAAAGGAAATTGAGCTGAACTGGTAAATCTTGACCAACTGCAGTCAGCTTAATGTCCATTATTTTGCATGAGACAGGTGTTGATCAAACTAAATGACAACAGAGAGGTAGAACAGAAGTGCAGGTGACCTTTAGAGAGTTAATTTACAATCATTATTTCTCAGCTTGTTTACATGTTGGCTGACTTACATTGAAAATAAATCAATTTCTAGTCACTCGATTGATCTTGTTTAAGGCATGGCAGGTAACCTTTTAATAATTAAACTAAGATGTTTTTACCAGGTTTCAAAGGCCTAAGGCTTCTTAAAACACTCTAACCACATAAATGACTTATCTAAACTTTCACTACAATTAAGAATCATCAAAACACCATTATTGCTATTGAGGGGATTTTCTTCAGCAGCAGCGATTTGTTTCAACCTGCTCCTCGTATCACTGGGCTGAGTATTGCCACACAGGACAGTACACTGAAAAAGCACCACAGAGGTTAAGTAATTAGAGGAAACCATTTGAAAGCCAGTTTAGTGCACTTTTTTGTAGCTGACACCATCTGATGCTGTAAGTCTTAGACACTGCAAGCAGGTCAGAGCAAATGCAAAGAATTATTTGCAAATGCTGTAAGGCTCTGAGTCTTTTTATAACAGCAGCGTAGAAGCAGTGAAGGGACTAAAATAACATACATATTTAATTCAGCTTTCACCTCCTTAGAGGAAGCAGAGGTGTAGGCTTGGAAGAACCCTGAGGGAGATGGTTTGAGCTGCACTGTCCCTGGCTGAAGTGATGTTTCTGACTCCAATCAGACTAATCAGACTCCATTCATTTGAGAGTATAATTCTTGTTGATCTCTTCACATCTCTACAGTCTTGTTAAGGTCACATGTCCAGCATCCGCTACAGGTATTCATCCTGAGCAGAAACCTACCTGCTCACCTTATTATAAGCCATGCCAGATAAGAGCATCAGCTAAAAGCCGAAAATGTAAATGTAAACTGTGTGTACCTGTGTAATGGGAAGTCAATGATCTGCTCCTGTAACCATTACTGACTCAAATTAAAACAAATGATTGGGAAAATAAGTCTAGGCTTGAAAAAAACAACACCATCACCTTTGGTGTGGAGCCTGTAGTTTTTGAGCTATTAGTCTCAAAATGTAAATATGAAAATGTAGAAATAGACTGTAGATATACTTAGTTAACTTTTTAGATAAAAGTATTCGTATATACAGGAGTATTTTATCTTATTCTAGGCCGCTTGATGTGTCGGTACTCTAGAGAGCGGTCCAGAATGGTCCTTTACTGTAATTAATGCATCCTGCAGATGTTGCTTTATGTGCTTGGGAGAGTTTCAGTCTAGACAGGCTGGCTGCTCAGACGGAGAGGCCCTGCTTTGATCCTTGATTAAAAACTGCGAGCTGTACATTCATCATGCTCTTGTTTCAGGCTCTCTCAAGGGTCCTTGCCTGCTTTACGCTCCCTCCTTCCTCCTCCTCCTCTTCGTCTTCGTCCGACTCTTGCCAAGATTCCTCCCTGTCATGAAGGTCGCTCTGACCTCTTATCACCAGAACCACTAAAGGGTAATGGTGTCTCGGGGACTCGGCGGACCGGGGTGAACGCTGTTCGCTCCTGATATTGTGGGTTCGTCTTCCTGCCATTATTGTTGCTGTCACTCCGCGTCGCTATCTAATAAACCTCAAATGCCATTTAGGATGCACTGAGCAGCAATCATGTGAAATGCAGAAACATCAACAGGTCTTTGGCTCAACATTTACTGTCCTTGCTATCAACATGAATAATACATTTACAGAAACTGAAAGAGGAATTAAGTAGCAGATCAGAACAAATCCAACCAGAATAATAAAAGTGCTTGCCGCTGCTTTTTTGCCTCGACTGTGAGGCTTTTTAGCTCTTGTAGCCGACCTGTCTTTTGATACTGGTGGCTCACTTGTAGCACCAACCTCCATTTGAAATGCCAGTGATGTGGAGAGGGGATTTGTTCAGTCTTGAAACTTTCTTTTCTTCCCAAGCAGCACTAACGGGAAAAAGTTTTGAAATCTTAGCTGTGTCTGGTAAGCACTGAGTCATCATCGCTGGTATTGATAAACAAAACTATAAACCCTGCAGAACCATTATGGTTATTCTCTGCACCAGGGGAGTCAAATTCTTAGCTTACTGCACCTGTAATATAATCTCAATTAAAAATACACAAGTGTTGGTGCTTTATTTTGGCGGTGGTGCCTTGTGACCAGTATGTGTCATTAGTTTACACTAAATATAAAGATGAGCCAGGAGTCACTGAGGTCGTCGGATGGCTGGATGGATGAAAGAGTGGGGGATTTATTGACTCCCAACGTTTATTGGTTTGTCTTGTACAAATGCGAAGCTGGCGAGTGCAAACAGTGAACATAATTGAATGGCAGACAACATGTCTTGCGCCACGTGAGATGACTCAGAGCAGGGCTGTGCATTAGCTCCACACATCAGCAGCAGTAGCCTGTGAGCTAGCGTGGGCTAACCTTGATTACAGAGTGTATTTCTGTACACTTTTAGTTCTCCAAGACCTCCTCTCCTCTTTTGGTTTGTAGTGTAAGCAAAGCTGCAGAAGGTGAACACGATATCATATTTTGATTACCTTGACAGGAATGGTATTTGCAATATGAATTGCGATACCACATTTCAGTGTCTGCATTACCTTGAGGTGGGTGCATGAAGCACATCCAATAGCTTTACAGCAGTGGATTATGGAAAATATCTCTCACTGAGCTGGACTGGACTCTCAAAGGACCAATCTCCTCATATATAAAATGGCTTGTCTGCCAGTCTCCCTCTCTCTGTGTCTCCCTCCCTCCTTCCCTCTCCGTTCTTCACTCATTGATTGCTTGTTTTATAAAAATGAATTGAAATGCCCATGCTGCAGGCTTTGTGATATTGCAATATCACTGCAAATTCAATACACAGTTCAGCTTTAAGCCCAAGTGGCACTTAACACACCCTTCAAATAAATCCAAACAATTCAAGCACAGAGGGGATTCGGGGTGGAGGGGGGAGTGGGGGGGGGCAGAGGGGGTTTTGCAGATCCTTCTACAGTACCCTGCGAGAGATAACGAGGCGTTTTAAATTGCTCGTCCTGTAAAGAATGTACGGTATGCGATGGCCGACTGCAGCCCATTACACATGAGGGACACGGGGCTACGCTGGTATGTGCTCCTTGTGCAAACAGTACAGTAGGCGGCGATTCACGGCGAGAGACCCAGGCGCTCTCCTGACCTGTCCGGCAACCAGCCCCATCAGTGCTAATTGAGGCGGAGACCAATGGGCATTTGTCGCTCGGGCATACCAGCGAGGATTAGAGGGATTGGATTCAATTGCTGAGTGCGGTGGTTTTTAATGCCCCCCCTGCTCCCCCGCCGCCTCACCATGTCCCCTCCTCCCGGCCGTGGAAAGAGTGCAGTCTTTGTGACCAGCTCACCCAAGCCAACCCGACCACCCCTGCCATGTCACGACACCATCTGATAGAGCATTAATGTAGCACTGCAGCGAGACCCAGGCTGCTCTGTAAAATTACCTTCTACTGTAAAATAGTGTCTGACCGTGAATGTCTCTGTGCACAGACTAGACTGCTACCTCTCTATTCATTCAGCTACGGCAACAAAATGACAGCAGCTGGGGAAAATATGGACTTAATATAATTATAAAACTTTGCCACATTTTCCTCTAAAATGCATAATTTCATCTGGGGAGCAAAACTCATTTGTCTATGGGCTCATCTGTGCTCTTATCTTTTTCCCAGCATCTTTCCTATAATCATTTTTATGATTATCACCATCAGATACTTGACAATGATAAAGTTCTCTCACATCACAGAAATACTGATTAAGCACCAAGGCTGACTGCTTAATAAACTTTGTGCTATGGGACTTGGGAAACTGTCGCCAGGCTCTAAAATAGTGCACAGTACTCACTCAGGTGATAACCTCGCCATGGGCAAGTGGTCTCCCATGCTGCTTCTGGTGCCTAATGTCTGTGATAGTCAAGCAGCTATAAATGGTGTAAAAAAATCTTTATCCAAGCCAGCCAGGAGCTGCCCTAAAGGCAAGTGGTGGGCTGCATTTCTAACCGTCAGTGCCCACGTTTTAGAGTCGGGGAGAAAGGATTGATGGCAGTAGTACAAAAAGAGAGGTCGGATGTGGAGAGTTACAGCTACATTTAGCTCATTAAAATGATTTGTATTTCTTTAAAACGTGATCTCCCATGGCTGAGGTGATCAACATCCACTAGTGCTGGATTTTCAAACATTGTGTCTTGCTCCCACTCCCACAGTTTGATCACTCTTGTCCCCCCAAACACTGTTATCTGTTAAAGCTTTAGCATTTTACCCATCAGAAATGCTAGTTAACTACTTAGTAAATCACCATCAGAAGAAGAGTTTAACATAGGCCTGAAATTTCTGCACCGTTTGTTTAGAGCTGTAGCCAGGCCTGTCAGCTTACAAAATTTTGTTGCCTGAACCCAACTTGACCTCGAAGCCACATCAAATCTTTCTCTTTCCTTCCTTGTATATCTCTGGTATATACTCAGAATCTCCTCCTCTACTGCTCTGCTGCACAACATTTGAGAGAACTGGACCAGATTATAATATATAGGTAGGATAGAGTTTTTTTTAAAGACATTATCACTGCTTTTTTCAATGGGTGCAGCAAGGTGTTAACACCACTAGGATTAGAAGTTTTCTACTAAATATATGCGGTTATTTACACATGCAAAAGCTGTATTTAGTTGTGTCTTGAGTCAGTTATGTGGGGGAGGAGTGTCAAATTGCATCAGCAGCAACAACAAGCATTGCTGGGAAGCCAAGAGGCCAGCTCTGCAGACAGCATTTTGACCCCTGGCCTCAGCCTAACTTCTTTATTCAACACTATTCAAAAATCATCCTTCACGTTTGTTTTTAGCGCCCAGTCACACATATTCCCACACAAACCAGTGCCCCAAACACCCATACATCACCTCAAATCTATTTCATCTCTGCCCGGACGCAGATGATAAGTTGATCCTTAGAACAAATTCCATCATAACGAACAATCCCCACTCCTGGCAGGCACACAAAAAAAGCCTTGATGAATGAGTTGTTTACCTACTTCGGTGCACGCAGTGCCGAGTGCAGGCCTGGCCCGCCAAAATGCCACTTCATTATGAGGCTACAGAGCAGAGTGCAGCACGGCCTGCCCCTGTGACCAGCCACAGAGCGGAAATCGGATATTAGCTCCTGTATTCCTTAGCAGCTGTCAGGCAAAATATGCCTGATGGACACTTCTTGAGTCTGAAATGTCACATTTTAATGCGATTATTAACAGATAATAAACTCACCTATGCTATTTTCCTCTTTGTTTCCTTTTCTTTAATATTTTTCTGCACCTGTGGAGCTAAGCACATACTGCTGTGATGTTTCCAGGTGACCTAGAGATCACCTGTCAGTGAAACCAGAAATGTGAAGGCATTGCTTCCCATGTGATGTAAAGAAAAAGGAAAAAAGCTAATTGCGATGCTCTCTTGAACACAATGTAGGTTGAGTCATTGTGGTGTTAATGCAACTCGTGATGGAGAGTAGTCAAGTATACATTTATTTATATAAAGATAGCCTGTTCGGCAGATGTTGTTGTTTCTCTCCTTAGAGTTAGTGTTGCTGTTAAAACTCAGAAGAACAAAACTGTTCTTGCCTTCCTGCCACACAAGCTCAAGGACTCCTAAATTAATCAGACATTTATCTGTTTCACCAGCCAGCTTTAGTTTTTCGGAGTAGATAGAACAAAACCCCCGGGCGTTGGCTGGCCACCTGCCAAAGTGGCTTAGTCGAAATTTCTCCAACATTTGGCAGGTGGTTGGTGGTCATTTCCCACCCAGCATGCACCTCACTAGCCTGGCCGCAGATCAGACCAGAACCATCTCTGCTGCGTGGCTCCTACCTTGTAGCCCTCTCACTTGGCTAATAAAGAGACATGTGCCAATACACAGGATCTGATGTAGTTCTCCCTTGTGATTTTTGTTTCCTCTTTGGAAGTCTGGCTTGCATTTTAGATAGAAGTGGAGGTTGAGAGAGAGCACATGTCATCTGAGTAAGAAAGTGAATTTGTGCTATTACTCAGCTCAGGCTACTTACGGTCTAAGAAATTGCTTATGGTCATATTTCACCATCTAAGAAATAAGGGAAACATCCAATAATGCAGTATCTCAGTGTCATACCCAGAAAATATTTGGCTCTCCAAAACCTAAACCTTTGTCTTGTGATTTTGAAATAGTCTTTAAGAAGGAGAGTTTTCAGTTCTTTGAGAGGCATGAGGTTAAAATCATGTTTCAAACCTGTATTGCTTGCTGTATTAAATAATTTTACAGCTTTTAGTACTGATGCCATGTTCAGACAGGCTTTCTAAAAAAAAAAAAAAAAACACAGCCTCTTCATTCATTTAGATATAAATGCAGAGTTATCCGGCAAAAAATTTTGCATTTCTTGTGGAGTACTTTGCAATGAGGAGGATAAAGATGATTGTCACTGTGTTAACTTTCCAGATTCTTAGTTCTGTAAATTACAGATAAACATTATTTAAACCAGACTTCCTGTATCAAACTTGGTGGAGCTGCGTTATGGAGGTCCCGCCCATACAGCCGCCCGACCAGCTGCAAGTCAATCAGATGACGTTTTATGTATAAAACTAATTAAAACCCAAATTATATCAGAAAAATGAACACTTGAACGTGCATCAGAATAATGAGAACTACCTAAATTGGCAGAAACCATCTTTGGGAAAAATGTATTTGGCATGTGCTTAGATGTTTTCCTTCCATTCCACTAACACTGAGGGGGTTGGATTTATGACCCATACTGCAGCCAGCTATTAGTGGGGCCATCAAGATCCTTTGGCTTCACTTCTGGGGAGCTGTTACGGCATCCATCCTTTTATACAGTCGTTGGCCTGAGCATTTATCCAATACTTTTTCAGGTTTGCCACTGACAGTTAGGCCTATGTCAAATCTTTGTAGTGCTGTCATTTTACTATGAAAAGGTTATTTGAACATCTTCTAAAAGCTGGCATATCCTGCCAGTTTGAGTGTAGCTTAACAGCAACTTGTGTAGCTCTTCTTTACTGATGTAGTAATACATGGCATTGCTGTGAATTTGCAAAGCACATCATAACTGAACATTTAACCTTTGAAAGCCTTAATCAGTTTCGTGGATATGGTTTCCTTTTGAAGCTCCAGGTGAACTCGGGCCAGCAGCAAGTTGGCTGTTTGTCAGCCCTTAAGTCTATCACAGTGTACCTTGCTATCAAAGGGTATAGCATCACCCTCTGTGCCTTCCTGCTCTCGGTGTCACGGCCTCCACTGTAACTCTCAGACTCAAGTTCTCTGAATTGCCTCTACCTAACACGACCTCTTGGCCGCGAGACAAAAGATTGAATTTTCAGAGCCGGCTGCAGATAATCAGTAACCACCTCCAGTCGCAGCATCTCTGCCAAGTTCACCATCTTTTCCATCTTCATATTATACACTCTCAAGTGAATCACTTCCACTCTTTGTAGTCTAATTGTTTGTTTAAAAAAATCCTGTCTAATTGCCATATCTGACCACTCTGTGGTCGCAGGAATATCTTGCACCCTTACAGTTTCATTCTTGTAAGTTTGGTGCTATAGGAATTGCGAGCTTAATCACTGTGGCTAAGAGCATCGGCTAAGTGCCCAAAATGTAAAATTTAAAATGTCAGAGTGAATTTTCAGAGCCACAAGGCAGCTAGCGAGGGGTGAGGAGGGGTGAGAAGCAGTTTTTCAAAAAGCCCCAGTGGATTGAGAAGTGGGTCGGGAGTTTAGACGTTTTGCAGAGGAGGCATTGCTTAAATATATGCAGCTAAAGTAGGTCGCGGTTAACCTTGATAAATCTCTTGTATGACTGGAAGAGAGAAAGGAGTCTCGATGAAATGCTATGTGGTCATTTCTTTTCATGAAAAGAGAGGACATTGTGTAGGGGGAAAAACATGCATTATCTTAAGTGTTGCAGTGATTTGACTGATTTGTTCTAATGTTGGGAGACTCGTGAGCAAATATCCATCTTGATGATGTAAAGGACGGACAGTCCTCTTCTTTTGTGGGAGATGATTGATTAAACGTAACAAAAACTCTTTGGTTTGTTGTTAGGAGTTTCTCAGAAGTGGCCTCACAGTGACACAGGTCTGCTTGGACTCTATATGAAGTTTAAATAGATGTTTGTCTTTGCCCTTTTACCCCTGCATGAACTGACCTTCCAGCATGGTCTCACAAACAGCCATTATTATCAATTAACTAGACATGTTGATTAAGATTAAATAGCATACCATTGCTTTTAGCTCTTTTGTTCTCCTCCTTTCTTTGTTTCTTTGCTTTTCCTCTTTTGTTTTACTTGTTTTTATCTTTTTGACACACTGTGACATTTTCCTTTAGTATATAAAGAATAAAATACGTGTTAGGAGTGTCGTTACTAAAAAAACAACCTTACATTTACAGTGTATGGCTGTAGTCATCCAGTGCTGTTTTTCTTTCTCGATCTTTCTCTCCAACAAACCTTATTACAAAAAACAAAGTGAGCCTGTGCCACTCATGTTTGACATTTCCGTGCGTGAAATATCTTTTGGAAACAAAGAGGCTTCTCTCTTTATTGCCTGGATGTGTGCTTGTGGGTGGAAGCCCTATTGTATGTCCTTGCACAATCGCTTGTGTAGGCTCTGCACTCGGTGACATTATCCGCTTTAGTGAACTCTGAGCTGCGACTTAGTCAGAAGATTGATTTCTCTGCTTTATATCCTTCATATCCGCCATACTGCCAGGCGGCTCTTGCCCACCTTTGGCACACGACGCCATAGGCAGCCGGCCTGCACTGTCACCTCATTTCAGAGAAGTGATTGATTTGAGCTCTTAACGGCCGTATTTACAACGGAGCTCTGTATTTGCAGTTCACATGGCTCACAGCTCTTTCTCACACACTGTAATACCTGAATGGAGGCGTTATCAATGGAACTGTTGAAGTGTTGCAGCTCGCCTTGGCTGGGGAACAAAGACAGCAGACTTTTTGTCTTGCTTTTTCAATTTGAGCACTGTCATATTTAGAAATACATCAGTTTGCTGTCAGTTTACATAAGGACAAGCTTGGCTTTAGTACTTCATATCTAAGCCTTTGATTTAGGGGGAGGATCTCAGTTTCACCCACTGAAGGACTTTAAACAACAGGTTGATTCAGTGCTCTGCTCAGCAGACTGAGGGTAACATAAATGTGATAGCAGAAACCAACAATTAGTCTATTAAACAATTATTCATTCTCAAATTTGGATTATCCAGCACTTATAGCTTGTTTATCTTATATCAGGTCTCTGGTAACATAATTCTACATTATTTGTTTCACCTGTTTTCTGTGTACTGCATACTCATTATTATGAGTTACTTGTAATGAAATCGATTCAGGAACTCAGGCTTATCCTGCTTCGGCATTCATTGTAAATCACTCTGAGTAAAATGGAAATGTGTATGCCAAGCGCCTCGACGTAGCGTCTATGGGGATCACTGCTAGCATGGCTGATGCTGTTGCACCAGAAGTGGCTAATGAGCTAACCTTCCGCTTTACCTCCACATACCTCTCCATCATTAGCGCCTTCAGCTCCCATGAGGGCCAGTAAAGGGAACGATGCATTCATCCCTACCCAGGAAGAATAGAGAGAATAGAAACCAGGCGCCATACAGCGGACTGCTACAGGGCCTGATGGAGTGGATAAACAAATTTATAGTAAACGTCACTGAAGAGCAATATCACAGTAAAGTAGGTTATATGAGGACAGGGTCTTTGAAGGAAAACATCAAATCTGTTTCCTTATCTTTTGTTGCCTTAAGGTGGTTTGTCTACCCACCTTTTTATTATCCATCCTTCATCAGCGGTCACATTTTCTCAACCTCCAGATGTGGTTGTAAGTCTACTGGCAGCACCCTAAAGGCATGATGGGATATCATAAGGTTCATACCAAACTCTTGAGTTCTCTACAGTATGTATTGTTTGCATTATTTTCTTAAGGGTGTTTTTTTTTCCTTGCTGTATATCATTCAGGAATCTCATGGCTCTGACATGAAAACCTGCCTTTTCAACAACTCTTCTTCACACCTAACCTCTGCAGATTTGAGTGTCTTGCTCAAGGGCATTTTGGCAGTAGTTTCTCTCTCTGAGGAAAAGAGTTAATTCTCTTTTTCCTCAGCAGCGAGTTGAACTCATACAGTGTAGTCATTGTCATAAAAATTTTTTTATGTTTTTTATTTTATTTTATTTCAAACCCAATGTGCAATTAAAAACAAATCTAGAAAGTGATTTGTTTGCCTTAAAGGCATTTTTAAGGAGTCTGTAGGAGCGAGTGAAATCTACACCACATGAACCACATGTCAAATGATGTAATCTTCCTTGTGGCATTATTTTTTGCTTATGTGCACGTTTGGGCAAACCCTAATTTTTTCCATATGTGCTTGCAGGTTGGTCCATACAGTTTTTTTGCAGCGCTCACATGTGTTTCTATGTAAATACATGTGCCTTGTTTTTTAAACCAATTATTTCTGCTTTTTCAACACACTGCAAATTTTCCTGGCGCCATTCATTCGCCAGTCCAGACTATTTTTCTCTTCTCTCCCTTTGCCATTTGCTCCCGATCACGCAGGCAGCAGTTCACAGCTGCACCTGTTGCTGTGAAATAGTTTGGGGCTTCATGGGAAATGGATTTGACGAGAGAAAATGCCGTCAGTGCTGCTAAGAGGCACGGTGACCTCGCCTGCCAATGAAGTAGCCACTCTCCTCTCACTTCCATCTGCAGCTGTTAATGTCGTTGAAAAGAGACCTGAGGCGCTTCCAGGGCTGGGGTTGGCATTAACTGGATTGACTTAAGCAGCCATTTTATTGAAAAATACATGATCTTCCTAAAGTTAACCTCATTATGCAAGCTAAGCCCTAATTTCTGGAAGCTACTGTGACCGGAGACACAGTCAGGGCGGACAGGACACTTCTCCTCTGCAGTGTTATTTCACTGACAGAGGAGAGTGGGTAATGATCACATAAATTGGTGCATTATTCTTTATTTGCTGCACTTTTACATTAAATTATGGAGTACTTTCAAGACATTAAAAGCAACTGTAAATAAAAGCTGGTAAAGCGTGCAAATCCTAGCAGCATGGACAATTTAAGAAATGGGAATTTAAAGTGAATAAAGCAGGTATACAAAAATAAATGGAATAAACGGTAAATAAAAGGTCCACTAAGAGCTCTGATACCTCTGCACAGGAGGTTTTTCTCAAATGTCTTCTTCTGACAAACTCTAAATGGATGCACAATAGACCTCAAACCTCAGTAGTCACACATTAGAAACCAAAACACACACAAAAAAGAGAAAAAATCTAGCATTTAACCCCAAAACCCCACATTTTAACACTTGAAACCCTAAATAGAATATGATAGTCATTATGGAATTTAAGAGGGAACACATCAAAGACCACAAACGCAGATTAGACACAGATAAGATATGAATCATGTACATTTATGTATTTGATGACTGCAAAAAAAGACGTGTTGCATGATGAAGGCTACAGGCATTGATAACAGAGCATGATTTTGCAAACTTTTTTCACTTCTGTCAGCAGCCAGAGGAAGTTCATGACCGTTTGACCTACACATGCTCTGCTTTCCTTTTCCAGGTAATGAAAGTCACATTTCCACAATAGAAAGAAGAGAGACGTGAGCTTGCTGTTAAGTGTGGAACTCAGCAGAAATGACTGTGAAAAGGAAAAAATACATTTAATTTCTCACAGTGTTGAGGTCTAGCTAATGCATATGGATGACTGAGAGTCAACATTAACAACTTGGAACAGCAAAGTCCTACTTATTGCACCTTTAGAGGATGAATAAAATGATGCGTAGGAAGCAGTCCTGGTTTCCTGTGTGTCTGACCCGTTTGGTTTGCAGCGCCAGGAGGAAAGCAAACAGTGGCTGACTATCTTCAGTCTTGTCAGCAGTCTAAACTGGACTAACTCTCTGACAGGCGATGAGAAGCGGCAGCGGCAACGCTAAACTGACAAGCTGTCATGCAGTCATTTCCCTGGATATCGGTTTGCGAAAACCTGCTGCCTGCGTTCATCCGCAGGAAATCAGAGTCTCCTTTATTTTGGCGGGGAGGAAAGTGGATTGGCTCACTTCAGTTGTGTTTGTGAAGAGGATTTAGGTTTCTCTGTTTTGCTTGTGTGCTCCTCTATAACTTTATTATTGTCAGTCATGGCTGGCTGGTTTTTATTGTTCATCTTAAAAAGGCTTTCATTTTTCATTGGTGTATTGACTCTAAAGCACTGGGGAACTCTGATTTAAAAAACCCACAGAAGTAGATTTTATTATTACTAAATGTTTTATGACTTCAATCTATCTCATACTTTGAGGCTGTAAAGAAATGTCCTTTTGATACAAACTAAATTCTATTCTTTGCCAGTGACAGAGCAGGAAAATAACTTTTTCATCTCCCAGCCGCAGTAGCTTGTAAATCCCCAAGTTCAAAAGCTGCTTTCACAGGTTTCTGAGGTCTCACCTGGCAAAACATTTAATAGAGAAATTGTTATGTTTAACCTTTATCTCTACCAGGGAAAGTCACATGCATGGATGCTTTCTTAATAATGACACTCTCCTTCAAATTCAAATAAATGTAAAGCATGTCCTCTCCGTCCTCTCTCCAGGTGCCATCCTAGGACGCTCAGAGACTCAGGAGTGTGTGTACTACAACTCCAGCTGGGAGAAGGAGCGCACCAACCGCAGCGGCATCGAACCCTGCTATGGCGAGAAAGACAAGCGGCGGCACTGCTTCGCCACGTGGAAGAACGTCTCCGGAACCGTGGAGGTCGTCAAGCAAGGCTGCTGGCTGGACGATGTCAACTGCTACGACAGGTACGTGGTTGGCAGGAGAAAATACAGGCGTTAGGCAAAGTAATACCAGAAAAAGAAGACTTAAACATCACCAAAACAAAGTCAGGGTGTCAACAGGTCTTTTTTAATTACTTAAGTAAGGTAACATTAAGTTTCTGAATGTCATAACAGAGTTGGACCGCTGCCCACTTTTGGTTTAAAAACCTTCCTCACCAGTGTTTAGTCAGAAATAAACAAGTTTCTTATGAGATACATTCCTAGCAGCATTTCTAGTTCCCCAAAAGTCTTACATTTAGTCTTCAGCGACCTGCAAACATCACTGCTTATTATTTTATGGGAAGTTTGTGGTGTCATTTCAACACTTTACTGAAGAACTACTTAAATAAACTGAACCCTGGTCTAAAAATCCTGTTGTGTGAGATAAAAGACTATCATCAGAAAACACACACACACACAGAAAGGAAAATGTTAAACTTAAAGCATATCAAAGACTACCAATGTTCTTCTGATAAACCTAAACATTGATTTTGGACAAAAAGCAGCAGCACAGGACAAAACCAGCACATCATGAGGAAGACTCGACTGTAAATACATTTAAAATCACCTTGAGCACAGTTTTTGTCCCACTGTGTGCTTCCCCATCTGAATGACTTGCACAAGGCTGCCTTTCTAATTACCACAGACAGATGAAATTTAAATGGTTGTGCGAATCTTTACTGAAAGTGGACTCAGTCTGATGTGCACATTGCAACCAGATGTCCAAACCCAGAACAGTAAGCAGATATTAATAGATGGTATTATTATAGTTTCTTCCTTGCTAGAACATCAACCTGGCATCAGATGCTGGTTTGAGCCAGTTCTGCTTCAGCTTTCCTTTGATTCCTGTGCGATGAAGTTGCTGTAGATTCTGCAGCCCGCACAGTTTGGGTACCTCTGCTCAGACGGCGCCGCCTCGTCTCCCTGGAGAGTCCAGAGCAAGTCGAGGGCGGCTGCCACTTCCTTTGGCTTTTATCTGATGACTGTGTGAGTGTGAAAGAGAGAGCGAGTGTGTGTGTGTGATTGTTAGTGTTCATGTGTGTTTGTTTGCATGTCTGGATATTGGCAGTGTGTAGGAGTTATTTTATAAATGTTTTTCTTTCATGTCTTCTGCGGCAGCGAGAGAATGGAGAGGAAGGACAGGAGTGTGTGTTTGTGTGTAGTTGCGTGTGTGGTCCAAATGTGTTTGTGCGTGTTCCTGCTTTTTAGAACACACAATGTCTTCCGCAGTGAGTGCATGGAGGAAGTGTGTGAGCACATGCTGCCTCATTTGCGCACGGGTGCGTTTTGTCTACGCACACATACAGATGATGTGTTTGTTCATGCGTGTGTGCATTTGCTCACACTATAAAAAAATAAATTCCTTTAATGTCCTTTGCGGTGTATTTTTAAATTCCTACCTCTATGTCCCCTGCAGTAATGAGTGTGTGGAGAGGAAGGAGAGTCCAGACGTTTTCTTCTGCTGCTGTGAAGGCAACATGTGCAACGAAAGGTTCCTGTACGCACCTGAAGCGCCCCCACAGAGCGACCCGCACCATTCAACCGCCTACAGTATGTACAGTCCAACATGCACTTACACATAGCAGTATTCCACTGATGATTACAAACACTGAGTGTTTATGCCAGATCTGTGTTAAAAAGTCGACTTTCTTACATTATTTGTGTATTTAGGTTTGCACCACTCACTTACAGGTGAACCAGGTAAACAAACAGGCATGGGAGAAGTTACTTGTTGTCTCACTAATTGTAAATATGTTTTGTCAAATATTTCCAAAGTTAAATGTATATTTAACCTTATTTCCTACCATGGACAAAACATCCAGGCTTTTACTCTGAAGACATAGTGCTGTGCAAAGTGTGTGATGTAAGATACTTGTGCTCTGGACTGCTGCCAGCTTCTGTGCTTCTGGGTGTTTAGGCCTTGAAAAAACAATATTTAAGGATTTTTGGTAGGACAACAAGAGTAACAGAATGCGGGTTTGAGAAAGACTCGTCTGTGCTTTATTTTGCTCTGCCAAAGTTGAAGTGTCCTCACCTGAAGAGCAACATGTTGCAGTTAGAAAAAAAACTTACTTACTTACTTACTTAAAAAACTTACCAGTAAAAACTGTTTTAGCAGGCAGTGTACTTTCTCTTACTTTAGTATAATACAAACCACTCCACATAGTCTTTACTCAAGAGTTAACATGGAGCCTTCTATCACTCAAATTAGTGTATGCCTAACTTAATTTAACCTTTACTTTAACCAGTCCCACAGAGGTTGGAAGGCAACAGATAAAACAGAGAGCAATACTGAAAAGACAATTAGCATAATCATAGATTTTACAACAGTGGGACTCTTGTGTTATTCAGAAGGTTACAGGTTTGATGATGGTGTCCTGACATATTTTGAATGCAAGACTATGTCACTGCCTTGACCAGCATTTAATATTTGGTGTGGATTGACCCACCAGTGGCGATTCTTGTGTCCTTGCACTCATCACTTTACAGCTAACTTGTCCAACAGGCCATTCTGTCTCTTTTTATTGCTTTATATTTGACTTTCTGAAACCTGCAGACACCCTGTAGAGAAAAACTTTTCACAATCCCTCTGACAAACCCCCCGAGAGTCCCATCATGCAGCTGGTGCTGGTGCAGCTTCCATTGGCCCCCTCCATCCCTCTCTTCTCTACCCCCCAACCCTGAGGATGGCAGTGGCGTTTGGCGTCCGAGCGTCAGTGCCTTGACAGCACTGCCGAATCAGACTGTCACACCTTGTGATGGGAGGACAGGCTGAGCCAGCAGGCGTCACCAAGCGACTCCTGCAGGGGTCGGACACAGTTCAGAGCTCTGTTATTTTTGGCAGGCGGATTACGTTATGTCACGAGATGGATTTGCTAATCCTGCTGCGTGTGTGTATGTGTGCGTGTGTGTGCGTGCATTGATATGATCCCTAAGCACAGTGGCAGTAAGCTGTAAGCAGGGTTAGTGCTGCACTTAGAGATGATGTAGCACAATGTCAGGCCAATCAGGCATGCTGTTTTGTCTTTCTTTTCTATCTTTTTTATGCTTCATGTTTTCTCCCTGAGAATGTCCATAATTTTTGATACTTCATTGATTTACTTTTGCTGTCATGCAGATCAAATACATCTTATCTTGTTAACTTGTCCCCCTCTTTTCACTGCCCTCTTTATTTTCTCTCCCCGCAGCCACCTCCAACCCATTCTCCCAGAAGCCCCAGCTCTTCAGCACTCTCCTTTACTCCCTGGTTCCCATCATTGGCCTGGCTGCTGTCGTCCTCTTCTCTTTCTGGATGTGGAGACATCACAAACTGGCCTACCCAGCTGCCCTCGTCCCCACACATGTAAGTCTAAGCAGGGTGAGAAAATGAAAACCAGATGAAACGATCTCTCAATCCCTCCAAGTAAAATGAAAACACAGACTCCTACACTGACAAAAGTTCAATCCATAACCACTTCTGTGTCTTCTTGTCTTCATCTTTGGTCCACAATGCTCATCACTGCAGTGTGTTTCCAGAGGTCACCTGTCAATCAAACGTTGTGGCGCAGACTGTGGTGTCCTCTTTCTTTGAAGTTGCTGTTGATGCAGTTAGAGTTTCTCTTTTTGTCTGTTCAGCCTTGGTGACTATTGTGTCCCACTTCTTCTGTTAATCGCAAACAAAGGGGAAATGTAAAACTCATCAGCTTCCACATGCCAGAGGATTTCTTTCCTGAAAACACGCGTGAGGACAAACATGGAGTTTGCTAAATTATTTCTATGTACCGAATGCTACGTAAAGCAAGCAGGTTAAAATAAATCTAAGATAATTTATTGTGAAAAATGTCTGACTCAGCTCTGGTCGATTTTGTTGATACTTATTCCCTACATGAGTCAGTGCCCATTAGTTGCTCCCATAAAACGACTCTTGTATTGTTTTGAAGATTGCACTATCATGCATTAGAAATGCTGCTCTGCCCTCTCTATTTAACCAACCTTCAACTTCATCGCTGATCTAGTTTCTCAGTGGGCTGAAACAGCCTTGGCCTTTCCTGCCCTGTGCTGCAGAGGGACAGAGCTATGGTCGACCAGAACGGACACACTGTGCGGAGAGTTTACGTTGGGATAATTGCTTTTTCAGTTTCTTCTTTCAAAGTTGTATAGAAGGATAAAAGGAGCCCTGGTTCTGTCTTTTTCTTTTTCTATGAGTCTCTTGTAGAGCAAACACATCTCAGACTTGCTTTTAATGCACCGCACTCGAGTGTCAGGAGATGAATTTAATTGGCATGGTTCACATTGTGTCAGAGAAGCTTTTAATCACACATATATTTTAAGTGCGTATTGTGCCGTTCGGGTTAAAGTAATTGTTGGCAAATAGGGTTTTGATCCACATCTGATCATGTACTCGTTCACCTTTCATTACTCCTCAATTATTCACACAGCTGTTTCTTCTTTTCCTATTTTGTCATGCTTTTTCCATCGCTGCTTAGTTTTTTTCCTCGTCCTCACTTGAATCAGCCAGTTTCATCACCTTTATAAACCTTTAAAACATCTCTCAAATCCACGTTCTTGTAGGAATGAGAGTAAGGCTGTTTTCCCCAATTCCTGATTAATTTAATTTTTTATGATTCTGAGGCGGTTTTAACCCGAGAGCAGTAGAGCTATATTCTCTGCTGCTCGGCATCAGGGGAAAAAGAAAGCCCATGCAGAGCCTCCATCGTATGGAAGAGGAGTCAGGGGCCTCTGCATTATTGATGAGACTTTATATAGGCAAACAAAACTAAACACAGAGACGCTCGCAGTCCTGCCTCAGAGGATGATGGTGGTGGTGGTGGTGGGGGAGTGAGTGAGTGGGTGGGTGGGTGTTGAGTGCGGGGGAGGGATTGAGGAGATACATGCAATTCTCTCAACTTAGTTATTGTATTTGTACAGTGCTGAAGCATAGTAGGGAAGAGATAAAAAGACACTGACACAATACAATCAGGAAACAAATGCTAATGTGCATTGGAAAAACAACACTGCTGAGAGGCTTATGAAACATCTTACCTGGAAACACATAAATGAATAAATAAACAACATAAAACAAAACAAGATCTTGGCCAAAGACAAGTGGATCAGATAACGAATGATGATATAGTGGAAAAAAACTAAACAGCTAAAAGACTGATAAAATCACAAGGGGAATAAAATGAAATAAAATAGCCCGGATGGAACAAATGAAGTCGTGCCAGATGTGTATAATCGCATGTGTGTCTGTGCACAAGTGTATTAGAGATGCATGAGTAGGTGTACAAGGACAGGAGAGGAAAAGCCGTACAGGAATACATTTAGAAGTCACCTCATATGCTTTTCTGGAAGCAGGTGATGCGGTAAACTCCACCCGCCTGCTACTTGCAGGAAGCTAAAACAAACAGAGACATGTTTGCAGGCACTACTTGATACGCATTCAGTTGTTCTGGCATCTTAAGCCTAGTTTTTCTATACAGAAGGTGGAGAAAAATCATAGACAGGAGATAGATTGATCCAGCGGGAAGTGAGATGTGGAGAGATTTATTTCTATCTTTTTTTTTGGTTGTTGTTGAAGAATGTGTTTTTGTGTTGCACCACAGGCTGTATTAAAAATTTAATAAATAAAAAGCAGAGGTGACTCTGACAATCACTCAAACAGCTCACTCTTACAAAGTCACCAAGGACAGCTTCTAGCAATTCTTAGCCCGTCGAGAGTAAAAACACAACAGAAACACCCTCTGTTTGGCCACAGGTTACTGTATTAGACTGTAGAACACCTGCCTGATGAAATCACGATATATAAGAAGACAGACATGAAATCTCATGCACTGACATGAGAGAGAGAATCATTCTCAGCAAGGAATCAATAGCCTGTATTTCCAAAAATGTTTAACTGTTCCTTTAAGCCAGTCTCTATGCACCCGTCATTCAAAAGCACTTAAGAAATTTGTGGACAGCTTTTTGCTATTCACTGCTAAAACACTTTGTCAGATGAAATTTGAATAATTCGTCTATATTTTTGAAAGTGACATCGGTCGTCATAAAAAATTCTGTCATTATGTTTCATATCAACTTTCAGCAACTCTGTGAAACTTCAAAAAACTAGATACTTTATAGATTTAGTCCAAAAAATAGACCTGACATCCATTTATGCTTTATCATGCTTGTTTCTCTACTATACTGCATTAATCAGAGCATAATGCTCTGTACTTAGTCGTGTCATTTTAATTTGACAGTAACAAATTGCCACACCTGTTGCTAGTTAGATTTTGAAATGCCCTGTGTGTATGGGAAGTCAGTGTTGGTGGTGTTGGTAGTAATAGATTATTTTCTCCTCTGTCTCCCCAACAATATCCATGATGCAGCAACAGTGCAGGGTCTTTTTAAAATGGCAGAGCTCTGCATCACACTGTGCACATTTAATCAAAATCTCTAATTAAAAGGAGTAGGAAAGTGATTATGTCATAAACAAGTGGCAGCAGTCTGAGCAGAGCCAGAGACAAATATGTAACGTATACACAGCATTGATTCAAGCTTGTGAATAAAACCATAGCTTCAGGATACTACTGCAGTGAAGGTTGAACTTCTTAAAACCAGCTGGTTTTCATGTTTAGCAACTGAGGATGAAATGAGCAATAGGATGAGATAAGCTGAAGGACTGAAGTTCAAGCAGCAAAAAAATGAATAGGTATGTACTGTAATTACACATTTAGATATAGAAGCATAAAGTGAGTTTGCTTTGCTTTCTGCATTTTCTACAGTCATATCTTTCTCTGCAGTACCAGTGAATGAGTTCCCTTTGCAAGGTAATGAAACATGCAGTCTTCATGATGCAAAAGTAATTGTTCCCACTTAATGATCATTAATGGATCCATTATCAAGGCTCTCTAATTTTATGATGGAATGGCACTAAAGAAAGAAAGAAAGCAAATCAACCTAGTGAAAAGAGCTCCTGCTATACTTTCTCATATAGCTGACAGCTTTACAGTGGGCCAAGCTGGAGGTGGAGGGGTACTGGGTGGAGTTCATAAAGAAGGCTGGTTTATCACTTCAAATAAAGCATGTTTGATGTTGTTGCACACACACACATGCATACACACACACATAAGATCAAATCCAGTGTGATCTGCAGAAAATTATTTGTGGCAAAGTAACTTTATTAGGCATTATGTCATTATGATCGTGGTCCATCATGGACTGCATATTTGCCACCAAGCCTCCATTATTCACACCACAGTGCGAAGTGGAGGCAAACTGGAATTGATTCTGTCTGAGTACACAGACCCACAGCTTTCACATGGAGAGGCCTGGAGCACTTAAACATAAGTCTGGCCGTTTTTTCGACCTGGACCCTATTTTCTCATCTTTATCCATCTTGCCGATCGATTCTGACCAAAGTCTCATCACTTGCTTTATTATGAAGCTACTTACATCTTGTTTGTCTGGATGCAGCTTTCCCAAAGAAGTCCTGAAGGGCCAGTGGATTGTACATGTCTGTGCTTGGAGTTGTTTATTTTTATTTTATTTTTTTTTATTATTTTTTTTGGACATCCATAGCTATGCTTTAAATCTCCTCAGAAGGGACTTTAATTTGCTTTCTTCCCCGAACATCCATTTGTCTTCCATATGGCTTGATATCAAAAAGAAAATTGATCACATACATTTAAATTACAATATTGAATATTTTAGATTTTTTTTCTTGTACAGATCCTTGTTTTTTATAATTTCAGCTTTTAGCATCTTTGGTCATGTAGAATAATTTTGTGCAGTCTGAGCTCTGCATTAATCTCCTCAGCTGATGGGTTTTCATTCACTTTCTTAACCCAACATTTCTCTGTCTTACATGATTTCTGTTTGTATGTTGGAACAGTTTCATGCATCCATCGTTAGGGTGCTGTCTTTGCATTTATGTGTGTTTGGTTTCTCTGTGATCTAGGAATTTTTTGTTCCTTTAAACATTGTTCAGCCAATTTTCAGTTGCTTTGCTTAAAAGCGTCATTTAAGTTCATGAAATGACCCATCCTGCCTTTGGTGCCATGCTTCATGTGTCCCAAACCATAGCTTTGGAAGCCCTGGTCTGGAGTACGAGGGGGAACAAAAGGTTGCTCAGGGACGACCCATCATCTCCTGCCTTTTACCTGCCTCTATTTCATCCACTAACTGACAGAAAATAGCAATAATTTCTCTGTTTGCTTCTTATGTTCCTTTTCAACAAGCACGCCTTTCACATTATGGTGGAGGTAAGAGCAGTTTAACTGAAGTTGAAACACTATTAGTTTTCCCCCCTTTTTGGGTTCAGAGCTTGGTATGAATTCTCCACCTCAATCTCAGACCACCATTTTGTTCTTCACTTTGCTTTTTCGACAGCATCTTGTTTACTCAGTTCGTAACACATTCCTGTCTGTTGTTTTTTTTCTGTTTTTCTGCCTGGGTTTATTGCATGGATGGATGTCCTTTGTGTTCCCTGCTGAAAATGTATTGTGCATGGTGGAAAGTGGCCAACATGGCTCCGAATGCAGCCCCCCTTTTTGTATGAATGTCCATCTGTGATGTTTATGTAACTTATTGTGTGTGATGTGACCCAGTTTCCAGAATGGTATCTGCTAGACCTATGGCTCACCATGTTTCTCATGCAGAGAGACAAAGCACAAGGTGTTTGAAACTGAAACTGCGGCATGCTTTTTCCATTTCATATGCAGACTGAGGAGGAGTGCAGATACATTTTGCATAAGTAGGAGCATTGCCACTTACCTGGAACATTTTTCAAGTCAGAGAGTATAAATTACTTAAGTACAAGACGAGCATAAGCCTTTGCAAATGTACTTTGGCTCAAAATTGATCAAATTGGAGTAGAAGTGTGGCTGCAGACGAAGTCTCATGTAAAAAGAGTAGGGTGCTCAAAAAATAAAACTCAAACTCTAAGTGAATTTAGACTCTGTCTTTAAGGTCATGTCAGCAACTTTGTGTTTGATTTGACCTCATGTTTTATGGTCATACCAACAAGATACGACCTTAAGATTAAGTTCAGAATAACTGCCTGTTGTAGTTCTATCTCAAAAAAATCTAACTTAGCATTTGGATTCTTTTATATCTCTGTATACTCATCTGCACGTAAACCCAGGACAAACCAAACCAGGCCTAAAGGACCTGTTCAGATGTAATAGATGAAGCTGTAACCCGATTAGGCCATGGGAGATGGTTGAGGGTTGGGAAGAACGGCGTGAAGCAGCAGATTCTGTTTTCCTGTTTCCTGTGGTCTGCTGACTAAGTGTAATGCGCCCCCGTTTGAGGCCACGGCGCCCTGTGATCGGACAAGGGATCCAGTGACTCCCATGGGAGGCCTGGCCTGGCCGGGCCGGGCCGCCTCGTCAGGCCGAAGCCCGGAAAACAGACAAGAGTTTCCAGAAACAATGCAGACACAAAGAAAGAAAAGAGTCCTGCAATAACTTGTGTTTAGACCACATCATCATCAGAATTATCTCAAATGGCAGCACAAGTGTGATGACTTGCACTGTAACATGAAGCAGCTCTGGTATTGAGGATAAGGCCATCACAAACCATCAGTCATCATTCACATCAAAATCATGGTCACAGTCTGTCATGTCTGTTGCCAGGCACAGTAACTGTGCAGGAATTCACCTTGGTCTTAGACTTAATGATGGCTTACATTATACTCTTGGACAACGCTGGCATTTTGATCACGACAGAGTCCTTCAGTGATCATTTTCTCATGCACATCATGATCAGAGGTGGTATCAGATATTTCACTGAGCTCAGTGGATGCACAGGAATTTGTCTTGCTGACATTTGGGCAGACATACTGATGACTTTCATTGTAACACGACACAGTGGAGATAGATAGAAGAAGAGATAACTTAGTGTAGCCATTAGTGATTATTGTTCTTGATTATTCTTAACTGTGTCGTTGCCAGAATCAGAATGAGATTAATCACTGGGGACATTAAATACAGATACTTTTCTTTGTAAATTTAATGAAGATGTTTGTAGCTTTCAATTACTTCCTGATCTACATTGTGATCACAGTCTCTTTCATCTCTAGTAAAAAGAAAAAGTTTGTCTTTGTGACTGTTCTGTAATTTACTAACAGCCTGCGAGGTAAAATGATCCTTCAATGATAAATTTCTGATCTAGATCATGAACAGAACCATAATTATCCTGCTAATAATAGATACAGGCGGTGCATGTGGTGCAGTGGTTAGCACCTCACAGGAAGGAGGTTCTGGGTTCAGCCGGAGCTTTTCTGTGTGGAGTTTGCATGTTCTCTCTGAGCCTGCACTGGTTTCCTGCAGGTGATCCAGCTTCCTCCCACAGTCCAAACACATGCGGGTTAATTGGTGACTCTAAATTGCCTGTAGGTGTGACTATGAGCGTGAATGGTTGTTGGTCTCTGTATCTCAGTCCTGTGACAGACTGGCGTTCTGTCCAGGGTGTACTCCGCCTCTCGCCCAATGTCAGCTGGGTTTGGCTTCAGCCTCCCCGCGACCCTCAACAGGGTAAGCAGTGTAGCTGATGGATTTATGATAGATATGCTGGAGTTTTTGCACTTCTGCAGATTTGTTGATGACTTGAATTGAAAATCCTTGAATTACCAAGAACAATTAACATGCAGGTATTTGTATAGAAATTAACAAAGTGATACGTAACACTGCTGGTATTGGTGGACAAGACAGAGAACTTGGGACAGTGAAGGGATTCTTCAGTAAAAAGTGGTGTCCCACTGTTACTGACAAGTATCCACATTGACAGATTGCAGGTATACCATTCTGGTCATTCTTCCCCTTGCACTTCCTTGTCATATTGAATTGCTCTTGGGACTTAAACATTCTCTTTATATCTGTTGCCAGGTCGCAGTTGCTTCATTGTTGTTCACTCCTTTGTGTTTGTCAAGAATTCTAAGCATGCTGTGAGTGGCTGATTGCAGTATTACACAAACTTGTTCCCACATATCCTGAGTGAGTTTAGTATTTAGAAGATTCTACTTACTGTGGAGCTGAGGACATTCTTTCACTTTCACTCACCAGCCTTTTATTGAACAAATACCTTCAATTCAAGACAGACCTGTTTGTCACGTATATACACTATTCTTCTAATTACATGGTGCAGCACTGTGCTGTTAACAACTATGCTACTAGCTACACTTCATGGTCGCTATCCTGTCTACTGCTGCAGGTTTATCTAAAAGTCCACACTGAGAGAAACCAGATCTCAGTCCATTCAGTGTCAGTTATTCTTCAAGCTCAAACAGTGCTGCCAAATGCACCATACACAAGGTCTAAAATTACAGCCTGGCAAGCACCAAATCCTTCAACTTTAGTGGGTAAATCAATAAGGGTCGCTCCCCAAAACTGGACGTTAAATTTCTGATATGATGAAGTCAGTATAACTTAAATAGAGTGCATGCTCTCTGGTCATGAGCCAATCAGATCCAAGCTAAATGTTGGAGCCTCTAGTCCTTTGCTGTTTGGATGGTGAACTACCAATAGACGACAGTTGAAATATGAAGAAGATATCAGGCTAGAAAAAACAAGAAAAATCTATAAGTATATATAAGTGCCAGCAAGGGTTATTAAGCTAAACGTCCTCTCCTCTTTGTTCCAGTTCCACACTTAACATTCTCATATTCATAAAAAGGATGTAGTAAAACATTCCTGTGAAGCTGTACCATAAATTCATTAGTTTGGTTTGTGCAATGTGTTCTTGAAGATGCTTTTCAAGGTGCCAACTTGGGACTGTTTGGGGCTGCTCTGTAATCCAACCTCAGCGCCATCGTGGGTAATTTTCCCCATCATTTGGCTGGCATTCGGTGTGAAAGCAGAGTGTAGAGACAGCAGGTCTGCCTCGCAGCTCTCTGTTAGAGGGGAAAGGCTTTAAGTAAACACACCAGTTCCCACTCAAAGCCTCCATTCCCCCCTTGCACTGCCCGGATGGGCAGCCTGCTCCGTATTTATACCAAATAACAACAACAAATACTTTTTTCTTCCTTCATACAAAGCTTCTTTTTAAATATGCAGGCATCTGCAAGTGCTGAAACAGTAATGTGAACTACTACAGCCTCAATAATAGATTAGATTAGATGAAACTTTGGTTATTACTTTGGGGCTATTTGGTCTTTTCTGGACCAAACAATAATATACTGTACATATTTGGTTTGAAAAACAAAACCATGAATATTTTAGACCAAAGAATGAGTTTATTTATTGGACTAAACAGAATAAAGTGCATGTTGTAGTCAGTCGTACAGAGGATAAAGTCTTGCAATATAGACGTCCATATTGGATTCAATAGAACTAATATTATGCAAAATTATTTGTAACAGACCGCATGATTATTTGAATGAATTGTATCATGAAAGCAGTCCATTAAAGTTCAGCTTCATTTGTCTTTGCTTCATGTTTTATCTCTTTATTTTGCTTGTCACCTAATAAATTCTTCTTCAGAAGCACTGGAACAACTCTATTTCTGATAAATGTGGTGGTAAACTGTCCTTTACCTGCAGAGTCTGGCCTTAAAATTCCCCTGTAAGTGTACATGTCATAACAGGCACCTCAATGAATAAATGCCAAACAAGGTTAGTGTGAAGTGGTGAAATTAGTTTTTGCATCTGATTTGCTTTTCTCTTCTCAGATGTATTTTCTTTTTATGTGCACTGAAGGCCAAAGTTCACGACCAGACGTAAAATTTCCACTTGATAAAAATGAAACCCATAAAAATGCTACTAAATGATATACAGTTTGCTTCTGTAGCCACAATAATCTTGTCAGGACAGGCGGTAAAAGCTGAAGCCGCTTCTCCCTGTTTTACTACTCGTGCAGTTAAATGCCTTTCGGATTTTCCTGGTAGCACCGCTTTAGCTCACTTTTCAAAGTAGGAAGACTTAGATTTCACCAATGTTTGTCTTTAAGATGGGTTGGGTGCCAAAACAGTAAAGTAAGCAGAGGTAATGTCTATGTGCTGTAGTGTACCTTTTATAATTCACACAAGCAAAGAGAAGTCATTGGTGTGAGTGTTGTTTCCGTCTATTAAATCCTCTCTGTCACTCATATCTGTAGCAAACCTTGTGGCTCAAAAGGAGGCATTTTATGGGAAGTTAGAAAAACAGGCTGGGATTGACAAGTGTGCACTTTTGATATATTATCACGGTGTTTGAGTGGATCCTGTGGGCCTCAGGGTCTTGAAACTTGCTCCAGCTTATCAGGCACCTTGTAAGCCTTCAGTTCAAGTAAAAACATGAACGTCGCTGGCGTCGTAGGGAGAAAGCTTTTTCTCTTCACTGACAGCAGCGATACAGAGGCACGGAAGTAAAGTCGAGATTTTACAGCAGCATATCTGGTTTCATCAAAGGCCATCAGTCATGTGCTAGTCTTTCTCCTCTACCTTTTATCCTCTGGAAATGTGACTCCCTCACTGCATGCTTCTTTTTAACCTTCCCCTCTCTCCGCTCTCTCTCTCTCTGTCTCTCTGTCTATCCTCACTCGCCCTGTGTCCTTCTCTGTGAAGTCACATGTGAAAGTGATCAGCTTAATCCCGATCACCAGCTGTGTTTAACATACTTTAGATTTGGTACACTTGGCTTCCTTGCTTTCACTTTTGTGTATACGGGATTAGCATGAGAACACATGAGGTTTGACCTACCCCGGGGGTTAGACATGATGGCCTCTAAATGTTTTTATTTGACCATTTGTTCGTTTTAATCAGTAATCAAGCCCGCCTTGCTTCATATTCATTCATGGTAAAGCCTTGTCTGCTCTTCATGTGCCTTGGATTCAAACTGGCAACCTTCCAGTGACAATCCCGCTTCTGTAAACTCAAACAAATGTAGCCCTGAGGGGTTTCATTGAATTTAAAATGAATGAATGCAAACATTGCTTGGTATGCTGTATCCTCACTGCCAAAAACCTTCACAGTAATAATAATAATAATGCAAAACTCAAACATGCAGCACTTCCTAAACAAGACTTTCCAAAGTGCTTTAACAATCAAATAAAGCAAACAACTAAGCCATAAAATAAAGCAAGTAAAAAAAAGCAATAAGGCACCACAACATAAAAGATAACAAAGGAGGCTAAAAACAGTATGTTGGCAAAAAATGATAGGAGAGTATCATCACATAAAAGTGAGTCTATAAATGTAAGTTGTAAGACGTGATTTAAGATGTGAAGATGATATTGATTCTGCTGGCCTGAGCTCCTCAGGCACGCTGTCACTGAGCCAGAGTCCGGTCACCTTCAGTGTAAGCCAGTGCTATTTTAATGCTCCGCCAAAAAAAAGAATAAAGAATAACTCTGTCCTTTGTCTTTTTTTTCTTCTTCTTCTTCTTTTTTTGTCCACCCTGTTTCTGCAGGATCCCGGGCCCTCACCCCCGTCCCCTGTTTTGGGACACAAACCACTGCAACTGATCGAGGTGAAAGCCAGGGGGCGCTTCGGATGTGTATGGAAGGCCCAGCTGCTGAACGAATACGTGGCTGTTAAGATCTTCCCAATTCAGGTATGTGACTGGATGCTGTAGCTTTGTTTACTTCTGACTCCTTTGGGAGAGTGTGGAGAAAGGTTTGAGTTCATTAATTATTCTTTCTTTTCCTCTATGAACTTTATGTGTTACTTTTGATAATCGAGCAGCCTGATAAGAGGAATAACATCTGTATCTGTCTCTCTGCTCTTGTGTAGGACAAGCTGTCCTGGCAGAACGAGTATGAGATCTACAGCGTGAGCGGCATGAAGCACGACAACATCCTCCACTTTATCGGTGTGGAGAAGAGGAATAACAACCTGGACCTGGAGCTGTGGCTCATCACCGCCTACCATGACAAGGTATGCTGTCAGGGATGGAGATACACCACCAGCAAACAGCAAAATGTATTGAATTTACAAATGCAGTTTAATTGCAAAGCAATACATTCCTGTTTTGAATTAATGACCATATTTGCCCATTTTACATTAGCAGATTTGGTTGGCTCAGCATGAGGCTAAGGCAATAGCTAATATTTAGAAGAATACCAATATTGGTAAAGGCTTTTCTCACATTGATTGGGAGCGTTGTAGGTTGTAGTTTAAATGTGACAAGCCTAAGGTAAGCTGAATCATTAGAGAGGGATAGTGTCACTGTAACAATAATGCAGAGATACAGTAGGTTATTTGTAAAACACATTGACATAGTAACTAGCAAGAAATAGAAAATACAAAGGCCTGCCTTGGTTCAAAAATATCTTAGTGGAGAAATCTGATTAGTGACCAGCTGCACGTAAACGCGTGTTTTCCTGTAACCGTTTACTACAGCTCATGTAAACAAATTCTTCTGATTTCCCGCCTGATTTCTTCCACTAACGAGGTTGTTTGTGTCCATATCACAATATCACTCTGTTTACATGGATACAACCATGTAAACAGAGTGATACAGTGGCCTGTGTATCGTACCCAGTTCTGAAAACCACTTGGGCAGGCAGCTAACAAAGTTGTAAAAACCTTGCATGAAACTTTCACATTGTATTGATTCTGCTTGGTGCCTTTAGCACTAATCCATAATTACAATAAACTGCATGCTGTTTTTTTTCTTTTTCTTTTTATAAAATAAGGTAGACTTGCGCTTTGTTGGACCTGTCGTGCTTCACTCACCCTCTCAACCACAGTCTTTGTAGCATTCAGGGCTTCAAGTACCTCTGTGTTTTGAGGGTCATTACAGACGAAGTGGAGAGCGATTCTCAGTACGCTTCACTTACTTAAATTTCCCAGCTAGGCCAAGAATTTGAATCTGTGTGCTCAAGAAACCTTTAAAGGTTGAAAAATTACAGGTTGTGGGTGTGGCGAGGAGGCTTTAACCCAGCAATACAGCTCTTACATTAAGCCACTTAACCCTAGAGCAGGTCTTAAAGTGCTACTCTGATTTGCAGAAGCTCTCCAAGTGGAAATAACATTGCAGAAATTTGTTGAAGGAGTTTTAGGAAAGGTCATACTACTGGGATTATATCAGAAACATGTTTAAGTGCCTTGTCAACCATGTGCTGTAATTATTTTGTAAGTCTTTACAGGATTCATGACTTAAACTTTGACCTACAGAGAGCTTTTTCTTCCTGAGCAGGTGTCAAAATGTGCAACATCTTGGTTTGGACTATGTAGCACAGCTGGAACAGTGATTGCAGAGTTCAGCGTTTCCTTGACAGCTGATTTATGCTTCAATGTTTGATGCTTCTAAGCAGCTCGGTGCGTTAGGATTCAAAGTATCTGTAGCATGCAGTGGCTCGCCTCAAAGGAATACAAGCCCTGAAAAACTCCCTTCATTTTGGACAATATGTAGATATTAATAGCTGCCAGTGGGTGTTTTTCAAAGGGATGTGGTCTGATTTACCACTTGCATTTTCACAACTGAAGAGCAAAGTACAGGTATACATTCACACACACAGACATTAATCCAAAAACAGGAAAACAGATTTAATGTTTATTCTACATCTGTTGGAGCTGCCTGCCCTCTAGTGGTCACACTGGCAAACTACATCTGTATGGCCACTTGCCAGAAGTGACCTTGTATCATATTGACATACATTATGTAAGAACAAAGATGGTGTATAAAGGATAAGGAAACAGATGTAGCTTGGACCGTAAGGTTGAAATCTTGGCCTTTACTTTTCTTTGCTGGAGGCAAATATCCAGTTGTATTTCTGTTTTTCTCTTCTGCTATATTTAACATAAATGCATGTCCTCATATGTGACCAGTATCTGAGGAAGCTTGGCAACCGTGCAGACAAAGAAGTAGCAAAAGATGAATCTCTGCAAAGTGAAATAGCACAAAAACTATAGGGACATTTAAGTAAGTCTTTCTGATAAAGAGCTTGTGTGCTCAGCAAACCTTTCCCTGATAAATAGAGATTAAAGAACAGTGATCAAACACCACAACAAAGAGTGGATAAATGAATAGCATTTATCAGACTCCATTATTCAGCATGAACAGTAAATGTGCAGGAAGTTGGCTTGGTGACAGAGGTGACCAGAGGCCTTCACTGTGGTCTTAAGAGGACACCCAGTGGGTAGTTAATTTTATTTATCACCCTTAACTGAAAGATAAAGCTTCAGGAGGCAATTCCCAATTCTTTTCTTTTCAGTAATCATCCCTCAAGTTTCAGTATTGTTCTGTGCATTTAAGCAAAACTCCAGATATCTGTTCTTGTAGAAGCCGTTGTACAGAAATTGTTTTATTGCTGCGTCCCTTGTGAAGTACAATACTACCCACAAGCTTTAGATGAATATCCACCCATTCGGGGTATTGCTGTTACCATGGAAATGTTGCATGCACCAGAGAGGCAGGAATCATTACATCATAAGTATAGCCATCCCTATACTATTATTTAGTCTTATGCTATCTTATACTTAGTATTACTGTTGAATCACATTTCTAGATGTGTTGAGTAATTTGACCTTGAAAAACTGTTAAATGTTTAAATATATTCAGGGACTTTTTTCTTGGCATGATTTGTGGTGATAACGATTTGTAGAAAAGTGAAATCTAGTAGAAGTAAATGTTAAAGACTTTCTTTCAAAAGCTTTTTTGGTAAATTTAAAGCAAGACTGTGTAACCTTTTGACTACAAGTGACAGCTATTACTGCTAGGTGCTATAGATTTAGCTAACAGTGCTGCAACATTATCCACGACAAACTACTGGTCATACAAAATATAGCTGTAGCAGCCATAATTTTGTTTTGAATAGAGCAATGATGCATTTTACTGTTTATGAGTTCAACCTTTCTTTTTAAAAATGGAGGAATGTATTACTTGTTCACCCAAAAGCTACATACACTTACTGCATATTGACAGATAAAATTCAGAAAGCAAAGCAGCATTTTGGATTTTGTTTTTTTGTTTCTGCTGTGAACTCTGTGATTCTACTCAGCTTGTCTGCCTGGTTCAAAGCATACTATGATTGTCTACAACATATGCAGTGAAAATGAGCAGAAAACTTAAATGTTAGACATCTGTTGCTTTTTCTGCATACTCAGTGTGCCTCTCCTCACTCTCTCCCTCTGCAGGGGTCGCTGACAGACTACCTAAAGGCCAACGTGGTGTCCTGGAACGAGCTCTGCCACATTGCCCAGACAGCGGCCCGCGGCCTGGCCTACCTCCATGAAGACATACCAGGACACAAGGACGGACACAAGCCCTCCATTGCTCACAGGTTTGCTGACCACATATCTGGGATTTTATCACCTTAATCAAGACACTGGGATCACATGAGTTCTACACTGACTGATGGTTGTTTCCTTGTTTCTTTTTGCGTCTTAGGGACATTAAGAGTAAGAATGTGCTGTTGAAGACTAACCTGACAGCCTGCATAGCTGACTTTGGCCTGGCCCTGAAGTTTGAAGCTGGAAAATCAGCAGGAGACACACATGGACAGGTACAATTTTCAGTTAAAGGTTGAAATATGAACTATTCACCCACCTCTTCACCATGGTTCCTGCCCTTTTAGGTTGACACTGACTTCTCAAACAAACAAATAAATGAAAGTGGCTGTGATGTTTGAGTGATTCTGACTGGAACCCCAGAGAGTCCTGTGTACTGTAGGTAATGGTACCGAGTCACCATTATCTCATAGTGCCTATGGGTGGCAGTGTGGGCCAAAAATCTGATGGGGACTTTTGATGTTCTTAAGCAGGAAGACATTATATAAAAATATTGGAAGGTAACTTATTTTGTCTTTAGATGATCAGATTTAGGACTAAATGTTGGTTGTTCTTTGGTTTGGAAGTTGGACAGAACTATGATAATGGAGCTAAAATTGTTTACTGTATTTATCTCCTAGTTTTTGCATCAGTCAAACTCCCATGACTTTGCTCTAATTCGAAAATATTCATTGGTTCAAAAAACATGCTGAAATCATGTCATTTGAACTGATTTGTTGTTCTATTTTGGTTTGATGTTGATCTGCCAACTAAGCAACAATTACCCCTCGATGACGAGCATCACTTTTCGCTCTCTCAGCCCATCTGTGAGCTGCGTCATGACTCTCTCCCTCTGCGCTGCCTATGCTTGATTTTTTAATTCACGGTTCTGTCCTGATGCTGACCTTTGACCTCTTGAACTGATCCCATAGGTGGGAACCAGGCGCTACATGGCTCCTGAAGTCCTTGAGGGTGCTATCAACTTCCAGCGCGACTCCTTCCTGCGTATCGACATGTACGCCTTTGGCCTCGTTCTCTGGGAGCTCGCGTCGCGGTGCACAGCCGCCGATGGTGAGACTGACAAGAAAATGCTCTCCTGATTGTTCTCACTGCGTTCTGTTACTTAATTTTGAACATTGTGGTTGTGTGTGAACAGGTCCAGTGGATGAGTACATGCTCCCATTTGAGGAGGAGGTGGGTCAGCATCCGTCTCTGGAGGACATGCAGGAGGTTGTTGTGCATAAGAAACTGCGACCCTGCCTGCGAGACTGCTGGCAGAAACACACGGTGAGCAATGATAACAATTAGTTATTAAGAGCGTGTCCTGTAACTCAGTGGTCAGAGGTTTGATGCATGTAAGACGTTGTGCCATATTTGGTGCCAAAATATACTCAATAAAGACACGAGGGATGACAAAACAAGTCTGAAAAAGACTTTTTTGGACATCTTACATATAGAGGAAAACTATAAACTTATCAGAGAAGCTCTGACAGGCCGTAACACTGATCTAATCTGACCCCTCAGGGTCTGGCCATGCTCTGCGAAACCATCGAGGACTGCTGGGACCACGAGGCCGAGGCTCGCCTGTCCGCCGGCTGCGTCGAGGAGCGCATCGGCCAAATGCAGCGCCAAGCCCCCATCATTGGCCCTGAGGAGATTGTCACTGTGGTCACCATGGTGACTAATGTGGACCTCCCGCCCAAGGAGTCCAGCTTATGATCGGCCAGTCAGATGATACCGGATGAGCTTGCAGAAACACGGATCAACACGAGGGGATGAACAGCCGACCCTGGTTGGTTGGCATAGTGGTTTTTTCTTTTTTTCTGTCTTTCTTTCTTTACATTTTCCGTTTTTTTGTCTCTTTTTTTCCCTTTTTTTTGTTTTGTTCCTTTAAGTGCGGGCCGCTACTCACGTTCAGGAAACACCCTGCGCCCACCTCACCACATCAGTTTATATCCACCTCGTTTTGATATGTGTGCCTAAGGATTTTAACATTTTAACAGTCGACGCTCTCTCATCCCGAGCAAACGATTCAGGATATTTACGACGACAAATGACGTCACCAAGTGACAGTGCTGACATGCTGGGACGACGACACTCAACACTTTTATCATGTCTTGTTTTTATATACATACATACACATAGGAGGGCAACCTGTTCTGCTCGGTTTTCTACAGAGAGAGAAGATCTTGCAGAGGAATTTCACAGAACTCTCAGTACATTTTAGTGTAAAAAAAAAAAAAAGAAAAGAAAAAAGAAAAAAAGACAAATACCCGGCTCTCGATACATTTGCTGTTTTCTTGTGTGCGTTTTTTTGAAGAAACGACTATCGTTCTGCCAATAAGCAACGGCTTCTGAATGTTTATAGTGTAATGCTGCTGTACATAGTGTATTATGGACCCAGACAACTTGGTAATCAAGCTTATTTTAAAGGGGTGAGGGGGAAGGGGGGAGGGGGGGGGTCCATTTTCAAGCATTACGACGATAAAAACCATAAACCTCCTTCAACCAGGTATACCTCAGTTCAGATGGACACAGTTTAAATTAGTCCCTATCCCTGTTCACAGTCATAGCTCACACTTTCCACAACCTTGGCTCTTCATGACATCCAAACAATCTGCTGTCAGCCATGACACTCATGGGTAATGTAGTCAGCAAAGCCTCGATATACATGGCCATACACACCGTAAACACAAGTGTTGCTCCCTTTTTCCTCCCCTTTTTCAGTCTCACGTTTAGTTTTGCTCCATTTTGATTTTTGACTGAATAATAACTTTCTCCTTCTGTTAGTTTTGTTTATTTTTTTTTTCTCTTTGAGATTTTCTTCTGATAATGGGAAAAAAAAAACATACCCCCATGATGAAGTTGTCGTTTAAAGTGATTTTTCCGTTTTGGTTTGCCGTGTCAACTGTCAACAGAGTAATGATATCTGTCGCTGACAAGCCTAATTTTGGCCGTGAGATCTGGATATACAGTATATGTATTTATATCTCTCTGGATTAGCGCTGGGTACCAACTAATGATACGTTTGATATTTAGTATCAGTACCAAATCATAAGGTGTTAAAACGCTTCAAGACTGTCAGACCCTTGGAGCATATTCTTCTTGTTCTTTTCATTTTGTGAAATCAGTTGTGTGTGGTCTGATTCTATTTAGAAAAGCAGATTAACAAAATAAATCATCCAATATGTTTAATTTAGGAAAGGAATCAGATTTGAAGTGCAGTTTTGAGGAGGTTTCCGGGGGTACCCAGCTCTACTTTGGAATTGTACCTGTATTTAGCTGAGCCAGCTTGCTTTTGATTTGATTGCACACATCTTTTTCGGATTACTATCAAGAGTTTCTGCTCTCTTTTGATACACCTCAGGAATCTTTGCTACTCACCACCTCCTCACATCCTCCACCTATTCCTCCTCATCCTCACCTGTCTTGGACTGGAGTACTTCCTCTCTCGCTGATTCTTACGCTTCCTCTGTCACCGTCTTGCCTCGTCTCTACTTGTAAGGGTTCAGCCGTGCTGTCATGCTCAAAACCTGTGTCTCCGCTGTCATTATGATCAGTCTAAATTTAATCTGAACACTAATGAGACACTTAAATTGTAAGCTTTGCTCTGATCTGTCTCTAGCTGAATCTCACCCTTCCAGGTATGGGTGTTTGATTAGTCCTTAGTCTGAAGAACAATCCCTGTAGAGCCAGAGCTGGCCTGGACTTAACCCTGAGAAATCGATAGTTTGCCAGTTTTTCCACTTCTGTTAGGTCAAATGTTTCCCAAATATTACCCCACACAGCTTAGTTGTTGCCTGATGTGTTCACCATCTCCACAAGCAAGCCAAATAAGGTCTAACTCTGACTCTGGTCAACTAGTTAACCAAGTCTTTCTACTGTTTTCAGTGTTAACACCTTTTTGAGAATTAATTTGCCTGTGTTGATGTTTTCTTTTTAACTATACAGACTGCTGGTGGACATTTGAGGTCAGTTGTTTCCCTGAAGTTCCTGAGAAACTGATCAGACCTCTCTAGCCCAAAATCCTGCTGACACTAACCAAACAATTGCACGGCTAACCACAGTTGGACGAGGAACCTCTCTTTCTCTCTCTCATCCTGGTGCCATTTCAATGTATCCATATTAGTTACTCTTGTAGATGTCAGGCAAAACGGATGTATCTGTCATTGTTGTGAAGGTAGCAATGACATTTTTGAGTCTTTATTTCCTCTGAGGGACATTGAACACTGGTGCCGGCAGACCTGCAGTCTCTCCTCAAGCTTTGGGACGGTTTCACAGCATGCTGTTTAAAATCAAGCATTTTAAAATTAAGAGATGAGGCTGGAAATACTTAAAACGTGAAGAAACTTCTTTCTACCACATTCAGGACCGTACATAATTATACTTTATTCATAAAACGGTTTGCATTTTAAGCCAACACTGTACTACAGTGCTTGAGGAACAGCCAAGTAAACAAGTAAAACACACACAAAAAAAGAAATTGATTAGTGATTATTTGCACAAAGGAATTCCCCTTATTCTGCACAGAAAAAAAATCAAGTCTATAATTGAACTATATTTGTTTAGAGCACTTATATGTACCCCATCTATTCTCTGATATGTGCTGTATTTATGTCCGTTTTGTAACAACTGATTTTTTTTGTCATTTTTTGGCCAAACTAATGGAGTGTAAAAAGTTGTCCTGGCTCACAACAGGCCATGTTCCACCCAAAAAAACAAAACAAAACAGGAACTAGAAGAAATATAAAAAGCAAAGTGTCCTCAGAGTTCAGAAACTTTTTTTGGTCTGTATTGATTCCTGCTACACCTCTAAAATAGTTAAGATTCTGTAAACGAGAGGGAGTGACCGAAGTACAAGTTTGAGATATTATTTCAGCACATGATAAGACTATTGCAACAACACAGCAAACCTGAAGGAAGTTGAAGCCATCATCCTATTTACTTACTGTAGCACGAGTACGATATTTGCATCGATATCGCTTCCTTTTGCTGCTGCTGTTTTTCAATTAATTGCTATTCAAAAACAGCCAATGTCTAAGACCCCTTATGAAGCTTGAACAGTCAGGGACGATCATTACTGCAAACCCCAGCAGCCCTTCAATAAGTACTACCTCACTCGCAGGGATTTCTTCGGGGTAGAAAGCATGGCAAATAAACCAAAATGATAACCAGGTCTCTGTAGAGAAGGGATCAAAATTCCCAAGCTCTTGAATTGGGGTAAAGTTCCAGTTTTTCCTCATAAGTTTGAGAAGACTGACAGAAGTAAATTAAGGCTTAAAAGAAGTTTCCTCATTTTTACTGTGATGTATTATCTCGTTCTGTAAAAGTTTTACATTACAGCAGAAGGCTTCTTGTTGAAAAGGAAAACAATCATTGACATCTCAACATACACTGACTGGCACAGCTGTAAAGGAAAGACACCAGTATTACCCTTTTTTCCCTGAAGTTTGTGTCCTGGAATGCAAAACTTACCAGTATTTTAGCAGCCAAGTGGATTTTAAAAACAGCCGCCAAATGTTGGTTGGTTAGCTGCCAAAGTGGCAGGTAGAGTCCACAAACCTATCAGCCACAGCAAAAAAAAAAACGTGCCAGCGTTTGGTTGGCGGTCACATCCCAGTACTGTAGGTAGATGGCAGATGATGTTTAGTTTGACCGCTTGAGTTTAAACTGCGCCTGAGAAACCGACCCAAATCTACAAATACCATTCAGGGATTCAGTACTATGCTTTTCTAAGTTCTAGCGAGTTATATGCAACCAGTGCCGCAAACTACCCTACACTTCTGTAGGATCAGCTGCAGGAGTGACTTTCAATATACACACACACAAATAACTTGTAGCATTTTAATTTTTTTTAAATCCGTGACCTTGCATATTGATATGTTGTATTTATTTTTTAATTTACAGGCCTGAGGTTTTGGGGATCAGAGCTCAGGTGCAACTCAGAATAAAGTTGTAAGAGTTGGCACGATTTATGGTTGTTGTTGGGGGGTTGGGGGTGGGTGTTTGGTTGTAATTCAGGAAATACTTTCATTAATTCAAAAAGAAAAAGATATAAACTGTAACGTGCTTCTTTCTATTCAGTCTATGGACAAACGACCGAGAATGAATGTTCTTCAGACTCCTGGATTCCAGTATTGTGTGTACTTTGATGGATTGAGCCCGGCCCTGTGTAACTTTAGAGGGCTTTGCGTTTGGCTGGTTTCGTGTGATTGTGCCCTGTCGCTGTAGAAAGTAGTAAAACCGACGCACTCTAAGATCCATTCATACACCTCTTGTTTGTACAGTTACCCGCCCATGATGTGAACCAGTACCTGCTCTATGGGCAGATAACTAGCAGGTTGACCATACAGTCCAACCAGAGAGAAAAGAAAAGAACGCTAAAGGCAAATTTTGTAAAGCTTCCTAGAAGGATTAAACCTTTATAGTCTAATTGTACCAGAAAACAACCTCTGCCTCTGGGCTTTCCATTGCTGTGGCCCTTCTTTGAATTTAGATGTGGCAACTAAATTTCTGCAGTCACCCTCTTCACATGCTCTTTTACCTGCATCCAACTGTGAACATCTCAAACACTTTGTCAAGGCGACTGGGGACAATCTTGTCTTCCATTTCGTCAAAACAATCACAGATGAGCTCTCTCTTTGTTTCCCCTCAGGACTTGACTATCTTAACAGACTTGTTCTGAACTTTGTCATTTAACAGTGTATGAATGGGTTTCTCAGCGTGCAGGCTTTACGTTTTTCTATCTCGACTTCCTCCAGCCCAGCACCTCACATTGCTGTGCATATAAACTACCAGTGAAACATTTGTGTCTTGTTGCCCCACTATTTTAAGCAGTCTAGGATCTGTACAGACATGAGAACATAAATACCTGTATCAACTATATACTCTGAGCTGAATCTTTATAAGTGCGTGTTGAACTTCAGTGTTTCCTCTACATTCATTTATACTTTTCTTGTGTTTTGACTCAGCAGCAGGGTCTGGTCCAGCTGCATAAAAATTGTCCTTCACTATGCGAAAAAAAAACTTTTAAGTTGAGCTTTGTGTAAGCTAAAAGCTAGAGGCTCATTGGTGTACTTTAAGGAACGAAAGAAAGCACTTAAGGGTTCATCAGCAGAAAAAAATTAAATGAATGACGAACGTTCAGCCCAGGGCGTTCCTAAAGGAACGTATTCGGGTCCCCTAATGGTTGCATTTTGAAGACCCCCCTGAAGCTCTTGAAGAGCAGTTGCAATACTCCATATGTGATAATACAATCATCCACTACAGGTATTTCATTCCAGCATCTCAATCTCCTGCTTTTTCCCACTGTTGGTAAGAATTTTAGAGGAAACATTGAACTCCAGTGACCTCGCCGCAGAGACTGTCTTGGCAGCAAGATAAGTCTGGTTGCCAGGCCTGAAATTTCTACAAAAAAAAGAAGAAAAAAAAACACTACAAGCATTTTTGATCCCATATTTCTTGAGGCTCTCGAGTTGCAACGCTGATCCAGGATCTGCCAACGCAGCCTCTAATGGTAATGATCCTCAAAGGGTTTCTGGTTTTCATGGCTGGAAGAAACTGATAAATCTGATCATTTTTTGATCATGAAACTTAAGTGGGTTAAAAAAAATGATGTAAATGTCTTGTTTCTTTACTCCTGATACATGTGACTGTACATTTTATGTTACTGACAAAAATGTGAAAATAGGACAAGAAACTGAGGCCTGGAATTTCAAACTGGAAAATGGGTAGGAAGTACAACAAGCGAATCCTACTGGGTGTTCTTGAGCAAGAGTGAGTTTTTACCAGCTCCAGGGTTTTACCCTGACCTCTCACCTCCCAGTGAAGGGACAAGGGAGGTTTAGAGAAAAGAGAATTCCCTTTGCAGAGTATTATAGCAGAAGAAAACCTTCAGAAACCCTGGATACATTACCACAGAGGAGCAAATATGATCCCTGATCAGCGCTGTGACTCACGGCTAATGTTAGCCGGCCATGGTTTTTATCAGCAGAAGAGATCCACGTGATGTAAATAAATGTGTTTTTAGATTGTGAATGGTGATGTTTTTCCTTTTTTCACTGACTAAATCACATAATCTGACTGAGATGACATTATTCCTATTTATCTGTGCAGTTAGAAGCTCTTAATTTGACAGGTTTGTCATTTTGTTATAGTTTGGTGGGAATTTTTCTGAAAAGGATTTAAGTAATTTGGCATTAATTTGAGGAAAGTTTGAATTTCCTTAAAGGAAAACCTCAATCTAAACATTTGTCCATTATTCAGCAATTATTAAAGCTATTCTACATATATGTTGTATACTTTCCTATAGAAAAATTACACATATTTACATGTCAAGCTCATCTACAGTGAATTAAAATACTTTTTTAAATTAAAATTTTAGAACATTTCAGTTCAGGCCTTATCTTTTTTTTTCTTTCCTTTTTTACTTGAATTAATCTTTTATTTACGAAGGTAAGTCCATCTGAGTTCAGGAGCCTTTTTTGCACAGGAAACTTGTCCTTTAAGAACACAGAGTAATTATACTAAATTAACTTAGAGTTAATTGAAAAGAACCTGAGGTGTATTACATTATTGTTGCTTAAACTAAATGGAATTTAAAACAGTGTAGTCTCTTTCAGACTCAAGCATGTTTCACTCTGTCCTATAAATGGCCTGGTGCACCGTCTGTTATTAATAGACCTGTTTACGACATATATGTACAGTATGCTCAGTGTTTTCTACAGTGCAAGAGAAAAAATATTGCTGTTGTCAGTTTTTTTAAGGAGTGCCCATAATATGTCTTTTGATTGTGTGTGTGTCTACAGATTAATGAGGATGATATGTGCTGCTTTTGCAGGATAAGAAGCTTTTAGTGCCAGAAATCAAAATTGCATTCTTTAATCTAACAAGGGTCTTTGTACTCGTTGTCCAGGCTGGTGTTGACTGCAGAAATCCACCAGCAGATGGCAGCATTCAGCAGATGAAGTGTGACACCTCCCTGATACCTGAGTGTTTGAGCATTTCACAGTTTGAGGTGAAAGAGGAGCTTAGGCCAGAAGATGGTCAGAATTAGGTAACAGATGTCTTGCTTTATTCACAGTCTCAAGAATACACATGTTCACAACATTTATCTTATTAAATCTACACATTTTCAAAACTTTCAAAGCTCTAAGGAAAAACTAAGAATTCACTTGTGTGGATTCTCAGTCAGTTGAAAATGTACTGATGCACTGATGGATTTTTGGAAATTCATTGTGAATCTCCTCTGCTCCAACAGTTTAATTTTGCTGATTAATAGGTGTCATTGCCTTAAAAAATCTGTTACTCAGCATTGAAAGCAGCAAGTGACATCTAGTAGAAACTGTAAGCAACTTACTCTCCTGTTGGTCTTAACACTAACGACTCACATGATGTCAGGGTGGGACAACGACCCACCAACGAGTCACACCTGGGCTCTTAACCCTAACGACTTGCATAACGACTCCCAGAACCTAAAAACCTGGGACTCCCCAACCAGTTTTCAGAACTGAGGAAGCCTTGCAGGTGAGAAGATGAAACGTCTTCAAGAAAAAAAGTCCAGCTGCCTTCAACTTCAGCACTGAAGACTACCATGACCTGGATGACTGAGAACCTACACAGACATACTTACTCTCTTGTTATGAATGAATTTTATCTTCAAATCAGTTACTTAACTAAAGCAGTGATTTAACTAAAAAGTAAATACACAAAAAATCTGATTCCAGTGATACAAAACTTTATTTTGTGATAATTAATCATTTACAGTGACTAAACAACTGCACTGATTGTAGATGTAAGAGTCTGACCTGCCAGCAGCCATGTTTTTTCCCAGGTTAGTTTAATTTTGCTCCTTGGTTCAAGCTGTAGTGCTTGTTTCCATTTCAAAACTTGAGGTGTAATCTCACATTTCCTCCTGCAGTGCTGGTGAGTATCTTACAGTAAATAAACATCCACATAAAGTCCAAATGTTCGTTCAGTCTTAGCCAAATGCTGACATGGCCCACTGCTTGACGTCAGTGGGGCATTGTGGATACTTCTGCAGGGCCTCCATGATCTGACTGTGGTCCAGCATGAGCCTCATCAGCTGGTATTCCCTCTGAGTTTTGGCCGAGGAGCCGTCAGCCGGTCGGATCAGCTCCAGCTGCTGCAGGTGCTCGAAGGCCTGAGGGTGATGAGAAGCAGGAGGTGTAAGTGATGGGTTTGCTTGGGAAAATGTTGAATTTGTCTGTTTTCATATAGAATATATAAATATTGACTGTTATTCTTCCTATCATGACTGAGGAGCATCTGAAACAGTATAAAGTATTAGACTCTAAAAACCTAGTGGCTGGAAATGAATTAAAAGGAAGAAAGAATTTAGATAATAATATAATATTATATTATTATTATATTATTATATTATACAGACCTTCATGATGACAGGCTGGTCAAAGTTGTACATGGAGTTTGACTTCCTCTGCAGGAACTTCTTAAACTCTGAATAATAAGACATGTACAGTAGAAAGATGAGGAAAAGACTGATTGTTTCGATTCATAAATATGTTTTTTAATTTTCAGCACCACAGCTAAAACTCTCTTATTTCCCTTGCCCATTCATTTAGTTCTTCTCTCATTTGTCTCCAGTATCTTCCTTTTATATGCTGTTGTTTGTTAATTATACCCTCATAAAGTCATCTTTTGCCCTGCTCCTCTTGTACTTCTGAGTACTAAAAACTACAAATCAATTTCCACAAGTCATCATCTTGAGTCATTTGAGGGTTGAACAGCTCTCCTGTGTCACTGTGTTGTGGAGTTTTGACATTTCTTCTTTTTTTGTCTTTGAAATCTCACTTTTCTGTCGCTCTTCACAGCTCTTTTGGGTGGTTTTTTAATCTCCAGTTTTATGGAGAGTTTTATGACTGACCAAAAAGTAGTCAAAGTATCTGGACGTACCGTTATGAACCATCTGGAGATTGAACGGCTCTCCCTCATAGACATCGTTGAGGTGTTTCATGGCGATGATCAGGCACAGCTCCAAAATGGACAGACCTAATAAGAGAAAAGAAAAGAAAGATATAATTCTCTGAAGCGTGTCACTGAAGACATTTCTCTTTTCATTTAGATTTTACCGTGGAGCATGTTCGCCTTGGCATCTGCAAAACACAGTCTGCTGGCCTCCAGCAGGTCGGCAGGTTTGATGGCAGGTTTGGCGACAGAGACGCGACTCAAACACAACATCTGCAACAACAAAACAGAGACAGATGGTTCGCGTAAATATCTTTCGAGCAGCAGGCAACAACAACTCAGAAATTCATAAAAACTGAAGCGTCAAACAAATCGCTATCAGACGAGGAGTGACCTTTTGTCAATGAGTGAAACCTGCATTGTTTACATCAGTGTTTACTTGCTAACATCTTCTTTGCTGCTCTTTTTGGCACATTATCACACTGCATTGGCAGGTTACATTTCCAGCAGGTGTGTGGCTCTCACCAGCAGCATGTGCATTGAGCGGAAGTCTTTGCTGGAGTTGAAGTGTCTCTGTAAAACCTCCTCGACTGATTTGTCTTCACACAAAGTCTGGAGAAACAAAAAGAGAAGACAAGTGAAACATGTGAAACAGCTGCTGCCACAAGTCGTGTTGTTGCTGCCTCCATTAGTAATGGAGTCGAGATCAGTTCCTTGGTTCACCATGATACTGTCGTTCCAGTCCTGAGCAAACTTGCTGTCAGGAAAATCATCTGGCAGGCAGAGCTGGGTTTGGACCCGCTCCAGGTACTCAGTGAATGTCAGGTTGCTCAGCAGGTGGATCTGACGGTGGGAAAACCGTGACTTAACCCGCTTCTCCAGCAGCTCCAGAACATCCTGGATGGAAATGACCCATAAAAAATGTTCTCAAGGATGATGGAGATGTTTTTGTTTGAGTGGATGGAAAATGAGAGCAGGTTCTGAGGCCTACCAGTCTGCAGGTGACGCCGACCACAGCGATGGGCGCCTGGGCGGACTGGGAGACGTCGAACAGGTTGTAGAGCAGAGTCTGGTTCTTGTGGTGGGCGAACAGGTCGAACTCATCCAGGACGAACAGCACCGGGCGACTGCTGCTGCGATCACCTTTTTTGGACGGGACGAACAAAAGCTATTGTATGTCACACTGAGACATTCAACCACACTTCTTATTGTCTCTGATGCTGTTGAATTTAGTTCAAAACACTGCAAAAAATCTGAGCTAAATCTTCTAAATTGCAGCATTATCTGACCTTTCTTCAGTGCCTCCAGGAGGAAAGCCAGATTTTCTGCAAAACTTCCCTGAAATGAAACAGAAACAGGTTGTTGTGGCAGATTTATTGTTTTATTTACTGCTGATGGATAAAACTCTTTTTTAACTTACAAACACTTTGTCACCGACAACGTTTTCTAGGTGGAGTTGCCGTGTTATTTCTTTTAGTGCTATTCTGTCGTCAGTCTGCAGGAGCCCTACAACACACAGGAAAGAAATATATCAGATAATCTGTATCTGTGTAAATGAATCATTTTAGTAGCTTAAATGAAAAGATGTCAGTTTATTTCTGGATGAACCAGAGTCTGTACCGTTGAGATGAACCTGTAGCAGGTTTTTCTGTGCTTCTTTTTCCTCCAGCAGGTCTCTCAACACACACTTGAGCAGCTGCAGACACAAAACACACAAACACAGACACCATCAGACATTAGAACCCTCCCAGGACTTAAACGCACTTTCAACACAATTCATCATCTTTTCAACCGTTTTTACCCAGAAGCCCATTTGAAGCTGGCTGCTGGGAGGCTCACCATCGTTTTTCCCGCTCCTCTGGGACCGACGATTAGCACCGAGTTACTCTCCCCGTGGACGGCCGTCCGCTTCAACAGCTCCAGGAGGTGTCTGAAAAGACTCTGTTTTTGACTACAATACCCATAATGCTCCCAGAGTTGCAGAATATAAATGAGTATTAAGGTCAGTTTGTGAAAACAGTTTTCCTAAGAGCAAGTAAATTGCATTATTTAATGAATACAAATTATTAAATCCTCAGTGTTGGAGGTGGATTTCACTACCTGAGCAACACCTGGGATGCTTGTGTTGCGTCTGTCGACTGGGACCTTTTCCAACCTCCAAACTGGGACAGCGCTGTCAGCCAGGTAAGACTGAACTGGGTCACTGAAACTCACACTGAGCCCCACACTGTCTCTTTATTATAGATGACAGTTCTACTACAGTTTCTATTTAAAAATTCAAGAGTTTTTCTTTGTTTATGTGAATCTTGCATCATCTTGCTTCTTTTAACTACACTACATCTTTTTCTGAGGAAGAAAATTCACTATCAAATTTACTAAAAAATACCAAAAATCTTTAAGTTGTTTTTTGTAGCAAAATGCAGAAACTTACATGCTTCCAGTTTCTTACTTGTGAGGATTTGCTGCTTTTCTTAGTCTTATCTAATAGTAAGTGTATATTTTGTTGTATTGGACTGTGGGTTGGACAGAAAAAGTGAAATAAAGATGGCACCTTGAGGAAATTGTGGCAGGTATTGTTGCCTATTTTCTTTTATGTTATAAATGACTGAGACAATCAAGTTAATTGGTGATGACAAACACAAGCAAACTTAAGTTTTTAACAGCAACACTTCTAACCAGCATCGATGAAATTAACCTACTTGTGTTGAGCTTCTATTCCGTCCGGCTTGTCTGGGAGCTGCTGATGGCAAAGCCGCTCCCTTAAAATCTGCTGAACCTGTAAAATAGTATAAAGACATTACAGTGACACATCATGAAACTGTTAGCGTACTGTGTTGTCATCTTGTAGCTTGAGTGTTTAAGTAATTGTTAATGATAAATGTTGGCTGATACAAACCAGTGTGATGCATTCTCCTACTGGCAGATGAGCATCTTTCCCTTTCCTTTTACTCATGATGCTGGGACTCTAAACAGCAAAACATGTTGTTACATGATATTAGTGAGCTCAGTGGTTCCCATAATGTTTTAAGAATTAAGACTACTTCAATATGGATTTTATTCTATTCAGCAGCAACACAATACGAGAAAATTACTTCAAAATGACCTCTAGGCCCAGGTTTGACTTTCTGCTTTTGATAAGCGGTACACTGCTTCAATTCTGTATTTCACCTCAAGTTAGTGTTAGACCTTTGGAAACTGCAGTTATGTGCCTATGAAATACACTAATATAATGGCTACGGCAGCCTCAGCTCCTACTTTGTCTAGGACGTTAACACGTTTCCGCCAAACTCCAATTCAGTATTCATCAAGTCAATATATGATCTCACTTTTTACAAATGTGTATTTATGCTGTGACATTAGTTCAGGTTTGTCATTAATTAACTCAATCTACCATTCGATTCGGCATATATCTATTGCAACAAGAATTATCTATATGAATGCAATTTCCACTTTAATAACTATCTAAGACTTTCACGAACGGCCCCGAAGGTTTGTTTATAGTACAGTTTAAATCTTTATAATATATTTCCGGAAGCCTTAGCGGGATGGTATGTATGCCGAATTACAAAGTGATTCATAATCATCCAGAGGTCACCATATGTTGTATTCAAGATTGTATTAATGTTTGCCGGCAAGAAAGGAGGCACTAATCTGTCATATTTTAAGAATGGAGTTTGGTGTCACTTTCTCTCCACGCTGATGTGAACGTCACCGGGGCGCTGCAGGAGCAAACTAGCTGTGCGCTTTGCATTAGCGAGGTAAAATTACTCAGAATATGTAGTTACTTTAACGATAGTTAGTCTGGCACTGTGTACACACAAAGTAATAACGACACATACCTGAAAAAAACAGTACTTCGATCACGGAGACGTCTCAATCTTCGCGGGAATACTGCTCAGCCAGCTATGACGACTTCCTGGATTGACTTAATCTCGGGCCCTGATTGGCTGAGGCGCGGAATAGAATATAATAACTCAAATCCCACTTTAAATCTTAAACTGACTATGTTTTTATGTAGCTTTCAACCCCACCTCACTGTCTTCAACAGTGGTTGGTGTTTGAAATATTTGGTGATTAAAAAAATAACAATTTATTTGTCTTTAAAAACATATTTGAAGTTATCACTGTGTATTTTCAGGCAGTTGAACATCCAAAGAGTTCCAACAAGTAGCCTTAGTGTTGATTGTCTTGAGAAGTAATATTTTACAAATAATTAGTAATAACACCAAGGTTTATAGTTAAAATGCAACACCATACAACTTACATTATACATTTTTATTGATGAATTTTAGCAGATGTAACCCACCATGCACCTCTTTTTCTTTCTTTGGACAAACAAAATCTAGATGGGACTCAATAAGTGTACATAACAGAGCAAAAAAGAATAATTTTAGAAAACATCTGTGTCATTCTGACTAAATTTGGAGATGTGATTCATAGCATGTCAAAAGATGAAACTGGTTTTCCCTAATGATGGCAATTATATGTAATTATAAATTGAATTTTTTAAAATCTGTAAAGCCATAACTGCCGCCACCGCTCTGACTTTGATAAAATGAGGAGGGATGGTTCATCTGAATGGCTCCAGGGTTGCCTGCATAACAACATGTTTTACTCATTCACAATGATGATGAAGCTCTGGAGATACTTAAATGCTTCCTGTGGCTTTTGGTTGCCTGATGAAAAAAGCACAATAAACCACCAGATATCTCTCGCAAAAAAATAGTCTCCCAGTCTCCGCTCACGTTTAGCCTGTCACATTATTCTAAAATACGACTCTCTGCTCACACATTCGGCTCTGTGTTTGCCCTTAAAAATACATGAAGCGGCCCTTTTACAGCAGCCATACACTGAATTAATTGAACATCTCCTCAGGTTTGACCTTCAGACAAAATTCAAGCATTTGCACCCTGAGCTGCATCTCCTTTTCTCTTCAGATCACTGAACTCTGTGTGGTTTTGAGCTTTTATGACCTTTATTTATCGAGGGAAATTATATTGCTGAGCATCTGTTTTTTACTCCAGCACAAACATATTTTATATTTTCTGATTTTCATACAGTTAAATTCAGTCTTAACTGCAGAATTACCAGTTACAACAGTGGTTTGCTTAAAAGCCCCTTCTTAATAATTATTGTAGGTTTGTTGGTTGTCTTTTGTTTGTTTATCTCCAGTAATATAACTATGATATTCCTGTAAAGAACTGTAGTTTTTCCAGATGATCCTGTTCATACATTTTACATATTTTAGTATTATTTCACAATGGTTGATGAAACACTAAAAAGACTCGAGGTGATGCAGCCAGTGATCAAAGTTTTCATGTGAAACCTTCCAATTAATGTAATTAATTATTAACATTAACCACAATTTGCAGCTAATAGAGTCAAAATCTTGTTAACACAATATGCCTCATTAAATGTGACATAATACCTCCAAGCTATTAGCAAAATATCTCTTTTCCTGTTAATGGGATTGTTATTAGTTAGTTTTATTACATTAATTAGAGGCTGATGTATTTACATTGAATATATATTATCAGGTAAAATTTCTGTTCTTTACTTTATATTGTATTTAATAGTGAGGTTCATGTGTGTATTGGAACCATTTTCATTTTTTAGGTACAGTTTATATGAATTTTTACATTTGGTTTTCCTTTCTTCCATACAGCAATTGATTTCTATTCATTGTGAAACAATGTTTAATAGATACAGAATTGGAAATAGCATGTGATAAGTAGGTAATCCATCACTATAAAGGTCATATTTGTGTTTATTTTGACAAAGTACATAATATTATATCATAATAATACAATTTAACGATCATCAAGGGATGTCCTTATTTAATCATCCTCTCTATTGTTCAGCCCATAGACCTCAGAAAAAATGAATATTTTCCACATAAGTGAGACTAACTGTACTGGTTGAAAAGAAAACCTTTGTTTGACTACTTGGACTGCTGGTTTTGTGTCATTTGTTGTTTCGATCTCTGACTACACCTAGCAATGTGTAATTTATGCTTAAATTAATTATTGTTTAGCATGAATGTGATGTTTTATGTGACAGCCCTTTGGCCTCTTTGGTTCTGCCTTGTTTCCTCGCCTCTTGCAGGTATAGTAATTGGCAGGCGTGGTCATCCACATGGGGCCAATGCTCCCAGCCAGTATAAAAGCTACCACCTTCTCTGTGTGTTTTGTTGTTGTTTTGTTACCCACATTTCTCACACATTCACTCACTCACCCTGAGACTTACTGACCTCCACATCAAATCTCTTTTTATAATTCTGTTTATTTTTTTGTAAATAAATCAACTAATTTAAAGCCATTTTTAGTGCCTCTATTTGCCATGGCCCCTCGAGCGTGTCATGACATTTAGTATTAATTTGAAATTTCCCTCATTAAATGCTGCTTCTCAGGCTTTTTCACCTTGTCAGAATAATATATGTAATCCTAAACCATGTTTAGCATCCTTCTCCTGCAGGTTTAATGCAAAAATGATCTGATCTTGTCTCAGCTCTCAAGTATTTTCTTTTAAAAATACTTTGAATGCTTAAAGAAGATTTAACTGATAATACTTCTGTGACATTTTCAATGCAGGACTTATACTTGTGATGGAGTTTTATAGTGTGGTATTAGAACTTAAGTAAAGGATCTAGATACCCCCCCGCACATATCCAGCTCCCTCACTCATATTTAATAATTATTATTCCTAACTTTGGCCGTGCAGAGTTCATGTGTAACTGAGCTTTGGATGAAAACGTGCATCACCTCTCCCATCTGCTGGCTGCTCCTGCTGGGCGCATGCGCAGTGCGGCTCTCCATCATTTCCAATATCCCAGTGTAGGAGAACCAGCAGAGGCAAGAGAACTAATGGGTAGGCTTCTTATTCTTATTTTTTCTAAGGTCAGAAACGCACTGTTGCTCGCTCATTTCACTGTTTTAGCACCGGTACGCATTCGCTGGGATGCCCGGGTAAGAACGGACAGTTTACGGTTTGATTTGACGCAGACAGAAACGTTAGTGCCTGAAAAGCGTCTCTCTCTTCTTCTTCGCTCTCTCTCTCTCTCTCTCTCTCCCTCTGCGAACGCAACGGGTTTGCACGGCTGTTAGCTAGCATGCTAAGCTAACCCGTGCTAACTCGGCCTGGCCCTGGCCTTGCCTGGCCCCTTGGCTCGAAACCCCAGCGCGGGCCTAGCTGCTTTTTACTTCGACAATTTGAGGTCGGAATCTGGACTGCGGGTCCTCAGCGTGCGCTTCCCTTGTTACGGTTCGCTAATTAAATGCTAAAATGTTATTAGCGTAGCTGAGCTCGCCCTCTAATTCATTTTCGTTACAACAAGCTAGCAGGCTAGCTAACTAACGGTAGCTAGACAGCTGACGCTTGGCATGCTAACCCCCAGCTAGTTCAGATGCTATGTCCAATGCATCAAAAAGCCCAGTCAGACAGGACTGATTTCGCTTGTTGACACGGTCACTTTTTAACGCGGAGGCCCGCAGGCGATGGAGCTTGAGCTGCACGTCTCGCCCGGTGATAAGCTAAACAACCTTTAACAGCACACGGTTGTCGCTAAAACGTTAATAAAGCAACACTTGGCACAGTTGATAGGCAGCCTGGCTAATGTTCACCAGGCTAATTAGCTATTATCTAACGTTTGGGCACCTATGGTTGCTTTGGTTATGTGCACAAGCTGGCTGTCATGTTGTGCAGTTTTGGAGGAAAAGTCTTGTCATCTACGTAGTTAACTTGTGTGGCTGTCAACTTTGAAGGCTGCTGCAGAACAATATGGCTAATTTACCCCGAAAGCTAGCCTTAGCCAACTCCATGGGGTTACAGCAAGATTTAAACGCTAGGGTTGAGAATTAATGGCTTTAACCTAGCCAGTTACTAAAAGAGCAGTGGTGGATATCTGTGGTTCAAGTGAGAGAAGACCAGGACAATCTGCTGTACCTTTTTGGTTTTGCACAGTTTGTGTCCTATTCCTTTTTTTAAAAAACATCATGCTCCACCAACTGTACATGCTTTATGCATGCATTGCTACCTGTTCTCCACTCTTGTTTTGTTTGACAACATATGACAGACCCTCTTCTCTTAGCACTAAATGCATTTTGAGAGTTCCAGTCACAAGTGCACAGCTCCAGTTGCACAAAAATGCATTAGGAGCCATGCTCAGAGGTAGTCAGGGACATTTGTGACAATAATCATGTCCTGAACAACCCCAGTTTGTGCATATTATATGATAAACCTTCCAAACATTATCTGTATTACAGATGACACTAATAGCTCCGTAAGCCTCCAATTTACCAGTGTTTTTCTTTTTAATATGAGTCTAATAGATAAAAAAATCTGTCCCTGTATGGTCCACTGAATGCACCTGAGGTTGTTGGTGTAACCTGCATACCTGATGTAACCTGTCAGCTAGCTATAAATACAGGCCTTATCTGGATATATTTAGTGTTTAGTGTGTGACAAATAAACCAGACCTGAAATCACATTAGGACAGGACTGCTCTGAGGCACGTTCAGGGCCGACACATTTTTATCTATGTCTTTTAAGGTTGTGCTGGACTTAGTTTGTGCTCCCATGATTTAACCCATCTGAAAAATGCTGTCCTTTCACTGTTAATCAGCTTTATTCATTTGGCACTCAGTGTAGAATCAAGGCTTCCCATTGGTACAGGGCTAGGTGAAAATGTACTTAATTTTGGATGCCAGTAAACATTTCTTGTGTTCCTAAGCAGTCGTCGTTTGAAGGTTGTTTTCTGATCTGTATCTTGAGTCGAAGGGTAAAATTACCAGCTGCTGCACCAGCTATTAGATAAAAAGTTTTCTTGTTCAGGTCAGGATGAGTAAAGACAATTAGAAGTGAGTGTGGGTTGAATAAACTGTCATTATAGGCAAAGTTAATACCAGACTTGCAGCTCCTGTGATCACTACAGTAATAAAGAGCTGTTGTGATTAATTAATTTCACTGTAAAATAACAAAACACGCCAAAAATTACGATAGGAACTAGATCATAAGAGACCATGTAATGAAATGCATAAAGCTACTTTGTCTGATCATATTCCTTAAAATTTGGACATTAAGATATAACATTTTCATTTATATAAGCTGCCATCTTTAATGGACCGCAAATTCAGTTACTCAAGAACCTTTGGCTGTGGTTCCACTTTGTTCCATTTTGATGCGATTTCTTATCTAAAACGTTTTTTCCCTTTCTTTCTGAGACCGCATTGCTGTAACTCTCCAGCGCCTGTATTTATGTCTTTTTCTGCATTAACTTTTTCCCTGAGTCCTCCTCTTCTTCCACACTGCTTGTATGAAGTTTGCAGCTGGATTGAGTCCAAACTGTAGTGAATTCCCCTAACATGTAAGGCAGTGTTTTGCCAAAGCTGGTTACCCCCCCCCCCCAAGATATGTTTCCAGTGTTGCCGCATGTTTTTGTCAGTGTTATGTTGAGGAAGAAAATGGGAAATAACTTATATTTTTGTTGATTGTTTTCACTTTCAACTTTCACCTTATCAGTAAGATCAGTGAGCTTTCCTAGGTGCCACAAAATGTGCGACGCTCTCACTATTTTTGCAGTCTTGTCTCAAATCACAGACATCAGTGACTCTGCAGTGACGTTGTCAGACTCCACATTACTCTCCTTTGTCATTTATTAAAGGCATTTCTCCCCAACATCGTTTGTGAGGGCAACAGCAGCTCATGCAGGGGATAAATGGAAGACGGGGGGGCATTTTATTATAGGATTAAATTCCTCTTTTATTTTTTAAAGTTATTCATTTTTCTGTTTTTATTTGGACAGTGATAGTGGAGGTAGACAGGAAAGGCAGGAGAGAGGGCCCGGATCATGTACAAACCCAGGCCATTCTGGTGAGGACTCAGCCTTAATGGTAAATGTCTAACCAGGTGAGCCACCTGTGTGCCCCTTCCTTCTTCTTTACTATAGCAGTGACTGCATGGTGTCTTGAAATGATTTTTATCTCTTCTAATATGTCTTTGTGGTACCTAATCCAACTCATACATGATCCAGAAGTCCATATTGTGTTAGTGATGTTCACCCATCAAGCTTTAAAAAGCATTGGTGGGCTATGCATATGCTTATATTACTGGAGTTACATCTGGGTAACGTTTGGCTTTTCTCATTACTGAATCCGTGAATACTCCAGTGCATTTCCTGTATCTAGATTAGGGCTACATATATATACATGTTGATACATGCAATAATTTCTGACAGTCGTAGCTGGAATTTAAAAAGTTTATTTTCACAGGGAAAAAAAGAAAACTAAAAATGATTTGATTTAGCTGGGGTCTGTGCCAGACAAGCATGATCGCTTACTTCTGGAGAATATGATTTGTAGGCCAGGGCATCTCTGTAACACCACATGCTTCATTTGTAATGATATGTATGTATGTTGCACATTTTACCTTTATCAAAAAAATTGCACCTCCTGCGATTTGGATATTGCACTTTAATATTTTGATAAATTTTTCAACCCTAGTGTCTACATCCATCCATTTACTGCGACTGAGCGGCAGTCATGGTGAGCAGCCGGTTTGCAGTTGAGATGGCTTTTTTAGGTTTGTGTTACTGAAAGTAAACGTCCATTGTCTTTGTGATCAGCAGTCTCTTCTGGCATCAGAAAATTGCAGGAGGAAACACAAACATCCCAAGCTTATGAATCATAGTTCTTGTGTCCCCCATGTGGCATCTCCTTAGCCGCTCTAGCCCCAATGTGTAGTTAATTTTCTGAGGGGGTGCACATCAACTACAGCCTCAGCTATGTTGTAACCCATTAATGCACAACTAAAAATACATCTTCATCATTACAAGCTGCAAAACAACCATACAAAAGCCTAGGTTGTCAGTCTTAAAAAAATCCACATTAAGATGTGTCCAGTGCAGGAATTATTTAACTCATGCTGCATATTTCTTGTAGGTTTTTATGTATCCACAGTGCCCTGAGTGTGTCCACCTCTCTGCTGCTCTCTGTCTTTTCACCTTGTGTCTGTTTGTCTCTTTCTTGTTGTGGTGAACAATAAATGCGAAAAGGCCAAAAACGTAATCTTAAAAAAGATCAGCCTGCAGTAAAAGGTTAAAGATTAGTAAGAACCGTATGTAATTTGGACATGGTAGTTGTTGAGTCACGAGTCCGGAAATATGGGGAGGTGGGGAGGGAAGTCAGGTGGTGAGAGATGGGCAGTAAAACAGTAAAAGTTGAGATTTAAATTCATGCGTACACATTAGCAAGGTGGCAGATTCAGAGAGTGTAGGGTTTGCAAAAGGTTAAGATGAAAGCATTTGGCTAACCTAATGTAATGTTTCATCAAAATGTCTTTGATTTGAATCTGGTCCAGGACTTCTGCTGTACATTACTCCCCTCTCTATCTATCCTTCCTGTCTTTTATTCTCTGATACAACCAAACAAAAAAGACAAAATACCAAACAGAAACCTTTAAAGACAGAGGTGAAATATTTGTCACAGCTGTAGACGTCCTCAAACACCAACGCTGTGCTAAGCACTTGTTGGGAAAATAATTAGTTTTTCCCTCCAATGTGAACACAACAATAGAAATGATGTTTTCTCTGTTACCTCTGCATTTTCCAAACATGGAGTTGTGGGAAATGAGATTTTAACGATGTGGTGGTTTCTCTGATAGGACACTCCACACCTCTCCTGAGATGATGAGGTACGACAGTGTGCCGCTGCGTGTTTCCAGATAAAACAGTATACATTTAACTGCTGCCACGGTTAGCCATGCCCTCTTTGCCTCTCTTCCTCTGTGGTGGTGTCGTTGGGTTTGGTCTCAGCAGCTCACAGGGCAGTTATGAGTCAGCAGCACTGGCGGCTGAGAGGAGGCTTTACATGGAGCTCCATCACTCACAGACTGAATTCAGCCTGATTTACCAGCTTTGATGGGCTCCTACCAGTGTTTGAAATTCATTCTCAGAGAGAGAAGGAAAACTGCCAATAATGCAGTATAAAAAAAAATTAGATTGGGTTTTTTGTTGTCTTTCCATAGAGTCATATTTCGACAAGACAACGTTTCTTTATGACACAGTCCTAATGTCTAAATATGTAATAAACCTGCAATATTTGTACCATGAGATAAAAATATATAGGCAGGGACTTTCAGAGCAGATCTGTAGAGATGCTATTTGGAGGCGATTAAGACATTCTCTGTGATCTGTTGTCTACATAAATTCTGGTCCAGTGTCACTTTTTTGGTTATTGTCAAACAAACACCCTGAGCAATGCAAGTAGTTGAGCTGCAGACTACCATGAACAAATAAAAAAACAGTTTATTTAGAGTTAATATCTTCACAGAACGCTTGTGTCTTTTGTAAATAGGTTTGGATTTACTTTGACTTGTCTGATATACTGGATTGGTATCAGTTCTTGTATTGACCTTATTAAGGTGATTGGATATCAGCTGAGTTAAGGATGGAGGTTCAGTAGCATTTTATGGAACCTGTTCCATATCTGCTTATTGAATCTTCTTAAGTAGTTTGTTTTGCTGGAAATGAAGAAAAAAAGAGCTGCTTTTATTCCACTAAGCACAGTAACAAAACAAAGGTCAACTGTTTTGTTTAGAATCTAACTTCTTCTGATCATGTTAATAAAACAATTGGTCATTTTAATTTTGATTCACAGACCAGTTTCCAGACAAGCATGACACTGACACTAATAAACTAAGGTAATTAACAATCATACCTAAACCATGGAGATTCTACCATGCTGAAGGGGTGTAGGGCTTTAATCACATATTTTGTTACTGCTCTGTGACTTTCATTAACCCTGTCCTCACTCAGTTTTGTTCTCCATGAGGGGCTCTCCTACAGCTGCAGAGGCAATAGAAGCAAAAATAAAAACAACACAGTGGAAGTGATATTAACTACATTCTACATTCTACAAGTTAATCCTACTTTATTATCCACTGAATATCGCTAATCGCTGATGCTTCTGCTAACTTCTCAAGTTGTTCAGAAAAAACACAAGTTCTATATTAAAACATGTTGGAAGGTACGACATTTAAGCTAGTCTTCCTCAGCAAACCGCCCACCAAGTTTGAAGTTGATCAAATGAGCGGTTGTCAAGAAAATTGAAATTTAGATGTACTGTACTGCAAGACACTCACTAAAATGATTTTTATTCAAGGTAACATGAGACCAGGGTTTTATGTGGCACTAAAAAGTGAGTCTGTGGTTCCTTATGACTATGATCTATTATGATATTGATTAAAAAATGAACTTAACGGGAATTAGTTTTAATCATGGCTGATAACAGATCTGCGTAATCAGGTCATTATTAGAGCAGATACTGGACTCATGGATCATATCAATAGGAAAAATATGAACGTCAGATTAGTCTGTGGCAGATACGATACAGTATTAAAGACCTTGGATTATAACCAAGACAAGAGAAACCCAACTGTGACACCCCAGATATTTCAGTACTGAAATGTAAAAATGTGTTGAATATTGTACTTTGCAAATTGCTATATTTTCCATTTTGATTAGCTTAGATTGGTTGTTTTTACATGCTTTTGCATTTGAAAGCCAATCTGTGATATAGACCTATCATGGGAAAAAAAGACTAGGGCTGCAACTAACAATTATTTTCTTTATTGATTAATCTGCAGATTGGTTCTGTTAGTTGCGGCTCTGCTCATCACTGTTGGGATAGTGATTTAAACCTTATTGCCACCCCACCTTGATTGCAATAAAAAACACCACTAGCCTATAACCAGTGTTTGTTTTTTTTAAAGATATTTTTTGGGGGGGCTTTTATGTCTTTATTTGATAGGACAATGAGGAGACAGGAAACAGGGGAGAGAAGGGATATGAAATGCATAAAGGGTCCGGCCGGATTGGGAGTCAAACCGGGGATCAGCTGCTCAGAGCACTGAGGCCCATGTGGTATGCGCCATAACCATTCAGCTATCAGGTCGCCCCATAACAAATGTTTGTTTTTTTTTTAAACAAAAAAAAATTAATAAAAATCTCATATAAATAAAGCCTGGCCCTTTGTGTAGAGTGGTAGAAAAGACAGCTAATCAGTGGCTTGTTTTAGACAAAGTCACTGACCTGTATCGATACTAGATAACAAAAAGATGTGTTTTTTATTGCCTCTAAATGTTGCCAGACGTGTCAATGCCCCATTTTTGCGAGACAACTTTTTGTGTCTAATTTTAGTTATCTGGCATCTCCGTCATCGTAGTAAAACATTTAAACATAGCTTTTCCAACAATAATTTTGCTTTCAGTGGGACAATGGAAATAATTGGTTGTAAATGAAAACACTTGTCAGAAATTGAAGGGGCTTTTATACACTTTATGTCTTCTCCTCCAAGAGCAGATTACATTATGAAGAAAATGGATCGCATTGACCATTATTTCCTTTTCTGTCCTCACAGGAACCATGGGAATACCACTACCCAACCGCGTTTGGGAACCAATATGTTGAACATATTCTACTTGTCCGACTGAGGAACAATTCTGGGCGGCAGAAGACAAATGGTAAAAAACAAGTAATATAGGACTTTCCCGTGAAAGCAAAGCACACGCCAACTCCTGATCCTCACCTTTTCAGCCAGCATCTTCCCGGGTCGGATGGCTCTGAATGACAAGATGCAGTAATGGAAGTCCATGCGCAGTTCAGCACTGTAGCCATGAAGCAGCTCAAAGGGTAGGGTCTGTCGTGAGCTCGCCTCACCCTACCCGACCACCCACTCATCCGCCACCCCATCAGCTCCACCTGAGAGCAGAGTCCCACACTGACGCATAATCCCCATCTCCTCAACCCTCCCACCACCACCACCACGGCTTTGGAAGACGAACATGACGTGCATTGCGAAGACACTGGTTAATGTCTGATATATATACCTCTGAGGTGTCGAGCGTAAAACCAGTGGAGCAATGAATGGCGGAAAGGACTGTGAGGCAGGAGATGAGAGGCAGGCCGTCCCTGTCCAGGTCCCCATTGGCTGGCAGCGCAAGGCGGAGCACGGTGGAGGGGTTGTATATGTAAGGTAAGAAAAATTAATCAGTGAAACCACCAGATGTTTAACAGCAGACCAGTGTGCTCCTTGATAATAATCTATCTGGGGAGCTTTGTGGCACCAGCATCGCCCTCCATTACTTAATAACTAACTCACATCACTGATGAAGGTTGAAGAGATAATAAAACTACAACACCGATTAACAAAAAGCAACAACTAAAGGGGCTGTAGTTTAATTTCTGGACTGAGGTTTTGATTTTGAGAGGAGGCTGTAAGTGATTTGTGCCACTAAAGCACTCTGTTGTGTCGAAAAACATTTGGAAATCAGACAAAAGTTTGACAAAAATGGCAGCACTGTATCTGAATGTGGTGATGCCAGCAAATTCCATTGAACTGTAAAAATATGCTATGTATCTTTCTTTACGTTTCCTGATCGGCTAATTCTGTTGGTTCTAATATAGTTCTAATATTTTGACCAGTTTTTGTGTTCTTAGTGAGGCACTTTTGACCCAAAAAACATCTTGGCAGCACTATATCTGAATATGATCATGCCAAAAAATGCCAAGTGAATGACGTAGAATTTAATAGCTATATTTGTCAGTGTGACGTTCCTTAATGACTATGCACTGTTTTGATGTTCTCAGAGTTTGTCCCAACAACAGTTCAAAATTCAACATTTCTAATGTTATAAAACAGAGAAAATGCAATCACATCTGAGAAGCCAGAACCAGAGATTGTTCCACATTTTGGCACAATAAAGGACATAGTAGTAAAAACATCTTTAAAGCAAAACAGCTTTTGGTGTCCATCCCATTAAAATCAAAGCACACCAACAGGTTTGTTTACTTGCTTCACATGGATAGAGTTCTTCTAATTGATTGGCTCTGCAGGAGTTGAACAAGACACATTGTGGCTTTTTGATGATGTTGCTCACTGTGAGGAGTAATGGTGATTCTCCTAACTGCTCTGATGAGGCTGCGGTGGAAAACCTGTTGTGCACGGCAGCTTCCAGGTATAAAAAGTCTTTTGGTATAACGTACTTTGGGAGGTTGCCGTTATCCCAAAAGTGAAGACCGCTTGTTTTCTCAGATGGAAAAATGAATTCTGGTAAATTTTGGATGTTGCTGGCAGATTTTTCAAGCCTATTGCCTCCTTTAAGAAACCAGTCATTCGTTTACAAAATCCACTCAGCCGGTGCAACAGGGACTTTGACTAATGAGTTGGATCCTTTACCAGTCACTGTGTCATGTAGACTGGAAGTTGGTGTCCTTCCCGGCATATGAACACCAGCACGTGTATTTACCAGCCACAATGAACTAAAGCAGTTGGCTGGTGTCAGGTTTATTTTGGGTGTTGGAAAGAATCCTGTCTACTTCTGTGACCGTGGCCTGATACTGTCACCGCACACTTGCATTTGCTCATGTTCTTTTACATTTTAAAGTGTGCATTTGCTTCAGGGATGTGCAACTACAGATCCTCACAGTAGATTTTTTTTCACAGCAGCTGTGACTGATGATTCAGTCGCTGGTTGTTTTGTCAACTTATCAGTGAATGTGTTTGATAGAAACAACCAATGGTACATACTGTTCCTCTTTTGTTAGAGGTATTTTTAAGGATTTCCCCAACGTTTTTCTTATCAGTTGAAACTACTTTGCTGCAGCTGTGACCTCCAGATCACATCCCTAATTTTTTTAATCTTCCTTCCAAACTCCTAGTTTTACCCTTATTGAGCAAAAAAAGAAATCCCAAATTTGTCCAATACGTGGGCGCTGTAATGACATAAGTGGTTGTTTGGTTTATTTTGATAATGTTTATTTTCCTCCTACCAGCAATAAAGTGTGTAAAAAAACAACAACACACAATTGCACACATACACACAAAATAAATAAAAGGAAAAATGACTGGAGAGTAGGTATCATTTCCTGCTGTAGAGTTGACAGTTGCATTTACCAGCCACTGCCTTTATATTTAAATATTTGTTATTGCTAGAATTAGAGAGATGAATGATAAATGATAAACTTATTCAGAATGATACTGTCCAGTTGCCAATGTTAACTGCCAATATGTTAGACCTCTCCTCTTTCATAGGTGCTGAAAATGTTTTTAATTCATATGGATTAAAGAATTTCACTGTGTTGTAGCACGGTGGAGTGGGAGGATATTACTGTTTGATTTCATGGTTGCAAGCCCGTAAAAGCTGCAGTAAAAGCTGCCTCAAGAAGCTGCTAACCCACCTAAAAAAATAATTTGTACGTCTGTCAGTGGAGCATTTCAGTTTTCAATGGTTTCTTTTCTTCTTGTGAGTCAGGAATAAAATTGTGGTGGGAGCACTAAGTATTCGCATAATTCCGCATAAAAATGTTCGGTTTAATGCAAAATGTTTTCAGGAGCTTCAGTCCAAAAATATTTAATGATATTCAACAACCCATTTCAAACAATGCAAATAAGTGCTGCAACATATGATATGATAGAAGTGGTGTTTGTGCTCTGGAGCTACAGCAGCTGAAGTCTGCCCTCGGCCTAATGTTGTTTTCTGTGTGCAGTCCCAGTGGCTCAGTGCTGTCCAGCTTGGAGCAGGTGAAGACCTACCTGCTGACAGATGGAACCTGCAAATGCGGCCTGGAGTGCCCACTCATCCTCCACAAGGTAATTTTTTGTTTGTTGATGTTGCAGCTGCCTCTTAACTTGGCTCCAGAATACAGCGTAATTAAAGATGAAGGTGGAGGCCACAATCTGCAAATGAAATGAAAATGTTCTTGTCCAAAAATTACAGCTAACAAGGTCCCCAAACAGATTAAAAACAAATCAGTCAGTCAAATCTAAACGTGCTCAGGCAGGTGGCATTTCTGTGCCTGACATGTCGCTCTTGGTCATCATTTTTATAACAAGCTTCATCAATCAGCTGGTCACTGTAAGGTAATAGTGAGGGAAATAAGAAAATATGTGAATCACGTGTAATTCTAAGTGTGCAAAAGCAGAATGCTAAGCAGGAATTCATTTTAGTTTTAGGGGATCACATGTCTGATCCGGTCCCAAATTTTTCAGCTTGACTTAACAGTCACATTGGAGGGAGAAGATCAGAGCTGTACTCGACTCAGAATTTTGTCCATCGCATCAGATTAGGCCGTTCAATATGACAGTTCGACTTTTTATACAAAGTTAGCACCCTGGTCATAGCTCAGTTATGAAAAACTACTGCATCACAGAGTATCTCCCAAGCCTGTGCATATCCCCTCTACAAGCATGCAGCATTCGGACTGGCAGAGTATTGGCGTGGCCAACAGAAACAAGCCTCACAGCCCTGCCTGACTGGTGTCGCTCTGCCCTTCGTTTCCATCACAGTCTCTACTTCCATCACAATTGGTTTTGTGGTGTGGTCATTTTAAGACAAGACCTGTTTTTTCCAAACCCAGTTTCAAACTATTCCATACGTTTGATGATAATTTTAGTACAAAGTGAACACAAATCGTAAAACATTTCATTTAACATGCCATGAGCCTTGTACAATTTCTTTTACCCTAACTTATTTTGCAACAAATTAAATGCCACTTAACTTTTTGTTTCTTTTGGTAATTGCTCATAAACATTTGCTGGCGTCCAGAGCAGATGTGATGATGTTGGTGATCAAGAAATTTGCACTTGCTCAAAGTCACTGAGAATGAGTGTTAGCGAAAATGCCTCTAAAGACTACATGATATTTTAATTCAGAGTAGACAATCAGCTCTTGACGTGTTTTGGCCTCAAGATAGGACACATTACATATTTGACATTCATGACCGCAGCTAGAAAGGAGGGAAGGAGATGGAGGGAGGAATCAGGAGGAAGTAAACACGTCTGTGAGGAGGAAACGTGTCACTCTAGTCAAACCAAGGTGAAAACAACTTCTGACAGGCTATTGTTAAAGTGAGGCTTTTGTTTTTGTTGAAATGGTCTTTTGAGAATCAAAAAGTCACCCCTGTCAGCTTGAAAGGTGGCTGTAAAAAAGTTTGTAGTTTTGTCCTTCACGGAGCACGGTGGCTGTAGTCTGCTTGAATTAATGTCAGCCTCAGTGAATTCCAATAGTGACCAGTCTTCACCGTGGAAAAAAGTATTAAAACATCCAGAGAAAGCTCTCAAACCGCTCCTGCAGCATAATCCACTTCTCCACTCCTGTTTCATACACTCAGGATGTATGAAATAAATTCACACTGACCACTTCCGCTGATCTCTGTGAAGGACCAACCTACAAATGTCGGGGTGTTTTGAAGCATCCACTGTATCACATTACATGGGGTAATCCGACCGATTATCCTTCTTGAAGCTAAATTTGTCCCCAGCACACCCTGTCTGTCAGATCGGGCCATTATCAGGCTAATATCATCTCGTCTATGAAAATGTTGGCTTCTCTGCTCTATTATTGATGTTTTAATAAAGCAAATATAAACCCTACCAGTCCCAAAACACTCTCCCTCCTCCAGTCCTTAATGTCCTTCTTAAAGCCAAATTGCATAAAATGTCTTCATAAAATCCTAAGATCTGGTGCTTGGGTGCATCTCTGTCTCTCTGTTAATCTGCGAGTTTAGTTTATATACATTACAGTCTGTACTCTTGACAAGACAAGTGTAAGGAAAATGCAGTGTGGTGGTACGCCTGGCTTTAATTTTCATGATATTCAATGTTCAAGGATGGGCCACTGCATATTTACATGGCACCATGAAGTGTCTCTGCGACTTAATAACTGAACCATGCCACTCTTGTGACCCACAGCATCCCTGTAGGTCCTCAAATTAGTTGCAAAAACAAGATAATAAACTCACTGTTATCTTTGAATTCAGGACCACTGAGTCACTTTTCCTCTATCCCATAGAAATCTCGTTAAAAATTCCCCCTCAATTAGTTATGCATACAACATTTCATTCTGCCTCAAATAACCTATGCTGTTCCTCAGGTGTTCAACTTCGACCCAGGGGCGGCTGTCAAGCAGAGGACAGCAGAGGATGTGAAAGCAGATGAAGACGTCACCAAACTCTGCATTCACAAGAGGAAGCTTCTGGCCGTGGCCACGCTGCACAAGAGCATGGAGACGCACCCACCTCTGACGCTGACCAGTCCAGGGGGAGGTACGAGTACACTTAAAAAACTGTTGTTTGCTGGTGCTCCTATCTGCAGTAACTTGGTGTGTGTTTCTGCTGAAAGAAACACCAGCAATCAGCCAAGAGTTGGTGAAATTTTACATTTAGGTAGCAAATCTCTTGATGGGGAGTTAGAAAATTCTTGTTGATGACACATAGTCAATATGTGAGTGATTTTGGATTTTCTAGCCTTTGTTTTTTCTTATTGTTGTCTTTTTCTTTCCAGTCGACACGCTTAGTCTTCTGTTCTGAAGATCTAACACTTATGTAAAGAGTTGATGTTAACTATCTGGTCATTTTTAGATAATGACCTTCCTTGTCCTGCCTAGTAATTTGTAATAATTTGTCCAATTTGTGTTGATATTGATTTTAACTCCAATGTGCTTTGTTTGGCCTCAAGGTACATCATCCGTGGTTGCCGTGCATTCCACGACTCAACGAGCAATAAGGACTAAACCCCAGGATGGTCTGTCCAGTGCTGTCGGCCCTGACTGCAAGAATCCTTTCAAGATGATGATGGCAGCTGGACAGCAGCAGCAGAGGCTGTATCCACCCCAGGAGATGGGTGGAGCCCAGCAGCCCGAGCTCTACTCTGGGTACCCCAGGTCACAGAGGCTGGGCAGTGGGGAGCCAGGCCCCAAATCCCCTTACCGGGCTGGGTATGGAGGCATGCTGAGCCCACCTCCCTCCAGTGCTAAGCTGTATGGAGATGGCTCACAGTCTCCCAGTGCAGACACTCTGGGCAGCCCTGAGGGCTTTCCAAGGACCAATCCTTGTGGTTTTCCAGGAGCCGGCAGTCCCGGCTCAGCCTCCATACATGGGAATACTAGGACGCCTCTTTCCCCACCCAGTGTGATGCTTCATGGCTCCCCTGCAGGCCAGCCATCCTGCGCCATGACAGGGAGGACTAGCACGCCCCTCTCCCCGACGGCCACTGCCAAAAGCCCTGTCATGAACATGAACGTGCCACGGGGGAACTTTCCCCCTGGTATGGATATGCCCCGTGCAGCATTTCACCATAAAACACAGCCCCCTGTGCATCCCGTGCCACCTCCTCCATCCATACCACCATCCTGTGCCCTTCAGAAAAGGCAGTTAACCTCTGAAAAAGACCCATTAGGCATCCTGGACCCCATTCCCAGCAAACCAGTCAGCCAGCCCCCCACCAACCCCTCCAACTTCCAGCCTAACATCCACTCTCAGGTACCAATGATGAATGTAAACATACCCCCTCCCGCCATTGTTCCCTTGCCAAGCAACTTGCCTTTACCCACAGTGAAGCCTGGGCCTGTGGGGCATGGTGGCCATGTTCAGAGGACTCAACAGGGTGGTCCAGCTTCCTCCATGTCCCCCTCCCCAGTCACTTCCCCTGTCCACATGGCTGGGCCTGTGCTTGAGAGAATGGAGGCCTCCCCTCATCGCTCACGCTCATCCTCCACCTCCTCTGACCATGGGAACTTTGCAATGCCCTCTGGGCACCAGGGCCCGTGTGGCACCATGAAGGTCCCTCCTCGATCCCCCAGGTCAGCTATGGGATCTCCCAAGCCAGCCATGCCCTCCAGCCCCTCCACCAACAAAACAGACCCGCTCCACCCGTATAAAGACTCCCAGCTGCTGCCCGGGATGGGAAACTCGATTGGCAACCAGCAGCACGGCAACCCCATATACTCACCCTCATCTCCCTCATCATCCTCTTCTCTGGCAACCCACAGCGCTTCCCAGAAGGGCCACCCAGGACTCCTGGGGATGCCCCTCAACCAGATCCTCAACCAACAGAATGCCGCTTCCTTCCCCGCCAGCAGTCTCTTGTCAGCACGCAGCCAAAGCACAGCTAGCAAATCAAAACAAACTCAGCGCTGCTGGCAACAGCACTGCTGGCATGGCTGGTGGTGGAGTTGGTATGGCGAGCATGGGGGCTGGTGGCGGAGGTAATGGTGGGGGTGGTGGGCACCCTGGCTCTATGAGCGGCCCTCGAGGCATGGAGGGACACAGCACTTTAAACCCCATGCTCACCATGCTGCACAAGACTCCTGAGGGCCAGAGTGGTCGGGCGGCTCTTAGAGACAAGCTCATGGCCCAGCAGAGGGACCCCATGCGCAAACGGAAGCAGTCATCAGGCAACGCTGCTTTAAACCATGACAACAGTAACAACATTGTCTACAACATGCTTAACAAATCTGGCATGGGAGGACCCCACATGCCAGGGCCCAGTGCCACTGAGCAGCTGCGAAAAGTGGGCCGTCTTGGAAACCTTCCCCCAAACACCTCCATGGTCCAGCTTCTCCAGTCCATGAGCTGCCAGAGCTCCCACAACCTGGCTGGGAACAGTCATCGTCCAGGTCTTAGCCCTGGCCCCGGGCAGGGTCCTCAAGGAGCTGCTCAGCTGCACTGTCAGCACGGCTTTGGTCCCTGGTGGCCCTCAGCAGTACCTCCTTGCCCAGCAGAGGCTGCGGGGTCCAGGAGATGCCATGCAGCACTGCCAGACCATGGACAACTCTGGGGGCCACCTGGGCTCTCGTCCAGGCCAGTTCCCTGACATGATGGCCCAAATGCAGGCCTCCTCCATGAGTAACTGTGGGCCTGTGGGGCCAGGCGGTGGACCTGTGGGCCCTGATGGCATGCCGCTAGGGCCTTCTTTTCTAACTTCCCACACTCCCATCCTGGCCTCATCCCTCACAAACAAGATCTCCTCCACGGTATAGGGCGGCTAACATGGTGGTGATGTCATGGGAGGTGGTGATGAGCTGCAGACCATTTCAGTACAGGTGAGACATCAGCACTACAGTACATCAGGTCTGCTGATAGAAACCAGAACTGTTGTCACTGAAATCATTAGTCATCTAACCAATTACTCAGGGTTAATAGGACGACAATTTTGGGGAAAATTATCTTATATATTATGTGTGTAACGTTGTGAAGCCCACAGTGTGTTTAATTCGGTGAAAGTGTTGTCTCTATTTTTCTTGACTGGTTATATTTCTGACATTTAAGACTCACAACCCAAAAAACTGTGATTACACTCATGATGGTGACTCGTACCCACAATTGTTGATTTGGAACTGGGAGTCAGATTATTAATGATAATATTTATGACCGCTAAATTTAGCTTTGCTCAACAGTGAATTTAATTCTGGCTATTTGAATAATCCCACTATATCCCCCATTTATAGATATAGTCCTAAAACCATGATTTGCTTTGGTGACGTTTCAAAGTGATTGTCACCCTCTGGCTCCACTCCCGCTTCTTCAGCATTAAGCTACTGGTTGGATGAAGATGTGGTTTCTATGGTTATGAGTGAACCAAAACTGAAGGATTTGGGTGATAGGCCCTGAGCCTAGAACAATCTGCGCTCTCAGGTATCCTTTGAGGCTAATGAGCAGGCCTCATCTTTGAGCTCAGCTAATTTGTCAGTCAGCCAGTGTTTCTTTGTTTTATTTGTATTCTAGCATCAGTCAATGGTGCTTGAAAGATGGAAATGGGATCTGCATCACTGACACAAGGAAAGCGGCGGCCCAGATAAGGCGCTCTAAAACTTCTCCCAGCTAGCTGGTAACTACCATGTGATGGACCCTGAATAGAGACAGAGTGAAGCCTTTGGCGAGGTTTTGGCCTGTGTTGGGCAGCTGTGTGTGCATATCTTTTTCTTGTATATTACAGTGTGTGTACTTCTGTTTGCCCATGTGCATATAGAATGACTGTGACTGTATGTTTTTGTGTGTCTGTGTGTGTGCGTACATTCATGTTAGCGTTGTTTTGGCTTTTAGAAAAGACCTAGATCTTTTTCCCCTTCCCTGCCTGCTGTGGGATTGGACTATGAGTTTCTGTATTCATCACACATCTGTGTGTCCTCATATGGTTTATAATGGAGATATCACCAAGGTCTGCTGCAGGCCACCTGTTCTTATCACCAGGTGCCTTGTTATTCTGTATTTCTCCTAAGTCAGGTCATTGAAATTCAGGTGGTCCTGTGTGGGTCAGGAGGTAGAGCATGACGTTTGTCGCCAGCAGGGAAGAAATAGGAGGAAAAAAATCACGTCAAATTGTAGTTTTGTCATTTACATGTTTGATATCCTAAAAGCAGCATCATTGTAATCTGCATATTTGAGGTTTGTAGTTGTATTTTTTCTGCATTCAATGCCTAAAGTGCTGGAATTAAACATATTTCATATCCTTGTTTATGAAATTCGTTGTAAAACTAATGACAGTACTGTTCAAGCAATACAATACCTACCTACTTTAATCCAAGCTCTGGCCTTATTTTTGACTTCATAAGTTAAAAAATGAAACAAAAATTGCTGTGTCTTAAGCTGTTTGTAAATACAGCCATTGCAGTGTTATATTTCCCATTATAATTGAACCATCACGTAGGCACGTCTGACTCAACACCATATGGAGTCAAACTCTGAGGCAGAAGAGAGGCAACCTGTTGCGTCCTCCTGTTGCTTGTTATGTCTGTTTTTATTAGTCAGGGTTATGTAGCCCCTAATCTGCAGTATTTTTCTGTTCCCTTTTTCTTTTCCACATATTTTCAGTGTCTAATCCTTTTGGAGCCACAGGATTAGTCACTGCTCCCATTGTTGTCCTGGTCAGGGTATAGACAATATGTATATTCTGTTTTCAGTTCATTTATAAAGTGAAATATCAAACATCTGCAGCATTTGTCCTCACAACTGAAAACTGCCCCCTTTTTACCAACAATTTTCTTTTACAAAAACGCATAGTATCATTTTCATCATTTCAACTGATATCTTGAATTTAGACAAATCAGAGATCAAAAGTAAGAAAACATTGTCATATTGGTTTGCCGAGTCTGGCTGACGTTAGCAGTGCCAGCATCTGCAGCCCGGTTAACGTCCACATGCCTGTGTCAAATGTGGTTATGCACTGGAGTTAACCGTCGTCGTACATTAATAAAATAACTTAACCGACTTGTATTTCCAGTGTCAGTTAGCCAGGATAGCAACATTTGTTTAGTTGACTAATTCTGCAAACCCGTGGTGGTAAGTCCTAACAAACATGTAGAATACTTTTGCCTTTATTTGATAGGGCAGTGAAGGAGACAGGAAATGGTTAGAGAGAGTAGGAACAAGAAACAGGTAGGGGACCCTGTCAGCAAAACATTATTCTGCAGTGCCTTTAGTGGTCCAAAGCTCATGAGGGCTTTTTTTCAAATAAAAAAACCATTTAGAATCTCACAATGATCAATACAGCAAATTAACTCAACACACCTCCTGAAAAGGGTCGTTCAGCTGTCCAGAGTCCCTGGTGGCTAAAGAACATAAGCACTCAGAGGCTCTTGGGATAAAAGAATATTTTGTCCCCAAATGGCAGATGTTATGCTGCTGGCAGTAGCTCCGTAGATTTTCCCGCTCTTGAAGCTAATTTGGATGACATGTTAGGGATCTTAAGAGCACTGAAAGCTCTTTGAAAGTGGCCTAGTCAGTGGCTACTTAGCATTAGTCTCTAACCATCTGTTTCTAGACAGCAAGCAAGCTTTGAACCCCCACACACACCTCACCCATCAACAAATACTCCAAAGTTCATTGTAAACCCCCCCAGACCTCCTGCCCCACCCAGCTGACCGCCCCCCCATCCCCCAGCAGGGTAAAATCACACCAACCGACCCTCCTAACCCCCCGATCCATCCACCCAACTCCCCCAACAAGCTTCCTGGCAGCGGACAGCACCACCAATCATCACTCGGTTCCCATGGCAACCTCCCTCGGCAACAGCCGTCACTATATCATAGCAGTAGCGGAGGATCTGTGGGGAGGAAGGGGGAGGGGGTTGGCCGAGTCCTGGCTCTCAGCGTTAGAGGAGAGAGAGAGAGAGAGAGGGGAAGAAAGACAAGAGGAGAAAAAAATGGAGAACACACACAGCTGCCCTTCAGCTACGTAGCATCGCACCAGCTACTCCAGTCGCCACTCGTCACACACACACACAGCACACAGCGTTAGGCCTCTGAGATTTTGTATCTGCTTCGGCTTTGTCTGCATAACATTGCTAGACTTTTCATTACATTTGTGGCCTTGATATATTTTGTTCATGGTCTGTCCTAGTGTGTTTTGTCAACACGTCTGTCTTTACCACACGTCTAGCTGTGTGTCTGTGAGTTTTGTGTGTAACAGATTGTTAATATGCAACTTTTTCTTTTATTGTAAACGTGTCTGTTGAGTAACAGTTGCTCAGCTTTGCTGTTCATTTTCTGGTGGGCGCAGTGAATCTGAAAAGGTATCATTTCCACCCAAATGCTCGGCAGATGGGAGCATTTCATTGACTACTGGTATGAGGAAAAAGTACAATTGCACCAATGGCTTAGAGTAAAAAAGCACAACTGTATTTAAATTGTTACTCTGAAAATTCTAATTGCATCATATTCACACACAGGGATGTAAATTTGGACCACCCACCAATATAGATTTGCTTCTACCCAACCACAATTTTTCTGGTATTTTTATACAGTGTACTGCTTGCAAAATCTGGCAAACAAATTTCAGTTTATTGTTCTTAAATTCAAGAGTTAATTGTATCACGGAATTTGTGACCCAACAAATATGAACTTTGCAAAATGTAGTTCATTCTTCTCCAGTTAACTGCAGGTGTTAGAAGTCATATTGTTCCTGTGACATGATAGTATAGGTCTGTATTGATCTTTTTCCTATACCTTTATATTCAGATCATTGTAATGTCAGACCTTATTCCCTGCAATGTCAGTACTTTCAGGCACAGGGATCACTGACAGCTTTAATTCCTTGTATTTGGCTTAGTGTTCAAACTTTCCTTCAGAGGTCCTCCATTGACCTCCATTTGACTCGTATGTGTTTTGCAGGAAACCCATCATCCCTTGGCTGTGGTGTGGGAGGCCTGCAGCCACATGTCAACGCCGGCGGAGGTCAGATGTACCAGCAGCAGGTCCACCAGGGGATGCAGCAGGGGGTGGCCTCCCACCCAGCCTACCAGGGCCAGCAGCACTTTTCCGACAACCCACCCTACACAGACAGCAACATCGCCAACACGGGCTCCATGGCCTGCCTCTACCAGAACTACCAGGTGAGATGATGAGTTACTTTTGTAGTGTCTCATAGTTTGATAAAAGCATTTTTCATCATGTTGTGACTTTGCTGTTGTGTCCACAGCAGGGGATGTTGCCGCACCCACAGTTTGGGGAGGGGCAACAGCCCCAGGGAGAAGGGCATCCACCAGGTACACCTGGCTCTGACAGGGGCCCTGGTGGAGGCCCAGAGTCTGTGGATGCCATCTACAGAGCTGTAGTAGACGCCGCCAGCAAGGGCATGCATGTTACCATAACCACCACAGTGAGTGGGACCACACAGGCAAGTCCGGTGCCTGCCCTCAGCGCCATGAGTGCCTTCACTGCCTCAATAGGGGAGCCTGTCAACCTCCCCCTAGCAGTTAGTGCAGTCCTGCACGGGCACCAGGAAGGGGAGGTGTTACCCCAGCAAACCAGGCCGAGGCAGGTGAGGCCAGGACGGGGCCAGAAGAACATGGATCCAGGGAAGAGCACTCCAGATGGCCCTGAGGCCAATGACTACTTCCGTTCTCCTGGCCGTGGGACTCCTAGGGGGCAGTGGGACGGGGAGACGCAGCATGGGGCAGGTTTCGATGCTCACAGCAACAACAGCGCCTGGGGTGGCGAGGAGTTTCTGGAGTGTTCCACCCAAGTAAGGAGTAGTCCTTGCATGGAGCGACCCGCCAGCTTGGCTCCGGCCCCGCCCTGTCCCACCGAGGGATCCAACGATCATGGTCTGGCCATGGCCCACGATAAAGCCTTTCTCGATGATGGCTATCGCTTCAACAACTGCAACCGGACACCTGCAAACTACAAAGAGCGTCTGGAGCAGACAGTGGAACGCTGCGCCCACATCAACGGCGCCACCCCCCACTTCAACACCCGGGGTTACGGAGAAGTCCTGGGCCCGCCACGGCAGGAGCTGACGGGGGACGACCAGTCGCCCAGCTCCTCCACTAGCCTGGAGGGACCCCTGGCCACAGCCAAAGACTACAGCCACTACAACGGTCACTTCAACGGTATGGCGCCCAGCCCCTCGGACACAAAGAGCCTGAGCAGTGAGGAAGACCTGCGGCAGCCAGACTCTCCCTCCTCAGAGCTGCTTCACTACCGGTCCAGGACCTTCAACATGGGAGAGCTGGTCTGGGGCCAACTGAAGGGCTTCCCACCCTGGCCTGCCAAGCTGGCTGGGGACGAACAAGTGCACAGTGCTGCTATGCAGCTGCGGGAGCAGGCCAAGGTGAGAAACCAGTCTGTGACCACCTGTCATCATTTTACCAGCCAACTTGAATTTTTAGAATAAATAAGACAGCAGATTTCAGTGGCTGGTACACTTAAAAACGTACCAGCCAGCAGTGTTCCTTATAAAGCCATATTAAAGTTTTATAGAGTCTTGGATTTCAACAAATTATTTTCCAATGTAAGACATTGCCAGAAAGTCAAGATGAGAGAATAAGTTTTATTTTACTGTAACCAAGTTTTCCTCAGATGGATATTTATTGCAACTCTGAAAAGTCATAGGGAAACAGGATATTTTGTCCACTGGCCATAGCAGCAGATGGATTCCAACATGCTCCACACACTTACACTATTTTACCTGCCAAATCAGAATTTCAGAATAGAAAAGGTCGGACGTAAGACTGCTGCCAAAGTAATTGGTAGACACGACAAACTGATAAACTGCAGTCCAAATTCAACATCATTTTGGTTGGTGGGTAATTTTCAATCTGTTACTGAACTGTCTTGAATTTACTCATTTGTTTTCTCCTGTCTCCACACAGGTAGAGCCAGAGAAGCTAAAAACACTAACTCACGACTTGGAGGCACTTGACCGAGCCGCCAAAAGAGGCCTGAAGTAAGTAAACCTGCCCAACATATTATACTGTTGCTTCAATGAACAATTTTACAATACCATGCTAGATAGTCCGTTTTCTAACCTGTAACCCTCACAAAATAGTGACGTTACTAATGATATGAGCTGTCTAAACTATCGCTCTTACCATAGGCCCATACATAAGACTGAAACGTGGAGAAAAAACAACGCATGACAGACTTGCCTTGGCTACAGATGCAGTTAAGGGTGTTCAGAAACACAGTTTTGGTCCCTGCAGCAACCAAATGTGCCAGAGCAGAAACATCCGAATTCTGTCTTGGTTGCATTGGCTTAAATGTAAAAAAATGTAGGGCTGTCTCCTGAAAGTCCCATGATTCGATGCATCTGTTGGGAAGTCCCTGATTTGACTCACTAAATGTCTGTTGAATAGAAGTAGAGACCGTGATGGAAACATAGAGCAGAGACACCACGCAGGAATAAGCACAGTTAAAGCTGAAACTACTGGTGTAACAGCAAGTTAAAACCAACTTCATGTCTGCAGTACATACATGTACATTTTCTGGTGGCATCCCATCATGGGAAAATTATCGCTGCTGCTGCAGTGTTATGAAGTCACAATCACTCGACTTTGCAGAGGACTTTTAATTTGAAACTACTGTTACAGGAAGTGGAGACAGTGATAACACCCTGTTGAGGTGAGAGGGAGAGAGAGAAAGAGGAGAAGAAGAAAGAAAAGAAAGATAGATTTAACCAGCTAACATTAAGTTATAGTTTTGTATTGACTATTGATATTCACTCTACCAATCCGGACAAATCCCGATGGGCGTCCTCCCCCCACCTGAATCGTCACACTGAACACTCAAATCCGAGTAGACTGACAGAATTCAGAGTTGGGTGCAGCCTTAGTAAAATGTAAATGTTTTCAGCAGACCGGGGAAACTGAATAATCACTTGGAAGCTGCTATCCACGAGGCCATGAGTGAGCTGGATAAGATGTCAGGCACAGTGAGTATTTACACCTTTCTTCATTTCCAAGAGAAATCGATTAAATCATCTCTCTCATCATGAGGGATTGTTTTCACTCCACCTACCTGTTCAGCCCTCGACATAATATCTCTTTGTGTCCGTCTGCCATCAGATCCCATCAAGGGATCGTCAGGTGAAGCTCCCCAAGCCTAAGAGGAGGAAAATATCCAGATAACATTGAATGTGTCGGCCCAAGAACGTCCTCAAAGCCTTCGGAGACTTTGTCCGTTCAGCCTTGATGCGATCTGAGCTCTCTAACAGGTGCTACACATGGACTTTCAGTGGTACATCGTTGTTCCATGATATCAACTTGACTTAATGACTGACCACAGAAGGTGCTGGAAAATTCCAATCACCAATACAGTTTTAACTGTAGAAAACAAAAAAAAAAGAAAAAAATAGAGAAAAACATCAAAAATGGTTGCAATTTGTCTACAGCTCACTGAATTAACTATTTTTTTCTAGTATAAGATAGTAAAATAAACAAAAAAAGCTACAAGCATTACCTTACATATTTAAGAAAAATAGACAGTCCAAATATTTCTGATACATTTTCAATATGTATATAGATAATCCTGAAATTTCATGCTATTAAGAAATGTATGTAAATATTGTACAATGTCATGTACAAGCGTACCTAATGCACATTTTATCTTTTATTGTACAAAAACAAAGCAGAAGAAGTGTACCAATGTCTTGGTTTCTATTCAGAAATGCGGTTGCATACGGCCGCATGCATAGGATAAATAAGAATACAGCCTAAAGCTTTTATATGATGAACTGTAAGACGTGCTGTTTTTTTTCTTTTTGTTTTGTTTAGTTTTTAGGTTTTTTTGTAAGGGAACAGCAGTGGAACAGGCATGAGTATATGAGTTCTCCATTACAACAGCCACTTCACACCAGTTAAGTGTTCATTTGGGAAAAAAAAAGATTTAAAAAACAGAATGAACTTTACCAGCAGAAAGTGTTCAATGTTCCCCTAAGCATGGTGGGAAACGACCACCGGCCGGACGAATGTTGGTAAATCTTCATCTGTCACCATGACAGGAAAATCATGATATTTAGATCCAGTTTTGTGCTAAAAAAAAAGAGTCTGGTTGGCAGGTTTTATTTTTTTTAGGTTTACCAGTCATCGTAATTGGCAGACCAGAAAAAGTTGGTTACCTGCCATTTTTAGAAGGAGAAATCCACCCTGAGGCAGTTTTACTTTAAGAGTCATTTTGTGTTGTAAGTTTGGGTGAACCAGAAGTTAATGTTCTGCAAGATTTTGCAGAACTCCCAATGGCAGAGCTGAAACAATTAGTCTCTTAGCTGATCGACTGATTGATTATTAGTCATTTTATCAAGCAAAAACAGTGAACATGTGCTCGACGTACTGTGGTTCCTGCTTCTCAAATGTGATCATTTTCAGCATTTTATCTTTTTCATATCATTGTTGAAATTTGATGACATCATCTTTCAGTTATGGAAGTTGACATTTCATCAATGAATCGATTGATCAAAATAATAGTCAGCAGGTTAATCGATAATTCAAATGATCACCAGTTGCAGCACCACCTGATGGTTACCATGCTCGCAGACTTGTAGCTGTTTGTATCAGTATGTTTACATGCACTGTGTATACATGCAGCAGATCAGTGCTCAGATTTCTCCCCTACCTCCTGTACAGTTTTTCTGTCCTGGAACCGGTCTCATGTAGACTTCTGGAGACTACTTAGTGTTAGATTCTGTTGTAGTCGGGCTTTGGACGTAGTTATTTTAAATGAGGATGCACTGCTACGTGTATTATCTCTTTGTCTGAAGTCTTTGTCACGCACGAGTACATGTACAAAGCTGGTTAGAAACCCGGTTATACGTTGTAAGAAAGCGTTTGTTGTTTACGCGGTGTTTAAGAAATTGGCTTACTGGAGAAAGCTGTTACTTAAAATCTCCTAAAAATGGCCTGTGTATATTTTACTCAGGTCTATTTTCTGCTCATCAGTGCGTAGAAATTGGCTTCTGTACCTCATTAGTGATGGATTTTTCCTTCTGTTATTGTCGACTGCCATTCTCTGGCCTGCTTTCTGTGAGACAAAGTAAAACTCCAATTACGTGAACCCTGAAATGCAACATAAAGTCTCTAGTAGGAGTGTGTTTGGGTGGATTTTTCCTTCACCTACAACCAAGAATCACAGGCTGCATTGATAAATGATGTCATTTGATTGTTGTGATTATGTTCTAGTGCTCGTTTGTACAGTGATTTCTTCATGACTGTAGTCGTTTTTTGCCACAACTATAGCTTTAGGTAGAGTAACCAACCTCAGAGGCAGAGTCTAGATTATCAAAAAGAACACTAACTCGGTTTTCAAGAGCCGTGAAAGCATTTCTCGCATTTAGGGGCCTTGTGTTATTTTTTGTTTGTTTGTTTTGCTTATTGATGTAAATTATTTATGTACAGGACTCCATATTTATTTTAAGCTTTACGAATATGCTAGATGGCAATAATACTACCAAGAGTTGAGAACTCAAGCCTTATATGTGTATATGTATGTTTTTTTTTAACAAGTGAATAGATCATGTATTCATAGTCCATTACAAAGGTCATGTTCCCTTTATTTAAGAAGTGAGCATTACAGATAACACTTTTTTTTACAGTGAGGCTTTCTGAGCAACTTGTTTTTGTTACAGATTGTGTCATGGATTTCTTAGTTCAAGAAAAGACCGTACTATTTATGAATATGCACGTCTGAAAAAGGCAGACGGCGTTTATGTTGATAATAAATGCAGTTTTAACACTACAAACTATCATGGAAGTTTCAAGCCGAAAAGCAGAATCATCACTTGATCAGTCTGAAAGTAACGACAGTGATGTACAGTATTGGGAACTCTGGATCAACTCGTGTGAAACAGAGGCGAAACACACAGATCAAACTCCACCAACGACCTGAAATCACTACAGAATTATCAAGTGCAATATACCAACTGATGGCAAAGATCAACCGTTTAGAAACACTGCATCTCTGATTGTTTGAGACCTTTTCTTTTGTACACACCTTCAACAACTTGGACTGTAATTTGTTGCCTGTTTTCAAAACCTCTGACGTGTAATTTGTTACTTGGTAACAGTATTCATCTTTTTCAGACATCCCAACCTAAGAGCCACGAAGTAGTAATTTATTTGTAGCTTTACTTTTACACACCTGCCACAACCGTTTACCCCAATCGCCTCAAATGTTGTGAGTTTATGCATCCTTATCTAAATATCTGAAGCACACACTAAACCTCCAAAATCAAGCTCCACTAAAATGCTGTTACTTGAACTTTTCAGTTGAAACTACCTGGATTTATATCAAGGAAGTGATGTTTCTCATGTGCAAACTTTGGTAACCTTTAAACCAAATAGTACACTACTTCATACAGACGTTCTTCCCTTTCTCATTCAGTAAAACATTAAAACACTACTATTAAAACATATACATCCCCTAATTTGTGGCCTGCAAATTTCTGCAGTTTTATGATGTACCCTGAGAAATATCAGAAGCTTCAAAGTCAAACTGCAAGTTATAGCCAAGTAAACAGTGTCAACAGATCGTTTGTTTCATGTCTACACACTTTTAAAAACCTTAAAGTCATTTGTACTGTATTTTCTGATGACATCTCTCATTTATTTCAAATCATTATTGACCTTTCTTTGTCATGTGCACACTGAAAACCTCAAGGACAAAAAGCTGTTTCTGTCTGGTATTTGTAGCAGCAAAGCCTGGCAACATCAAAAATATCAGTATTAATTGATGAAGCTCAGCCAAACGTGGTTATTTTCCATTTTTGATTATGCACATTTGAAAATTCAGTTTGTCGAAATCCAAAGTCAGATTGGTGGCAAGGAAAACTGTACCTGTTTAAAAATCTCTCTTGGAGCTAAATCATCTTAAAGACATTCATGCTTTTGAAAATGTCCCAGTGTCTTCAGTGTGCACACAAATGAGAACCTCAGAGTTTAGTTTTTTTTTTTACTGTAATCTGTGGCAAGGAAATCCTCTGGCCCTTTTTCAAAATGTGACGTTCGGTGTCGAGAACACGTGAGCTCTTTCGGTAAAGTTCATTCTGCCTCTCTTCCCCCATTTTTGTGCAATGACATGCAGGAACCCGGTCTCGTGTTGGGAACCCATGTGTTATGGATCTGTTATATCAGTTTCATGTTATTTGTGGTCAAGAGTTCAAAGCATTTTTTGTGTTTGAGATGGTCTGTGCAGTCTATTTTTTTCCTCCTCCCGCCTGTGATTGTGTGTGTGTGTGTGTGTGTGCACTGAGGTGAGTGTGATTTTTATTTTATTTTTTTTTATTTTTTTTCTTTCTGCTGGTGAACTTGTTTGTTTTCTGCTCTTTGAATCTCCCTCTTCCACCCTTTCCTTGTCAGTATTTTATTTTTTCAACTTGTAATTAAGTATATATTTTCTCACTAATATATACTTTACAAAAAATAGACTTGCGTGAAGTATGATGTGCACTTGATTGCTCTTGTTTATTTTTCTTTTTGCATTCATGTGGGCTAGGGATAGTTCGTCAGAGTCCATTATTTTGAGATTGTTTGGACTTTTTTTAATGGTTTGATGTAAGCAGCATTTTTTTGTAAATATTGTGAAACATTACAGGTCATGCAGTGATGTAACATTTTGAACAATGTTGCACAGATGTTTAAGATATTAAAAACATGGTCACTCTTACTTGAATAATCTGGTGTGTAACGTGTTTTTATGTCCCCTGTTTCTAGTTTCCTGATGCACAGTTCCCAGATTAAGTACAAAGAGCTGGTTTATAGAGTTAAAAAAAAATGTGATTCATCACGACTCAACCAAGGTGCAGAGTGGAGCGTTTAAAACCAGTATTTCTTGTTGAACACTGCCCTCTAGTGGGTAAACAGGTGAGCACACACAATATGATCCACTCCTGAATGTTAAATTAACATGAGATAATGGTTGGAAATGTGAAATAAAAACACACCATTACTTACATTACTTATAGAATATTAAGCACATTTTTATCAACCAAGTCTTTTTTTGCAGTTTCTTCAACCTTGAAATACTATTATGACACCAGTCTGTGGAAGAAGTACTCAGATCCTGCACTTGGGTGAAAGAAGCACTACCGGTACTGCATTCAAATTCATTCATTCACTTGATATGTTTTTATGTATAAATAATATTAATTCCTCTGAAAAGTTATGAAATAAATGTAGTGGAGTAAAAAGTATAACATTTGCCTCTGAGATGTGAAGTGGAGATATGAGGTATACCTCAAAGTAAATGTACTGAGTCACTCTCCACCACTGATTACTGTGATATAATTAGTCATGTGGAAGCTTCAGTTTAATGTTGCAGCTGGAGACAATGATACATGTTTCTACGTTTTGTGTTAATGAGCCAGCTGCAGAGTAAAAACTGCGATATTTACTGCTGGTACGTATATTGTGGATATATGTTGGTTGTAGTTACTTTCTAGCCGTTGTAGTAAACTAAAAACATGCACTGTATGAGTTCATACGAAATTAGTGCAAGGTTTGTGTGTGCGCGTGCATACGAGCAGTTCAGTCATGGTGGTGGTGCTGATGCAGGGCACGGGGGCGCGCCGCGGCACCGTGCCTGGAGCGCGCCTTTATTGCAAGTCAGGACGATGCGGCTGTCTCTGCGCATCCTCTCCGGGCTCTCCCTCCGCAAACCGGGCTGCACCCCCCGACCGTGCCCCCGCCGTTAACAAACACAAACACACATCAGTCCGCGGTGTCTGCACGGCCGTCGGTGTCACCGCTGCACAGGGAGGCCCGTGCTCTGATGTCTGAGCTCCTCGTCTGGACGCAGCGCTGCGGTTGATCCGGTTTGGCCATGGCGCAGCCGAGGAAACCTGGAGATACTCGGCTCGGGTGAAGGACGCGTTGCGCATCAGAGGTTTCTAAACTTTTCCTGCGGCGAGGAAACCAGTAAGCCCGACGTCTTACCCCCGGGAAACGGTTTGTTTGCCAATAATGATTTGAGTCCCTGTTGTAGCAAATTCCGAACTCTCAGCTGGCCCGGGACGCAGGGATTGTCATCAAGGCCCCGCCGGAGGTCCCTGAACCTCAGTTTTAGGCACCACCCCGCCTGAAACAGACTGATCCTCGCTTGTTTCGTAGCCTGTTGTTTGTTTTTGTTCCATTATTTTGAGGGGCGGTGTGAACAGAGCCAGCAGCAGCAGCAGACATGGTGGACGCAGCGGAGTGCGGGGTGAGAGTGATGTGCCGCTTCAGGCCCCTGAACGAGGCCGAAATCACCAGAGGAGACAAATACATCCCCAAATTCAAAGAGGACGACACCGTGGTCATAACGGCAAGTCTGCCTACTCTGTGTTGTTGTCATGTTGATGGTGGTTATTTCTGTGTGGAGCTGAAAACGCTGCAGTGATTTAGAGGAAGAAAGTCTGCTGGAGCTCTGCAGGCAGGCTGGAGATGCCAAGTGCGCAATAAGCCTGTGATGCTGTAGATTTCAGAGGAATATTACAGAACTGTACAGAGATACAGTGTATGATGGTACATAAGACAGGAATGTGTAGTGATCCTCTCTCAGCTCCAGCCTCTTCAGGGTTCTACAGTGGGATAAAGGCTGATGCTACACTACGTTTTACAAATGTATGTTTCAAAATAGAGCAAAATATCACATGTCAACACTCTGCCAAACGGATACACACACCACTCCAACATGATAAACTGCTACTGGTAATAACTGAGTATTTCTCTTATGTATTCATACAGTAAGAGTCTCTCGTCATGGGTTTTAGACTCACTGCAGCAGTGGACTCATACTCTGACTCACTGTCAGCACAACTGGGAATATTTTGGTTTGTTTTCAGCAGACCTACTGTTCCTCTGCTGCAGCATTTACAGCCCACATCTCAAATAGTTCAATAATAGAAAACAATGAGAACTGCCCAGATACAAACAGAGACTTAAATGAAACTGGTGTTGTGTTTATATATCATCTGCTGTAAAGTTAATAGTATGGTAATGTTATAATGACCCCATAAGAGATAAACAGATCATGAAGGATAGACAATAGGGATAGATTTTAGAGCCAATCAGGACTAAGCTCAGCTGTGATGCATTCAAATGTTTTAGATGTGATCAAACAATCATCAAACTCTAATGCAGATAAAAGTGGAGACACAGAGAAAACAATGAGCTTTTAATGGGACCATCTTCGCCTACGGACAGACGTCCTCTGGGAAGACACACACCATGGAGGTGAGAGGCTCGTTCAGTCCAGTATAGCACCTCGAAAAATACATGTACAACCTGGAGTTACTGCAGAATCAGAAATATCTCAAGCCAGATGTAAATATTACAGATGCAGAGGCAGTGACCTTTTTTTTTTGAGCTTCCATCTCCAGTCAGAAGATTAGAGCACAGCAGGCATTGTGTAACAGACTTACTCCAAACACTAAATCCACTCAAGGTCTTACAGCAGCTGAGATTCGAGGAATCAAAACACATGATCGCCGTAGATTGTCTTATACGAGGAAGGTTCGATTCCTGCAAACAGCCACCAAACCTTTCAGCAAGGCACTGATGTCCAGATTCACTGTGTTTGAGTGGTTTAAAAAAAGAGGAACTCTTGGCACAGAGTGACTCTCCAGCAGCGCCCAGAGGAGATCAGCATCCTGCGTCGTTCATCATGAGTGTAAATTACTTCAGCGAGCAGACTAATCCACCAAGACAGCAGCACTAAAGCCTCTTTTTAATTCTCTGATGTGATCTGTCAAAGCTGTAATTCCACCTTTGAACCCTGATGTTCACCAAGTTCCTTTTAAGTGGCTTCAGCAGAGTTCATAGCTTCATCATTACATCAAATGGAAAGTTTTTCTGTATATTCAGTATCTGCTGCTGTGTTCAGGGCAAACTGCACGACCCCCAGCTGATGGGAATCATCCCTCGCATCGCCCACGACATCTTTGACCACATCTACTCCATGGACGAGAACCTGGAGTTTCACATCAAGGTAAAAAAGCACCTGTAACAATGATTAGCTATTTGCCTTTTAGAGTATATGCATGCAAAAGATTCAGATATCTGATGTTGCAAAAATAATTCTGTGGGCCTGGACTATGTTTGGAAATGTTTGAAGTAGACATTAAAAGTGTGGAGTTAGATACTGATCTGATTCTCTGTGCAGGTCTCATATTTTGAAATCTACTTGGATAAGATCAGAGACCTGCTGGATGGTGAGTGTGCAGCATTAATGGGATATTTTTTTATTAAAAGTCTATCATTCAAAAATCAGCATGTGAACTGGGCGATGTTTGTTCTATTTAAAGTGTCGAAGACGAATCTGGCCGTGCATGAAGACAAAAACAGAGTGCCCTACGTCAAGGTTGGTAAACTGCTCAGCACTTTCATGCAGATTTAAGATTCAACATCCTGTCAGACTGTGATATCTGTAATATAATACACCATGACTCTCTTCCTGGCTGCTAATCAGCAACAGATGAGATTACACAGTAATGGCACCACTGGGATCTAATTGTGGTTTTCATTCATCAAAACATATGATTCACTATAGACTGTGGTCAGCTGGAAACTATGAATAACTCAGCTCAAGGTCCACTTACTCACTTCTGTCAAGCTTAAATATTTGATTTGGGAATATTATAACTTATAAAAACAAAGTCTACATTCAGTTGGAGATCTGTTTTTTTTTTTCATTCTCTGTCTCTCTCAGGGGTGTACTGAACGTTTTGTGTCCAGTCCAGAGGAGGTGATGGATGTTATTGATGAGGGCAAAGCCAATCGGCATGTGGCAGTGACTAGTACGTATCACTGCACACACATTATTTGACTGTCTTTCCATTTCCAGAAGTACCATGGATTGTCATGCAGTTTTGTACAGACATTCATGACATCCATCTTGTACTTTGGCTGACATTTGTTGTTTACAACCTCAGTTAGCTCCCTGCAGTTGCTGTTGACCACCTGTACTAATGTTTTTATCATTTTCCAGACATGAATGAGCACAGCTCTCGCAGTCACAGCATCTTCCTCATCAACATCAAGCAGGAAAACATTGAGACGGAGAAGAAGCTGTCAGGGAAGCTGTACCTGGTCGACCTGGCCGGCAGCGAGAAGGTCAGTCTGACTGAGAGCAGAAAGATGGGGTTAATGTTTAGTTAAAGGTGCTTACTGTTGAGTTTTTTATGAATTGAAAAGGTTGATGTAAAACCTTTGAACAGGTCAGTAAGACTGGAGCAGAGGGAGCGGTGCTGGATGAGGCCAAGAACATCAACAAATCTCTGTCAGCGCTGGGAAACGTCATCTCAGCTCTGGCCGAGGGAACAGTAAGTTCATCGTAACTCTAACCTCATCACATTCAAAGAAATGTGCTCTAAATGTTTAGAGAAATCGGCACCAGTATTGTCATAAGACAGATACACTTTTGTTTTTCAGAAAACCCACGTGCCGTACAGAGACAGTAAGATGACCCGGATCCTGCAGGACTCTCTGGGAGGAAACTGTCGCACCACCATCATCATCTGCTGCTCGCCGTCCATCTACAACGAAGCAGAGACCAAGTCCACGCTCATGTTTGGACAGAGGTACCTGGAACTTGTTCTTGTCTTTTGTGTGCCACCAAACACACAGCTCCTAAGTACTGAGCAGTGTATGCTCAGTGTTTTTGTGGTGTGTGTGTGTGTTCACTATAAACACACTTGTAAACACTCACTAGCTCAGCAACATTAAGGCCCACGAAGCAACCCTGTTAGATCTGGACCCCCACGTTTTCAGATCTAATTTCCAGAGAGATTATCTTGCATTTTAGCAACGTGGTAGCTAAAAGAAATTAGAATTTGAAATTGTCGACTGTTTAAAGTTGCAGGCTGTACATCTAACAGCTCATTGAGGACAAAGCAGTAACAGAACAGTAACATGTTTTTATTGAAACAGAAGCAAATCAACAGTGAGGTAAAGCACTGTGGAGATCTGTGTAGGTGTGTGTGTGTATGTGTGAAGGTGAATGGTGACTCATTAGGACTATGGCTGACGTCAGTGCTGAAAACTAGCAGCCAGATGGCCTGAGTTTCCCACTGTGCATCTGGGTTTACTCATATTTATAGATGCCTATGATGAAACCCACCATACTTTGTTTATGTGTCTGTCGTCTCACACAACTAAGACAAATCCACAAACCTTTTCTTTTCTATTTTCTTGTGTCTGTTTGCTTCACACACAAGAGTATCCACCACTGCAATCTAATCATTCACTAAACATATCATGAGGTAAACTCTTTTGTCTGGACACAAGATAAAGTGACATGTGATCTTGTGTGACAGGTCTGCTGCGGCAAAAAGCTGTAAGACTGAGTCTCAAACGATGATGTCCGAGTTCAAACTGCTTATGTAATAAACTGGAAAGTAGCAGGAGATGACTGATGAGCCATCTGCCCTCTGCTGAGGAAATGAAGGGTTTTTAATCTGAAATGAGATTTCCATCATTAGAGGAAAGATCTGGAGCAGAAAACAACACGACAGACCCAGACACTTTATGTCCATTCAGACTGGTCTGTCCACTGCAGCAGCCCAGTGAACATGTTTGGATTATATGGTGATTTACCAGTAAGGGTTAATGAAAAGTAGACAGGTTGCATTTTGTTGACTTCTCAGTTTTACACATCTGCTTTGTTGCTAACTTGTCCCCTGACTACATCACGTCATGGTTAAAAACATGATATTTGACTTGGACTTTAGTGAGACTTGAATCAAGAATATGGAGACTTCAGACTCCAACTTTGAATATAGTTTATTTTTAGATGGCATGAAAGCTTGTCCCAGTCTAACAAGTATCACAAAGCAGTCGAGTGATGGAGACGTCAGGTACAGAGAGGAAGTCTAATCAGGTGCAATAAATGAAAACAGCTGGACTGTGGCTGTGCAGGGGCTTTAAAATAATCTGTTAACATCCAAACGAGCTTCACTCCGCTCTCTGTCTGTTCAGAGCTAAGACCATCAAGAACACAGTGTCTGTGAACCTGGAGCTGACGGCCGAGGAGTGGAAGAAGAAATTTGAGAAGGAGAAGGAGAAGAACAAGAGCCTGAAAAACATCATCCAGAAGCTGGAGGCTGAACTCAACCGCTGGAGGAACGGTGAGAGGAAAAGATACCGAAATGAATTGTCTTAGAGAGGTGTCAGGCCATTGTGAACCTCCAGAACCCCCTTTCATAAATTCACCAAGTTTCTGGAACTTAGTAAAATGGCATGTAATCCATGGGTTTTATCACCTCAACTGATAATCAGGCATTATAAAAACCTGGATGGTGAACCTACACGTTCTTTATATGAAACAAACATGGCCTGATTCTGCAGCTGCAGGTGTGAGAATGGGACTTTCCTGCAGACATCTTGTCAGTTTGAGCTTCACTGCACTGAAAGTCATATGTAATTGTAGCTTAGCATCATGATTGATCACAGAACACTGTTTATACATGTTTAGATTATATGTAAACAGATTATCAGGGACATCATACTGCACCACACTTGCTCCCTCTCTTCTGAGACTGCAGTGTCTCCCTCACAGCATCCTCGCCCTTTTTTCCATCTCTGTTGCATGGTAACCGCTGAAACCCCGCCTCTCTCTCTCTCTTTCCCTTTTCCTCTTTGCATTAGTGTCTCTCTCCCTCCCTTGAGTCCTCTCTATCTCTCTCCGGCCATTGTTTTTTATTTTTTTAATTCCCCTGTGGATGCTGATAACACTCCCCCTCCTTAGCAACAAATCAGCTCAGCAGCAGCCTCTAAAGCCAACGCTCTTTACACGTAAATGTAGTGAATGCACAAACAGAGAGGTCCACACACACACACACACACACATTATGCTGATGCAGTGTTTCTGACATGAGTCAGCCTCTGGCTCCATGCCGAGCCGTTTAGACACAGCAGCACTTCACCTCCTCTCCATCTTCTCATCTGCTGTTGGCTTTCATCAGTATTGAAGTGAACCTCAATTAAAAAGTCAATAATTATTGAAACACTAATTCTTTATCTGCTGAAGTCTGCTGCTAACAGGCTGTGCACACACATTGGGTTTTACAACACAGACAATATGAGGATATGATTTCACTGTAAATGCTCATCTGCACTATAAGTGATACAGGATATTGCATGATACATCATTTATTTTGACATGATCTGATGCAACTTCTACTGCACATAGTTGTGTTTGATTATGACCAACATACAGTATTTAAGATTTGAGTTTCAGAAACATTTGGATACAGACTCCGGCCTCCTAATCTGATGTTAGGAGAATGTGTGTGGGGGTGGTTTTCACAGATAGTCCAGCTCAGCCTGATGAAAGCAGCTGAGAATTTTATAAAATGGCCACTGTACAGAGGATATAACCTTTATGTTTTGGCAACAACCTGGCCCTCCCTCTGATGCCACCCTGTGGCCAAACGTTCCATTTTTCTCACATTTTTTTTCTCCTTAAATTTTAATCCATCCAACAATTCTTGGATGTAATGAGCACTGCAGCCGCACACAGTGGGGCTTTTGGGTTTGTTGTAATTTCCCACAAAATATGGGAACTCCTATAACATCTTATAAAACAGACACAACACAACAAAACATCTTTGTTTGTTCCATTTTGAGATTAGGATTATCTTGTCAGATCAGCATATATTTATTGAACGATGAGTGTGTGTTACAGGGGAGAACGTTCCTGAGGAGGAGCAGCTGAGCTCTAAAGATCAGAAGAGCGTTGAGCCATACGACAACACTCCCATCATCGACAACCTGCTGCCGGCCGGAGGAGGCGTCTCCGTCTCCAGCGAGGAGCGGAGCAAGTACGAGGAGGACATCAGCAACCTGTACAAACAGCTGGATGACAAGGTGAGACTGACGAAGAGGCCGGGGTTCCTCCTCCACCCCATCCTCCATCCCTATCCCTTTATTCACCGTAAACAACATCAAAACTGCACTTTAGCTCTACCCATCAAACACAGGAGAAGAAAAAAATCTTAGAAACGTGCTGAAATAAACTTGAGTGTTTTCATTACTAAAAACAGTTTGCACAGTGGTCCTGCATGTAAGAATATGCAACAATCCTAAAAAACAGCAGATGTATAGGAATGGAAATAAAAACGTCATGTGATTTCACTTCAAATTAGCTTGATAAGTCAGCCTGCAAGTCTAAAATAAATAGTGCGTTTCTGCATTGTTACTGACTGACTTTCAAACTCTAATTACTTAATTTATTTCTACAGGATGATGAGATCAACCAACACAGTCAGCTGGCTGAGAAACTCAAGGAGCAGATGATGGATCAGGAGGAGGTTTGTTCTGTTTGTTTCATCAAACCATAAAACCAAACCATACGTTTTTCCATGTGTTTACTGATGCTCTACTTCCTCCCCAGCTGTTGGCGTCAACGCGGCGTGATTACGAGAAGATCCAGGAGGAGCTGTGCCGGCTGCAGACGGAGAATGAGCTGGCCAAGGAAGAGGTGAAGGAGGTGCTGCAGGCCTTGGAGGAGCTGGCCGTTAACTATGACCAGAAGAGCCAAGAGGTGGAGGAGCGAGAACAAACCAACCTGCAGCTGACCGAGGACCTGCAACACAAAACGGTGGGTCAGCTGGACAAAAATCACAGTGGTTTTTATTGTTTGTATCCTGAATCAGAATGTTTTTAATCAGATCTTGAACATTTTCCCAACTATTTCCGATCATTAAATATGTGGCTGACAGAAGTTCTTTTAGTTTTGCTACAACACATGCTGTGAATGAAGAAATTAATATTTATTATAACGGATAAGAAAGTTTGTAACTTTGTAATTTTACTTCTACCTTTTAAATATATTTTTATATTTTAACTATTGATAAAAGTTTGCTTTGTAAAGCACTTTGAGCTGTATATTGTTATGAAAGGTACTATAAAAATTAAGTTTTTAATTAAAATTAAGGCATTAATGAGTAAATCTGTGAATTTGAGTTAGGAAAATGCTTAGAAAGAGATAAAATATATAAATAAATAATTGCTAAGTGAGCTGCAGCAGATTTGTTTCAGAAAATGACAGATGAATATTCCTTCATCTTGAGCTGCACTCATTGTCCTGCCAAACACCACTGAGCAAAGCTGTTTTGCTCCACCAGCAGATACTGAAGCTGTTTATGTTTAGTAACTCATTTTTATTAATGTATTGGAATTTATCTTTAGAGTACTGACACTGACAGTTTTATGTGTGTTGTGGACAGGCGTTGCTGTCGGCGGTGCAGAGGGAGCTGGGTCAGTTGCAGGAGCTGAACGGCCTGCAGAGGAAAAGAGCCGCCGAGGTCCTCAACCTGCTGCTGCGAGACCTCAGTGACATTGGCGCCATCATCGGCACCAGCGACGTCAAGGCCACTGTGGTGAGGGCAGACACACGCATACACTGTCTGCACACACTCACATTATCTGCCACACTCACACCCTACCCCCCCCCCCCCCCCCCCCCCACCTCTCAGTCCTCAGAGATGAAGGGGAACGGCTCCGCAGTGGAGGAGGAGTTCACCGTCGCTCGCCTCTACATCAGCAAGATGAAATCTGAGGTCAAGTCATTGGTCAACCGCAACAAGCAGCTGGAGAGCGCTCAGGCCGACGCCCACCGCAAGATCCAGGCCAATGAGAAGGAGCTGGCGTCCTGTCAGCTGCTCATCTCCCAGGTAACCGTCACCTTGGTCACCATGGTTCATTGATCATCACCCTGCAGTGAACTGTAGGAGCAGCTCTGTCTTTTTTACTCTTAAAGTTTTAACATGGTAAAATTTAAGCCTCAGTGTTCCCCTTAAATATCCCAAATTCCCCTTAAGTTACTTATGAATACATCTTAAGACCCATCTCTTCTATTCGCTGTGCGCAGCACCAGGCCAAGATCAAGTCTCTGACGGACTACATGCAGAACATGGAGCAGAAGAAGAGGCAGCTGGAAGAGAGTCAGGATGCTCTGACTGAGGAGCTCACCAAACTGCAGGCTCAGGGTCAGTACATGAAATGACAAACTGCCACAAAAACCCTTGAAAAACAAACTTCTTTTTTGTGTAACGGCATCATGGAGGAAGTGAGAATATCTAGACAGCATTCCATAACAGAAATATCCTCCCTATTCTATATTTGTTTTTACACAAAGCAGCTTACAATTGTCTAAATGTGTGTACCTTTTTACTTTATTAACTTTTTTTTGGATTGATGAAATAAATTTTAACTAAGTTTGCTTAACTAGATTCACCTTAATTTCTATGACATACACGGGGGGGGGAGAGACAATATAATCAAGAATGTAAGTCAATTAGATATTGGAAACTAATTTGTCTTCTTTGTTGTTTCACAGAGAAAAGACACGAGATGTCTGGACTGGAGAAGGAGAAGGAGGACATCAGCAGACTGGATGGAGGTGATGCGATCAAGGTGACCTAAAAACACTGCTGTCTGTTCACAGCAGGAAACTGCAGCAAGCAAATTATGTCAGTGTGACATGCATTTACAGTAAATGATTGTGTTTCTAATGTGTTCTTTCATCTCCGTTCTCTAGAAAACACTGGAGGAGCAGCTGGAGAACCACAGGGAGGCTCATCAGAAACAGCTCAGCCGCCTTCGAGACGAGATCGAAGACAAACAGAGGATGCTGGATGAGCTGACAGAGTGAGGAAACAATCGCATGAAACCGCTGCTTAATATGCATAACTATTAATGACAAATTCAAACTCAAATAGACTTTGTTTCAGATTTGGATTGAGCAACAGAACACAAAAACAGCCTTTTCAACAAAAGACATTTTATTATCTTGCACTTGTCTCATGCGCCATGAGGTGAAGTTACACAGCTTTTTATTAATTGCCACTTCTGTCTCACTTCACAGTCTAAACCAGGGTCTGTTACTGGAGCAGGAGAGACTCATGTCAGACTATGACAAACTGAAGGCTGAAGAACAGGAGAAGGATGCAAAGCTTCAGAAACTCATGTAAGTACCAGTTAACACTTGTGTCTATCTGCACTGTTTTTGATTGATGCAGCAAAGCTTGAGCAGCTTAATGTGTTCTGTAACTGTTACTATGTCTGTCTCCTGTCTAGGCTGCTGAATGAACAGCAGGAACAGGCAAGAGAGGACTTGAAGGGGCTGGAGGAGACTGTGGTGAGTCTTGCTGTCTAAAAGTTATCCAGTTTTGAGGTCTGGCTTTGAGGTTTCAGACTTTTGTATCATGTTTCTTTGAGGCTTTGAATCTCGGGCTTCAAAACTTACTGTAGCTACCCCAATACCCCATCCTCCAAGTACAAGCAACAGGGTGGATTTGAATGAACTACTCAAACAAACTTGTCCAAATGGGGTCACATGGTCATGACTACATGGGGAGAAATTAATAAACCTAAGTTGTTGTAATAGCTACCTTGGTCCACTGTGAGGTGCCCATGAGTCTTATTACATTCAACAAATAATTTGTCTTTGTTTAAAACACCAGCTCTATTGTTTCATTGTGAGACGAAACAGCACTGCTTACACGTTATGAGGATGTAGGTTTGATTTTTATAAGATTCAGTTACGAGTTCAGTCCTGGGCTGTGGGCTGAAGACTAAAAAGCTTTCTAAGAGACATTCCCAAAGGGTATTTGGTGGTGTGATGGTTAAGTTTGTGACTGTAATGTCATGCCAGTATGGGAGTGCCTGGTTCACATCCACCCTGTTGCCAATAATTTAAGTATTGGAGTCTATTTTGAAGCCCAGCACTCAAAGCAAACACTCAAAGGCTCAAAGAAATACACTTCAGATGTCTAACTAGATAGTGCGGATGGTTAAGAAGCTGCCTGGTACTTGTGTGGTTGTGAGTTCAAATCTAGCACCTAGCACCCAAAGTGAAGACTCGAAGGTTCTAAGAGCTGTGTTTTCTGAGTGTCTGGTCTAGTGGCGCACTGTGTTAGAGTGCTACCCTGATGTTTCAAGGTTGTGGGTTCAAAACTTGGTGAATTTTGAAAGCCAACACAAAGAGGAAAGACTTAAGAACTCGAAAGAACAAACCTTGACTGTCTCTGAGCTGATAGCTTAGGGAGAAAGACAACTGCTCTGAAGTTTAGAGGTTTGGGGTTCAATCCTCAGAGGCTGCAGAGTTTTGATGCCCAGCACTCAAAGTAAACACTGAAAGGCTCAAAGAAATGTGTTATAGCTGTCTGACAAGATGGTGCAAACTGCTAGAACACTGACTGGTGATCATGAGGTTGTGAGTTCAGTTCTTGGTTAAGGTGAAGAGTTTTTCACTTGCAACACCCAAAATGAAGAAGTCAAATGCGCTACGAGAACAGTTTGTCACAGGTGCTTGGTGGTGTAGTGGGTTTGCCTCTGCCTAAAAGGGACTAGAGAGTAAGAGGTTGTGAGTTTGATTCTTTTGGGTCTGAAAATTACCACTGTTCAACAGAGGGCGCTGTTTAGCTTCATTACCCTCACTGATATAAATGGAGATGGCACAATAACAGAAACACATGAGTTTAATGCTTTAGTACCATGTTTAAACTTTAATCAGCAACCACTTCTCATTTAAATGTTAAATTATGACAGTGAGATTATTTGGAGTTTGAGTGCATGTTGGACTGTACCAAGTCAGGGGAAAAGAACAGAGGGGGGTTTCAGCATATTTTTTGGTAAATTTGTCTGAAGTCTGAATGTTTGTTTTGTAATATATAGGCTGACTTTATCCCCACTTATATCTCGTAGTCGTTTATGCACCTGATTAATTTTCTGTACACACACTATGTATTATTAATTAGTTAGTCTCAACAGAACAAGACATTATTACTTATATGTACAAACAATATTTAATCCTCTGAATGTTCTTGAACGCATCACAACTGAGCCACAAACAGTTAAAAATCAGAAAATTTAAAATCAGACTGTGGAAATCCTCCTTACACATGCATGTACAGGTTCACCTTCATCCATCAGAACCATGTGGAGAAGGATTTAAATACAAGCCCGGCCTGTACCGTCGCTATGGAAACAACATCACAAAACAGACTTTGAAAAATAAAAATTTCAAACTGTAGCTTGGGAAAACTGTATTTCACGTTTCAAAATAAAGTTACAAAGTGCTTTACAGTGGAAAACAATAAATATCACAGAGTAAGTATAGTATGACTGCCCTCCTATGGACTGAGATTTTATTTCCCAAAGGCAACTTGAGGCTAAATTAATCTTTAATTATATTTAAATCAAAGAAGAGAAGATGAACTTGGCTACAGATGCTGGAGATATACTAGATACTTTTTTATTATTGGCTTGAACACAGTAGTTAGTGAAAACAATCAGTAACTGTTGTAATTGTAATTTAGGGCAGATACTCACCATTGTAGTACCACATTATTCCACAGGAGGGCAGTCATACTCACTTCTTAAATGAGAATTTTTGAGGGTTTAGAAAAAAAAAAATTGTCTTTTAACCCTGTGACATTGAATTTTATTTTGAAATGTGAATTCAGTTTATTCTTAAGGTTGTTGTTTCCTAGAGGAGTTAATGTTGCTATCTGCTGAGGAAGACTGTGTGATATGATTGAAAGCTCCACAACATACTGATACAACAGATACCAACTACTGTTGGTAAAAATGAATAAATGAATAAAATGATGCAGATATATAGTCATATTTATAGGTCAGATTCTATTAATTGTAGTACTAACAGTCAAAAATCCTCATTTAACAAGTAAGTATGACTGCCCTCTTGACTAATGTGGTAATACAATGGAGAGCATCTTCCTTATATTACCTGTGTGTATCAGAGATGAAACATTGAAGTTTAGAGGAGTAAACCTGAGTGTTAGTAAAGCAGATCTTACTTCTCAAAGGCAACTTAGAAGGCTAAATGGCTCAAAGGCTAAATTAATCTTCTTAATTAATCACCCCCCCCACCCCCGTCTTCATGTAGCCGCTCCTCTCTGTGTTCTCCACGTCCATCGGCTCCGGAGCTGGAAATCAGGGAAAAGTCTGGTTTAATTTCTGTACAGAAACCTGCATACTGTTACTGTGAGATAAAAGAGACCGGGTGCAGGATGGTGTGCGTCTCACCCTCTGTGGGTTTGGAGTAGTACTTCCCGAAGGCCTTGTCTTTGGGGATGTTGGGGTAGAGGAAGCGCAGCAGGTTTTCCGGGATGTTCTCGGCAGCCATCACCTTGTAGGTGCGGATGATGTCGGGCAGGGAGACGGCGCCCAGCTCCTTCTTGGTGTACGGCTCCACAGAGTGGAACACCGGCTTGTCTGGGCGGAGGAGCAAACAGTTTGTGTTATGTGCTGCTCATATTTGACTTATTTATGTTGAGATATCCACAGATGTTTAGATGTGTATATAAAACGTACCGTGGATGTCGTGTTCGATCCAGGTGAAGGTGATGGCTCCCTCTCTGCTGCTCTCACTGAACCTGAGCAGGAAGCACAGCCTTCTCCCTCTCCTCTCCTACTGATGAAGCCCATGATGGAGCTGCGACACAGGGCAGAGGTTTATGGTCAAATGTCACGCTCACCGCTGTGCCTGCTGCAGGAGAACCAGAGTGGCACTCACCCGTCATTCCAGAGGGGGAGGAGGTGTCATTTAATCAGATCCAGGATTCCTTCAATCCACAGCCTCTCTTCCACACTTACTAACCATCATAATCACTTTCTTCTTGTTCTTTCAGGCCAAAGAGCTGCAGACTCTTCACAACCTCCGCAAACTCTTTGTTCTGGACCTCACCACACGGGTTAAGAAGGTACATCACCTTCCTCTGGTTGCTTGGTTCTGTTAAGTATCATCTCTCTGAAAATGCCAGTTTAACACTGAACCTGTGCTCTGACTTTTGTTGTTAGAGTGCAGAGATGGACTGTGAGGAGGGGCTTGGCAACATTGCCCAAAAACAGAAGATCTCATTCCTGGAGAATAACTTGGAGCAGCTCACAAAAGTCCACAAGCAGGTAAAGTACCTAACATATACTACATACAGCATATGTAATATTAATACATAATAAGCTGACGTTCTGTGAAGGAGACTAGTATTTTTCTTTTTTCTCAGCCAGTGATGGAAGAAGTACAGTTTCTATGAGTAAAAATAGCAATACAGTAAAATAAAAATACACCTACTTAAATGAAAGCATTCTCTGCATAATTTACTATAAGCATCAAAAGTTTAAATGGAAATACTCAGGTAGGTACCTCAAAATTGTTCTTAAGTACAGTGCTTGAGTAAACATGATTACTTTCCATCACTGCCCTCAGCTGGTTCGAGACAACGCAGACCTTCGCTGCGAGCTGCCCAAGCTGGAGAAGCGTCTTCGTGCCACAGCTGAGCGAGTCAAAGCCCTGGAGAATGCCCTGAAGGAGGCAAAGGAGAATGCCATGAGGGACCGCAAGCGCTACCAGCAGGAAGTTGACCGCATCAAGGAGGCTGTGCGAGCCAAGAACATGGCCAGGAGGGGATACTCTGCTCAGATTGGTGAGATTTTCTTTTCACATACTTTATTTACTGAAGTACGTTTTGTATATAATGACTCAACAACTGGAAAAAGAGATTTAAGGAATGAATCTTCGAATTTGAATAACCATTTGTGCTTTTTGTGTCTCTCAGCAAAACCAATCCGTCCAGGCCACCATCCACTGTCATCCCCTATCAGCAGCTGCATCAGAGCTGGAAGCATCTACACCCACAACAACTAAAATCACAACAGCAACCCTGTGCGTACAAGTTACGATTTATGGTATAGATATAAAAATATGTAAGAGCAGTGTTTTCCTGCATCTTTCTAATGTTAACTGCTTATTTTCATTTTAATATCAGGATTACAATGAAGTTTGTACACATGTCCATGTGTATATAAATATATAAAAGATCTTACCTGTGAGTACCACCAGGGGGCAGATTTGACAAAGAACTTTTATATTTTACTGATGTATCCAATCATCAGTGTCAATATTTCAAATCTAAAAACAGAAATGGCAAGGAATTATTGACTGTAATCATCCTGTTGAAGCTGTTTTTGTTCTTCCT